>JAYEPQ010000004.1:45801835-45821835 GCA_036321105.1 Dracaena cambodiana
TTAGTGTTTTTTCGACATTTGGAGTAGAAAAAAAAAAATTTCCATTTCTTTCGATAATGCTTCAAAAAATACGGCCACAATAGAAATTCTAAAAAATATTACAAAACTAATTATAAATGGAAAATTATTTCACATTAGGTGTATTTGTCACATACTTAATTTATGTATACAAAATGGATTAAGAATAGTAAGTGACTCAATAATTAAATTTAGAGACACAATACTATTCATTAAAAATAGTGGGCCAAAAAGACAATTATTTAAATAAATATGTAGGAATTTTAAAATCTCACCTAAAATTTTACCTCTAGATATAAAAACAAGATGGAATTCTACATATAAAATGTTAAACACAGCAATTCAATATAAAAATGTAATAAATATATTTAATAAAATGCAGTTACGAATATGTAGTTTTGATTTTAATGAATGACACCATTTGCACTGTATTTCTAAATTTTTAAGCAAATTTAAAATTGCAATTAGAGCACTGTCAGACACTTATTACCCAACTACACATATTGCACTATATTATTTAACCAAAATTAGTTCGGTTTTTAATGAATAGGAATCACTCAATACTTGAACATATTGTTCAATTATTGAAAACTAAATTTAATAAATATTTTAGAAATTTTTCATACTTATTATAGTTTGCAACTGCTGTGGATCCACGTTATAAGTTAGATAGAGTTGAAATTTTAATAGATTTATTTTATAAAAATATGTGTTATGAAGATAATGTTAGAGATTTAGTTAATGATATTAAAATTTGTTTAGATATTATGTATAAAACATATGAAGACATGTATGGTAATAAAAACACAATCTACAAAGGAACCAACTATTAGGAAAACCCGAAATCCAATAATATCATCTATATTTTCCTGAAAAAAGACTAGGCAATCTAGTACATATTTTAATAAACTACATTATTATTTAGAAATGGCTAACTATGAAGATGACGTATCCACAGAAAATTATAAAGTTTTTGATATTTTGGCCTGGTGGAAATCACGGAAAAAAACATATTATGTGCTTTCCAACATGATCCGTGATATACTAACTCCTCTGGTGTCTACTGTAATATCGGAGTTTGTTTTTAGTACAGGTGGTAGAGTGCTTACGAAGTGGAGAAGTTTAATAGTAGCAGACATACTGGAGATGTGTATTTGCTTGAAAGACTGGCTAGACGTAGAAGAAAGGGAATAAGAATCGTCAAATGAAATAGAATTAGAGATCTCACCAGAAGATAAATGAAATTAGACTTTTATTTTTCTTTTCAAATTGTAATTTCTACATTTGTTAGGATTTTCATGTATTTTTAAAAAAATTTATGTAATTTTTAACTCATAAATCTTTTGGAAAAAATACTAAGAACAAATTGATGGTGATGGCGAGGGTTCTCTCCCCTCTTTTCGGGGTTTGTATGATTTCTAAAGAGATTTATAAAGCAATTATATCAATATAACGAGATTTAATATAATAAAATTTTATTTTTACTATTGTTTACTCTTATTAAACCTAATTAAATTAAGTTAATTATTCTCTTAAACTAACTTAATAATAGAATTAATACTTTAAAAAATTAAAAAAACGAGCCAGCCCGACCTGACCCGGGCACGACACATGCCCGACACGCCGATCCCCGGCCAAGGCTCGGGCGGCCGTGCCGTGCCCGAGCCGGGCCAGGCACGGCCCACTTGCCAGCCATAACCCTGGGCCATCTTCATGAAAGACTCGAACTATCCATCTCAATTCATACAAATTTATTAGGCTACAAATAAAAATGCATATCACTGCAAACTTCGATCTCTGGAAATAAGCTACTAGAATAAGAAGTTATCTCCGTTGCAGACTATTTCAAACATATTTTACCTCCATGTTGCCGAGCTACACCCACAACTTGACATATATGATGTTAGTTGTTAATTAAATTTCATTGGAGATTCGCGCTCGTTTGCTCATCGATAAGGGCCATACCATTTGAAACGGGGGCTCAAGGCAAAAGTTTGAATGACACATAATTGATAAAGTTATTGATTTTCCCCAAGGATGAAACATCCTTCTAAGCTATAAATTTACTTATTAAAATGTTACTACTAAAAATATTATGGCTAATCCATCAATCTATCTTGTGATGTACTCAATCTTAGTAAGATTTTATTAATTTTAATTTTGTTTTTTTTTTAACTAAAGCAACTGTTATAAAAATAGACAAAAATATTCAAGAATGAGACCCAAGAAGGAAAAGTTTTCAAGAGAGGGTCTAAAAATGGGGGCAAAATTAAGTCTAAGATCAAATCCTAAATAATTTTGAAGTATCTCTTTCAATCTTTTAAAGATAACTTAAAAAAAGGAAGAAAAAAAATGAATTTATCATGCGATTAATTTTGGAGTGTTGTAAAATACACTCCAAAATACCAATCCAGCCATTTTAAGGTTTCTAAAAATACGTGAAAACACTAAACCTATCCAGATATGGTAAGTTGTTTTAAAAATATGTAAAAATACTTATTTAAAAATTCACATATAAATTTTCTTATGAACTGTTCACAGTACACCTCCTCAAAATACTTCCAAGCTAAACTCCAGGGTCCCCATGTGCATGTACAGTACCTGGACCAGGCCTGTCATCAATCTAATGGTGAGAATGTGATTGGACATATTTGTATGTAACAAATTTAGAAAATTAATCTATAAGCAGAAGATATCCTGTCATCAATTTAGTAGTGGCAACGTGATCGAAACATATTTGAAGATAACAACTTTAGGCTAAGCTGACGATATCCAAATCCAATAAAATTTAGGTGTTTTTACGTATTTATTCTTTGCATACTAAAAAATTATAATTTAGTCAGTCAAATCTTCATATTTATAATTTAGTGCCTCAAATTCTTTAAGTTAACTCACTTTAGTCCATAAGTATATTTTTTTATCCAAATTTCTTATTATACCTTTGGGTTACTTCACTTTACTCCTCCATTTCTTTTTTCTCATCTCTTCCTCTTCTTATTGGATTATCCTTTCTCTCTCTTTTCTCTTTTTATTGGATTTTCCTGAGTTACTTTACTTTAGAGATTAATTGGGCGGAAAAAGAGAGAGAAGAAAAATAGAGAGGGAAACCCAATAAGAAGATAATGAGAGGAGGAAGAGGAAAGTGAGGACTAAAATGAAGTAACTCAGGGGTATAATAGGAAATTCGGATCAAAAATATGGTTTTTTAAACGATTTGGAGACTAAATTATAAATATGGTTAATTACAGTTAGACCCCTGTAATATTGGGAGTGTGTAACTTAACACCCCAGAAATTTGAAATTCTCAAAAAATCCCTGAACTTAGTTATTTTCGTTTTCTTTTTTTACTAAATTGCACTCTTATCCCTCAAATTCCTATTCTACTCTCATCCCCCCTATTAACTAGCACACTCTCTTTCTTTCTCCTCTCTCTCTCTCTCCCTCTCTATCCCTCTCTCTCAGTCACTCTCTCTCTATCCCTCTCTCTTAGTCAGAGAGGGAGCGTGAGTGACTGAGAGAGAGGGATAGAAAGGGAGAGAGAGAGAGAGAGGAGAGAGAGAGGAAAAGTGCTGGTTAAAGGGATGGATGATGATAGAATAATAATTTGAATGACAAGAGTGCATTTTAATAAAAAAAAAAAAAGAAAAGTGAAAATAATTAAGTTCAGGGATTTTTTTGAGAGTTTTAAACTTTAGTGATGTTAAATTACACACTTCTAATACTACATAGTGTCTAATGGTAATTAATTTGTATAAAAACCCCTAAAATTTATTCTACTCCCTGGTACGTAGATTGTAAGGAGGGTCGGCAACGAAAGCGACGTGACGATAAAATCCGTCAGTTATAATTCTTGAACAAAATATAGTTGAATTTTATGAAATTTATTCTAATTAAAATTTGATATTTGATTCCTGATAACATTCGTGGGGATTTAATTTGGCTTGTTAATCCCGCTGTAACCTTATTATTATAAGAGATAAACTTCAGATGTGCTCAAATTACGAAATCGAATCAGACTTTAAAAAATAAAAAATAAAAAATAAAAAATTCAAGAAACCGAAAGAACTAAATTCTGTGACTGCTGCAACGTCAGCACCACTTAACGTCCCGAATCCTCGCGGTTTGCGTGGCCGATCCTTCGACCGATAAAAATCTTTACGGATTCTCTCTCTCTCTCTCTCTCTCTCTCTCTATTATTTTCCCAACCCAGCCGCAATCGACAAAAAGAGCTTTGGGAAAAAAAAAAAAAAAAAAAAATCTCATCTTTTTAGTTTGAAATCTCATAGATAGATCTCGAAATGGGGGCGATCAAGGCGGCGATTGGCGACGGCGTCATCACGTTTCTGTGGATGTTCTGCGTCTCCACCGTTGGCCCCGTCACCGCTGTCATCTCCAAGCACCTCGAGATCCAGAGCCCCTATTTGGAACTCGGGGTCACCGTTCTGTTGATCACCCTCTTGCTTCTCATCTTCAATCCCATCGCCGATGCGCTCGGCAATGCCAGCTTCAACCCCGCCAACACCGCCGCGTTCTACGCCGCCGGAGTTGGGGAGGATAGCTTGTTCGCCATGGCCCTAAGATTCCCCGCTCAGGTATAAACTTCGGCAAAAGTTCGTTTCTTATGTTAAAGTTTGAATCGTTAGTGATGTGGAGCGAGCAATATTGTTTAAAATTGTTAGTAACTTGGTAAATTTTAATTTATTTATTAAGATTCCGTGCTCAGCTTTGACTTTGGAGGGTTTTTTTTTTATTGTTTATTTTTTTAAAAAAATTTTTAATGAAAGTTTTTACGTTAAAGCTTTGATCTTTTGTGGCTTAGAGTGATGTTGTTGAATTGTCAAGTGTTTGTAAATTGATGGCAAACTTTATTCTTTCTCAGATCTCTTGCTTGGGAATAATTGTTCCGTAACCTTAACTTTGAAAAAGTTTCTATTTTAAAATGTCAAGGTTTAGAATATTCTTTCCCCCCTTCCTCGCTCGGTAGAATGTGGGGGCTAAGTATTTAATGATACTGATGGATTGTGAAAATTTTTAAAGTTGTAGATAGAATAAGATTTTTTAGCGAAATTATGGAATACTTTAAAGTAGGAAGTTGTTTGGCGTTACTTGAAAATTCAAGGGTTTTCAAGTTGTTGATTGGACCGGTTATAGGTAGGGAGGAGAATGGATGGGTCCACATACCATCATTTTCCTGTTCAATTTAAAATTTTGAATTTGAAAAATAATTTTTTTATTAATAATTCAAAATTTTGAATAGGGCAGTCAAAATTTGACCCTTTGATCTGCCGATTCTCATTGGTAGTTATATGTTTTACTATGTATTTGAGCCCTGAATCATTTATTGAATATCCGTTATAGGTTCTACCATGTAGGGATATAAAGCGTAGCCATATAAAAAAAGGTTAGTAGGAAAGAAATACTAGTATCCATATTGGATATAAACAGATACATATACAAATAGGACATGACCATGTCAGGTACAAAAGGGATGTGTTTTTGAACTGGATATGGGCAATGGCCAAATTATAAGGTTTTATATTTATTTTTTTCCAATTTCTTGCGTAGAAGCCATTCTTTTGGAGCATAGAAAGAGGCATGTTTTCTAGAAATAAATGGGAGAAACTCAATGGATGGTAATTAAAATCCTAAACTAATGTAGGGTAAATTCCTAAATAGGTAGTTGAGCTTTCAGAGGGGCTGATTGGTTCATGTGCTCGGGAAAGGACTTTGAAAATGGTGTCAGATTTTCTTAATATAGTGTATTCCATTGATTTGTCCATGGAAATGGGGATATAAGGAAAAGATGTATTTACTAATGTGGCATGGAATCCAGTTTCAGCGCTAGACTGGCTGAAAACGCGGCAACCGAATTTTTTTTATTGTTTTATCTCGTGAGTCGATATGATACAATCACCCTTTTCTTCTTGTTTTTCTCTTTTGCGTCTCTTTCTAGTAGTGACTCTCCAACAATTTTAGCTTCCCTCAAAACCCCAATTTTCTTCATTAGGTAATTTTTCTAACATGATTTTCTTCCTTCATATATGTAGCTTGGTTACAAAAATTATCTCTTCTAACTAGAAATTCAATCAATCTTTGAAATTTTTAGATGTCAAAGAGTAGGGAATTGAGGATTTTTTGGTTTGAGCAATTTATTTCTTCTCTCTTGAAAAGACAAGTCGTTTAACATGAAATTTTCTATATGTAATTTTTTTTCTTTAATTTTTTGTTATGCAATTTTTAGAAAACTATTTTAATGGCGATAAGATTGATATTAGTTTTAAAGTTAAACAAAGCCTAGTAATTGGTCGACCAAGGTTATGATTTGGTCGACCAGTGAGACAAAAATTCAGAGTTTAAACTCTGGATTGGTTAACTAACAGTACCATTGGTCGACCAACCACAGGGTTAGTATAGCTAACATAGTTAGTCGATCAATCTCTCCATCGTTGTCTGTTATCTTTTCTTTTATTGAGTTTGATCGGTTTTTAATATTGATTTAAGATTTTCGAGCTCTCATTTTTTTTTCTTGGGGAATACTTTATGAGCATCAATCGATTTTTTTTATTTTCTTATTTTTTAAAATTTTCTTTAAATTTTTTTGTAGGCATTAAATTATCAATGAAATTTTAAATATAAAAATGTATTCATATATAACATAATTTTTAATATTATGTTGAATCATTTTATGATTCATATGTGCATTTTAGAGTAAGTTTTAGTTTTATTTGTCTTTAAAATATGCTATATTTACCTCCTTTTCCAGCCCAATTTACTTTTGTCCTATTCGAGAGATAAGTTTACCCAATTCCTTTCAGGTGACCATGCTATCTTTTCCATGGATCTTTTTCCATAATCTAAATCCATGAACTATCAATGAAAATCAAGATGAATCTTTCCACAACCCAAACCCTCAGCTCTTTTCCTTCAGACAATCAAAGAAAAGTAAAAAGAAAAAAATGGAAAAGTAAGGATTCCATGCTGGCAGACTTTCATATTCCAAGTATGCGAACCAATCAATACCTAAGCGAATCTTTGAGTATTTGTATGAAATGGGTGCATGAGCTTTCATATGAATTCCAGTTAGGAGTATTTCTAAAGTTCAGGTAAAAAAGGTCATGTGGTTCTCACATGACCAATTTTTGGGAAAATTTAACATGGGAATCAATTATATCCTTCCCTCATTTTTCTATTTCCCTGCCAAATTTCTTCTTCCTCCTCCCAAGCCCCTTGACCCCAATCCATTGCCCATGTCTTCAAGCTCTGCATCATCTTTAAGATCCCCTCCCACCTACTGCACTGACCTTGTCACCTCGCTTGCCCATGAGAGCTGAAGGTTAGGGTCCTTGCAGCTAGAATTGAGGCCAACTATGAGAGGAGTTTCTTCATATGTGCTACTAGCACCTGCGAGCTATGGAAATGAGGAGATTTGGAGTTCAACCGCAGAGCCGATAAAAGGGTGATCAAATCTATACTAGTTGAGAAGAACAAGCTGATATCTAAAATAGGAGATCTGATCTTGAAAAGAGGAAGCTCCTTTTCGAGAATAATAGATTGGAGGTGATAAATAGTGGAGGAGATTAACCTCTTTTTGAGAAAATCAAGAGCCTGCAAGCTAAGTGCAAGCTACTACAAGCAGAAAATGAGAAAATGAAAAATATGGAGAATTGAAAGTGTTACTTGGTGTTAATCAGTTTCTTTTGCTCTTGTTGTTGTGAGAGAATGGGTTTTCCTCTAGAAGACTGTATCAGGAAGTCTTGAAGATGATGTGCATCTTAGTAATGTAATCAAAATATATGATATATGTTGAATATGCTTCTTAACTATGCGTGGAGATCCTACTGTGGGATGTTGCTCTCAATCGAGGACCTAAGCCTTCCAATTGAGTGATTTTATGAACAGTTTTATGAGTTCACCTACACAAAACTTAGGATGAAGATAAAAATTTACTAGTTAGAAGTTAATTAGTCACGAGATATCTGGGGCTTTAAAATGATGATATCTTTGTTCGAAGATTGGGAATTTGTTTGGATATATATTTTAGTCATTCAAATCCCTCTGTTTGGTAAAGCATTTGGTGAAGCAGAGATGGGAAGAAATGTTGGATGGTAATCAAGGAAGCATTGTTTGGAAAGACTAGAAAAATTGGACATTCTACTTCCAGTTTCGTACTTCTAAGGGAATTTGTTCGTCTGACTTATTATTTTTGTGGACGCTCTGGCTACATTTTGATTAGCAAAAGCTTGGATAGTGATGACACTTCTTGCCTCTGAAAAGGCACACCGTTTGAGATCACTTGAAATTCTGATTTGTTTGTGCATCAAACGTTAGTTTATCGATTTCAATCTTTAGTTTATATGATTATTCAGCTGCGGCATGTAAAAAACAATGATACTTCCATATACTTATATATACCTCTCGTTCCAAATTAATGCTTGCATTTTTTATATGTCCAAATATTATTTCAACTTAAAAAAAAAATTAGTTCCATGATTCTAAAAATTTACCGTGGATTTGTAACCTTTACAAACTCTGATTCAACAAATTCAGACAATGCTTTTGTCAAAATCAATTAGATTCACAAAATTTTGCAGGTTAACTGTGTATTGAAGCATATGATTAATCTGTTCTGGTGATTATGATTAGGCACTTGGTGCAGTTGGTGGTGTTTTGGCGATTACAGAGGTGATGCCTCCTGAGTTCAAGAGCATGCTTACAGGGCCTTCTCTGAAGGTGGATGTGCACACTGGCGCACTGGCAGAAGGGATCCTGACTTTCATGATTACCTTTGCTGTTCTTTGGATAATCATCAAGGGTCCAAGTAATGCTGTTGTCAAGACATTGATGCTCGCTACAACAACTGTTACGATGGTTGTTGCAGGCAGCACATATACAGGCCCATCTATGAACCCAATCAATGTAAGCCACCTCTGTTCTTGTGTCTCTCAGTCTTCTCTTGCCATCTGTATTTTTCATTTAAGTAATGCATTTCGATTTCATCTGGGGTCCTTTTACACTAAGCAAACAATCAATTTCATTTATAGCTTGATGTTGTGTCATTTATTTATAGAAACATGATCGGGGTTGGATTATTATAAAGTTCTTTTGGTAGCTGTTTGATTGTTCATTGGCAGTTTCTTAGATCTGTTAGTTTGTTTGATAGCGCAATAAACTCCTGCTACATTTTAATTTAAGAGGTCAATTGTTTGCAGTACCTCCTTTAATTTCTTCAGTATATCTTCTGTTTTTCTTATGTTCAGGTTTAGGACTAAAAGCTTGCATTGTGTTCAAGCTCCTTTTTCTTTGCTTACTATTTTGCTTACCGTATCCGTGGATGTAGTATTATAGGCTGTATTGTTACTCTTGCTCCCATCAAGATAAATCTGACCTCTTCCCCTATTCCCACCTACATATATGGGATATTTTAAGAAGTTTATATTAGTAGATATTATGTGCATTTGAGCCACATAAATGCTACATCTTTATTGGAATCAGATTATTTGATGTTTTTGTCCAAGTTGCCAGGTCATGCCTAATCTGCGTCTTTTGTTTATATTGTTGTGTTTAACAATATTTCATGACATGCTTTTTATTTCCATTAGTTTGTATTTCTGGTGACAATTCACAAATATGTTAGTTGTGAAACCTAGGCGCTTAGAGCTTTACCATTGATGTTTTATTTTGCGAAGCTATTTGTGTTATTAGTAGATCTCTCCTTTTTTATTCACATTGAATTTTCCTCCAGTTCGATGATCTTCCTTCTATCTCATATTGATTTCCATAGTAATAGTGCTATTATTTAATTTAAGTATTTCCTTATGTCATTATCATGTTCCATGTCAGTCAAGCATGGAATGAGATTCTTTTGAAGCATATTGAGGTATCATACAATGTTTAGATTACACTAAGGAATCAGCTTTTGGTTGTCTTGTACAAAAGGTGAGAGGGATTATTCAATTCAAACTACTATTGGTTTTGGGACTTGTCCTTTATAGCAGAAAATTAGATCAAACTTGTACTATTACAAACAAGGCATTTTTGAAACCGTTTTAAGATGTGCACCACACTTCCCCTAGCCAAATCATGTCCAACACACCTAGACTCTGACATGCATGTCCGACACTTCCCAAGGTGTAAACTGTTGTTTACCTTACAACCTATATATAAGATGGAGTATGCTGTAACTTATAGATAGTTGTACTAAAGTTGAGCTCTTTTATGTACGTATATTTGAGTGAATTGTATATACTTTTGGACCGATATAGATATATACTATGATCTGGATACTTCTCCCAGCAAAACAAAATTGCACGTCCAGCCATGTTGGACATGACAGCGGTGTCCCATGTCCAGCAATGTTGAAACATCCATTTACATAAAAATATTTACAAGATAAAGTATGTTCTGCAATTACTGCAAATTCATGTTGTAGTAATTGCAGGTTCAGTTCTGATTTTTAGAAAACACCCATTTTACCCATTTTCTATTTGCTTTAATATCTCTGCTTTATTTCGTAAATGAGATGAATAAAAACACCAAATTGCAAACTAATTGAGATTGTCGTTACTTCTTTGAACGACCTTATTATATAATGATCAAGATTTTTTATTTTTTTTCTTTTGACAGGCATACGGTTGGGCATATATTGGCAACCGCCATAACACATGGGAACAATTTTATGTGTACTGGATTCCTTCCTTCACCGGCGCCATTCTTGCTGCTTGGGTTTTCAGGTTCATCTTCCTGCAATCTGCAGCCAAGGTTAAAAAGGCTTGAGGTCTCGGATTTGGAGGAACGAGTAAAAGTCCAATTTATGATGAGCAGTTCCTAGAGGGGGCAACAAATAGCCCTGTCGCATGTTTTGGTTCTCATTTCTTAATAATTCGAGAAGGTTCTTTTTTTTCTGTAGTGAGACTAGTGGTGAATTTCTACAGGGCTGGTTACAAACGCAGGCAACTGATTGAAGGGTTTATTACCTTGCTGTTCTTATCTATAGAGTTATAATGTTATTTGAGTACTGCTTGCATAAGTTGTTGGACTCGAGCTTGAATCCATAAATGGTGGTTGTCGCTCGGAATTGGATTATTATATATAGTGATTCTTTTAGTGTATCATTTTGCTCGTTGCGATGAATCATATATCATTGTAATTGTAAGTAAATATCTTGGGGCTCAATTTGATTACATTTGCAAAAATTGCCATGTTGAAAATCTGGCTACATCAAATGCTCTTGCAACTTTAGCGAGGGTTTGTTCAGGTGAATGCCTAGCTCTATGTCCCAAAGTATTTATGTAGGAGGTTCAATTTGTTTGGGTTGTTGGATGCATGTGCATTCAATATTCTTAGTTTGATAAATAACAATTTCATATAGCAGTATAATGAGTTTTGTCTAGTTTTTTGTATAGTTGATGTGCCAGATGATAAGCGATATTGATGAGATACCGATGGTATAATGAGTTTTTTTATACAAATAAAACTTGCATCAATCAACAAATAAATTAACAAAATATACTAGAAAGTTGTAAACTTCTGAATTATCTTTGAAATGATACTAAAACCAACTTAATACTCATCGAAGGGTCAATTATGGATTGCAAAAATTACGGATTGCAAAAATTACGGCTTTGGATATGGACTTTGAGTTGTGAGTTATCAATTTGACTCATTTTTGAGTTGGAGTTTGTTCCAAACAATCTAATGTTCGGACGATTTTGACAAGAGTTGGAATTGCTTTAATAGTCAAGTTTATTCCTCCTATTTTTGTATGGTTAAGATTTATTGGAAAGACTAATCTCAACCGTAAAAGGAGGATAAAATCTTCGATTATAAGAGAAGTTTTTGAAGAAAATTTTGGAAGAATTGAAGAGAATATATTGGAGAATTAAAGGTGCCATAAGGATATTTTTGAAGACTAAAGGAGTATTTGGAATCTTTTCCCAACCTATTATTCATCATCTATAATATATTCAGAGACGGGCTTCTAAATTAATTTTCTTCTTTATAGAATACTACAATATGGACTACATCATCATCACCTTCATTTTTCCATAATCTTCATAATCATTTTTCAAAGGTGGCATGTAAAAGGAATTTAAGATCTTTTTTTATTTTGTGCTTAATTGATATTGAGTCTTGTGAATCTTTAGACTTTGTTTTCACAATATTTTGATTGGTTGCTTTATGACATATGCAAATCGGAGTTGATAGAGTGGCGACTGTGTCACAACATATTCAAGTTGGGTTGAATTGAGAAATACTAAGAGAGCCTAAATTTATATTTTCTGTAGGTCATTTGCAGAGACAACTAATTTAGGTAGACTACGGTGTTATCTTATATATAATTGCTTATTAGATTGGGTTGTGATACAAGAATCCCTATAATTTCAATAGAGACTTTATGATGAGAGAGGATGAATGTAGCGATTTTCTGACCACTAATATCTTCTGTGTTGTATGATTATTTTCTATAGTTATTTTTATATTTCCACTATATACAACTTTGATAATTTTTTAATCAAGCTAAAAAATATAGCAATTATATTCAGCTCACTCTAGGATTACATCTCATCCTAACATGAGTTGGGGAAAACTACACAAACATATGACAATAATTTTTCCAACGTATACACAAAGATCAATGAATACGTTTTCCCAAGAAATAATAATGCATTACATCCTATAAGTATGAGATCAAGATCAAAATGTGGTAAAGAGAGAAGTTACACTAAAAAAGTATCTTCTAATACTCGTCATCATTTTTGTTCTTGGCATATAGTAGGCACATTGCAGAGAGAGAAAATGATATTGAAAACGCAATATGGAGATGATATTTGAAGTGAATATAATAGTTTGTTCTGAGCTTGTACCCTAAGTAAATGTAGGAAACATTTTGAAAAAGAAGTATAATAAAGATGAGAATGGATAATGTTGATTAAAAAATATAATTCATGGGAGAACTGTGTGGATGCATACTTGAAGGATATTTTTTTGGACAATGATGAAAAACAGTCAAAGAAGTTTCTTTGATAGTATGTCAATGCAAGAACTCAGTTTGTGGACTTTGTTCGCCAATATGACAAAACCATAGCAGATCACCGTGCTTCTGAATGTCATGAAGATTTTATGAATCTCAATAACTCTCTCATGATATTTTTTTTAAGCATCCTCTTGAAATGCAAGCAGAAAAGTTGTATAGTAGATCTATTTTGGAATACTTTCAAGTGAAGCTCGTTGCAGGGTTATAATTTTTCATGATGATATGGAATGATTGTTGGAGAGAGGAAGAGTGTTTTTTCATGAGTAGGGCCCACAACTCAGGCATCACTCACATATGAGGGTCATATTAGGCCACTTAACTGCCAAAGTAGATAACCCCTCTTATGACATAGGTTTTAACCATCTCTCTCTCTCTCTCTCATACACACACCCACACCCACTCACCCACACACACACATATATAGTAATAATAGAAATAAGGTGACAATTCACATAAGTTATCTGAATTGCAGCTCATTTCTACCATTATTGATAATTTTCTTCAAAATATTTAACCCTTTAGGGTTCACTCATTCCCTATTTCTTGGATTTTAGTTTTCATTTGGCCTTCCATCACATATATACAAAATTAATTATTTTCGTATAATACAATATTTTATATCTATTTGATGAGTGTCAAATAAACTCTAAAATGTATGAAATTTAATTATTGAGAAGGTATTATTTTGTTCCTTGCTAAACACGAAACGGAATACGTACCGGCAGGCATGCATAAATCAGTATGCACGAGATCAATAAGCATGTAAAAACAGAAATGAATAAAATTAAAATACAAGTCATCTATCAGGATCTTGGAAATTAGTTTACTGCTATATAAAAGAAAATATACAATATGAAACAGAAAGCAACAAGTACAATAGGTAGGTTTGGTTCCATAAATACATATACAAAAGTTGAGAATTAAACCCACAAATAAATAATACATACCAAACTCCAAAGCACAAAAGTAGAGGCTTAGGAAATCCACTGCAATTTGGCCTGCTCCAGAATTATGGATCGTGCACCGGTAGTCCTCACTCTCGTCTTCAGTACATGAGCGTATGGGGGAACTTAGGATCAAACCTGGTAGGTAAAACAAATAAGGTATGGTAATATACAACGTAAACCAATAAGTGAAATATGAATGTGGATATAAATAGTATATGTATGAATGGAAAACAATAAATATTCATAGCATCTAACAGAAATCCACATGCATGTCTAGTCTAAATTAATGTGTTGGATTTTCTATTTGAACTAATTAGTGAAAAAATTGACTCGTACCGTGAAAATACCTATATATGCCCAGGATCCAACCAACATACTGGTGCTGAACTAGTAGCCATTAAGCACTCAAATAGACACTAATAAATAATTGGTCGTCCCATTAATTTGGAGTAAAAAAGATATGATGGCTCAATACCATCCGGGCGCCCTCACAGATGGGCTCCTATTTCGGCAATGCAACGTATTCTAAAATTTTCACTATACGGTATTAGTCTAGCATTTTGGTCTCCGATAACTCAAGGGTTCAAATCATATTACATATAAATCAGTTTGGAATATGGTAAATCAGTCAGGTCAAGGTTATATACATATACATATCTAAGTCTACTTAATATCCAAGTAACAAGTAAGACATGGTCTATGTCAAAATTAAATTAATGAGCAAGTCTATAGTTATGGTAATATCAAGACATGTCTAAGTACTAATCAGGGTATTCAACATATTTTCATATATTTTATATTAAGTAGTTAGTATGTATATGCCAATGCCAAGCATAATGGAATCATAAAATGTTAGAATGAGTGTAATTGAAATATTAATTATATATGTAAGCCACCTACAAATTTTGTATATAAATTATGTATTAGGTGAGTAGGTATTAGGTGTAATGATATCCATTAAATATGTTCAACATTATCATAACCATTACTTTAACAATATGTGAATTTTCTAAACCATAGCATACTTTTTATGGTATGAAAAGATAATAAATTTATTAAACCTTATAATTTTATTTATTTTTCAATTGAATGTGAATTAACATAAAAAGAATTATGATATAAAAGTAATACCTTGTATAAGAGTAATATTTTAGAAAATTAAGTACAAAAACTTATGTGAAACCCTCTCTTTAAAATATGATTATGAATACATACACACACATATAAGTTTCTCATGGTAAGTGAAAAATGAAATTTGCATAGGAATTAAATCACTGTATTAAACACGAATGACTAATATGAAAAGATTTCAAATTTTTATCCAAAT
Source organism: Dracaena cambodiana (assembly GCA_036321105.1). Taxonomy (NCBI): domain Eukaryota; kingdom Viridiplantae; phylum Streptophyta; class Magnoliopsida; order Asparagales; family Asparagaceae; genus Dracaena; species Dracaena cambodiana. Next base: position 45,817,161 of record JAYEPQ010000004.1, read on the forward strand.
ATAGTGAACATTCATAAAGAAAGCATCTTTATAATTTAAATATGAAGTATATAGTTTAAGTTTACAACTTATAATTTAAGTATGAGGGAATGTATATAAAATTATAAATTTAAACATGGAGTAAAATGTAAAAAATTATATTTTTATTCTTAGTATAGTCATAAAAACTTTGTATAAAAACATTATTTTTCTAAGCTTAGATAAATCAAGATTCTAAATGAACTATTAAATATTTTAGTTATAAATAATTATAGAGCTGGGTGTAATACTAGTTGCCTTGTATTTTTGAGGTAAAGAATGAATATGAGAGTGATGATGTTGAGTTTGGAGGTTGAGAAATCTTAGAAATTTTATTTTTCCTTCAAAAAATCTAAACCTAAAATTAGAAAATGAAAGATAGAAAGAAAGAGAGAGTTTTTTATAAGAATATTAGACAAAAATATCTCTCCCTCTCTTTTTAATTTCTGTCCAGCAACATGGGGAATAAGAATCACAATTTGGAGAAATAGAATATGGAAGATACGGTTGAATAAAGATTAAATTAATATAGCCCAAATAATTAGTAATAATATATTTTTAGTGTTATTTAAAACCATAAAACTCTAATTAAACTAACCCAAGCAAAATCAAATTTAGTTTTCTAAGTCGAACGAAGAGAGATTAGCCAAAATATGTGTGGCTATCGGTGATTAAAATAATATTATTTAAGAGAATATCCAGAAAATTTTAAGAAAATTACCAAAAATATAGAAAATTGAGACAAACACAACGTACTCACCCCGAGATTAATTTAACGTCAGAAATTTAAATTATGATCAAAATTAGGTTTTACATGTTATGGATAAGGTAATTATTTCAAAATTTTTTAATAAAAATAATAAAATTATTAGTTTTCACTGCTGATACACGTAACTTATCTGAGTTGGCAGTTCATTTACAGTAATTCAATATATATATATATATATATATATATATATATATATATATATATATATATATATATGAGAAAAATGAAAATGAGCTGACAACTCACGCAAGTTACCCGAGCTGCAGTTCATTTCTACTATCTCCAATAATTTTTTTAAAAAAATTCTTTTTGATTATGATCTCGAACTCCTATGGTTCACTCATACCTAATTTCTTGGGTTTTAGATTTGATTTGGTCCTTCATCAAGTTAACACAAAATTAACGGTTTTCAATGAATAAAATATTTTGTATGTACTTGATGAAAGGTTAAATGAACTCCAAAATTTATGAAATTTAATCCGAAAGAAGCTAAGGAGACAGAGATAGTAATTGTCAAAAAAATTATAGAAAAATCATTAGTTCATTGTAGTTTACCGCCAGCTCATGTAACATTTCCTGAGCTAACGGCTCACCTACAGTAATATATATATATATATATATATATATATATATATATATATATATATATATATATATATATATATAACGAAAAATTCACTGACGATGAAGAGAGTTTCTTTACCACCGCTATAAAATTATTACATGTGGCACCACTCAAGATAACAAATAAAAGAACTCTCTTAACCGTACTTTGAGTGACGACACGTGTAATAATTTTATTAGGCCATCTATGCGGCGGTGAAGGAATTCCTTTCACCGCCGGTGAATTTTCCGTTTACTCATATATATATATATATATATATATATATATATAGAGAGAGAGAGAGAGAGAGAGAGAGAGAGAGAGAGAGAGAGAGAGAGAGGGAGAAAACGGGAAATTCACCGGCGGTGAAGGGAGTTCCTTACCGCCGCTTAAGTACCCCAATACAATTTTTACACGTGACACCACTTAAGATAGCAAATAAAAAAACTCGCTTAACCGCCTTTTAAGTAGCGCCACATGTAACAATTTTATTAGGCCACCTAAGCGACGGTGAAGAAACTCCCTTCACCGTCGGTGAAATTCCGGTTTACTCATATATATATATATATAGAGAGAGAGAGAGAGAGAGAGAGAGAGAGAGAGGAAACTGGAACACCTATGTCCCTCCTAGATGGACAAATAAAAACAATGACACATGGAGCAAGAGAGAAGCATCCCATCATGATGAGGTGTATTATTTATTTTTCAAAAAACCCCTCCAGGTATTTGAAAAATATAACTCTCAATCAATCCTTTAAAAAATAAAATACAGTAGAACAACATGGGAGCGAAGATAGTGGATATCGTCAACGGAAAGAGCTTATCAGTAGAACAACAAGGGGAAATGTGGGTTCGGGTCCTACTGTTATAAAAAGTAATTCGAAATTTATATATTGTTTGTGTAGTATTTCCTATAAGTTTGATTCGCTCCTAATACCAAGATCACAAGGCAAGTGGTTTCAAACTCGTTCTAACTGTCCACAGTAGAAGTATTCTAAATATATTTTTAGTAATATTATTTAAATTGAGTACTCACTGAGAGTTGAATTCAAAAAATAAAAATATCTCACAAATTGAAGAATAATGATGCTACTTGATATATTGCTCGTTACCTTATCCATCTCTAGAATTAGAACAGTGACTTCAATTAGCAAAATAAGATAAAAACAAAGTAGAGATTAGTTATAACTAATATTCTGGAAGAAATCTGATAAAATAAATCTCTTATATGTTCCTGAAATCAATAAATTTGTTTATAAAGAAGTTTATTGACTTTTGCCCTTGTCTTGCATAAGCAATAACAAAATTTAATTCGTGCAAGTTAAAAAAAACTGGCCTAGGAAATATTGGAGATCAAAGAAACTCAATTCATCAACTCAAAGAAACTCAGATTGTATAATATTGAAAATATGACAGGTGGGTTGGAAAGATAGAGAATAAAATTGAAATATGGAGAATTAAAATTGAAAATAAGAGTAGCTATACAATTACCACAGATTGTATACAAAGAGAATTAAAATTAAAATTGAAACATAGAGAATTAAATACTTTTTTGAATGAGAATAAAATTGAAAACAAGAAATCAAAGTATAGAGAATTAAAGAAAAAAGGTTCACCTGATTTTTCTTTGGGAACAAATGATCTGGAAGGAAGAGAGAGAGAGAGAGAGATCGCACGAAGAGAGAGAATAGGGGAACAACGAAAGAAGAGGAAACGTCATTGTGAGAAGTGAGAAAATAGATCAGGTGGAGGGTTTTTTTGAAAAAAAAAGCATTCTGTGGATGTTTTTTTTTTTTTTTTTTTTTTTTTTTTAAACAGCCACTTTTTAGTCTATATGGTCAATCCACATGTAAAATACATATTGTTACACCTAAGCGTTATAAGAGTGAGCCCATTCTATGATATAGTTTTTCATGTTTCCTCGTGTGTGTGTGTGTATATATATATATATATATATATATATATATATATATATATATATATATATTATATATATATATATATATATATATATATGAGAAGTTGAAAAGTTCACTTGCATAAAAGGAAATTTCCTCACTAGCGCTTAGATAGTTCAATAAGAATGCTACACATGGATAAGAAAAACATAATAAATGAGTGAGATGAGAGATGATTAGGATGAGAGAACAATTGTAGTCTCATTGCAAAATGTTCACTAATGTATTATGTTTTTTTGATCCATGTGCAACACTCTTGTTGGACCACCTAAGCGCTAGTGAAGGAATTTTCTTCAATACCAGTAAATTTTCCGTTCCCTCACCCTCTCTCTCTCTAGGTCTCTCTCTCTCTCTCTCTCTCTCTCTCTCTCTCTCTCTCTCTCTCTCTCTCTCTCTCTCTATCTATATGTGTGTGTGTGTTTGTGTACACTCACATAATGATGGAAATGAGCTATCGTTTACATAAGTTATCTGAGTTGTAGTCTATTTCAACTATTTCTTATATATTTTTTCACAAATTTTTGGGATTATAATCTCAACCTTTAGAATTTGCTCGTACCAAATTTCTTGTATTTTAGTTTTGATTTAATCTTCTATCCGGTAGACACAAAATTAACGGTTTTCTATAAATACGATATTTTATATCCACTTGATAAAAAAAAAAAATGTCAAACCCATGAAATTTAATTCTAGAGAAGCTACACACACTCACATACGCACACATGTGATTACTGTATGAGTGAACAACTTAGGTAGGTTAAGTGAGTCAACATCGAAAAAATAATGATCCAAATTATTTTTTTCATTTTTTTGGATCATGATATCTACTTCCTTAGTTTTTTTAGGAGATTATGAAAAAAAATATCTTGAATATATGAAAGAAGAGTTTTAAGTGACATTTGATTCATCGACTCTATTATATTTACTGGATCACAGTCAGCAATGCATGACACTCAAGATCCAAATAACGATTTTAACATTGATGCCACACTATATTCAGTGAAGAATCCAAGTCTTCTAATGGCAAAGGGCTATATCTCTAATAATTGAGACATGCTACGCTTATTCTACTAGATGACTACCAACTATTCAACGGACTGCAAAGTTAAGTGCTAAGAGAATATTCCAAAAATACTACAGGGCACTGACAAAACAAATACAAAGAGCCGCAATAATCAACATGATTCTATATGCCTTTGTCAGATTTCAAATCACTCCATTAGCCATTGTTGATCAATCAATAAAGTTAGTTAAAGTTGAATGTAATATATATTAAAGTTAATTACAATGAGACCCCTAGTATATTAAGGTTAATCACTGACAAAA
>JAYEPQ010000004.1:47026835-47389335 GCA_036321105.1 Dracaena cambodiana
CTATTTGCGCACGACATTTAACTCTTAGCACCATGTTTACTATTTACACCAAACTACTATTTTGAAATACTACTATTTTATTGTTTCTGTCCAAAAAAATTTTCAAAAATACCCCTCATCATTTTCTCTAACTTCTTACATGTCCGATCCCATTTTTATCTATTTTTGTTTGAGTCAGATGTTAGTTTAAGAGCAAAAAATATTTTGGTCAGATATTAATACACAATAAAAAAACGTGCTGGTCGGATATTAATACCCGACCAGCAAGTAAAGTCTCCCCACAAAAGAAATCTAATTAACGATAAATTTTAAACAAATACACATAAAACCTAAAAAGCATTTTAAATCGTAACTTAGATTTGTTCTCTGACACCAATTGCATGTTGGAATTTTCTATTTGCATAAAAAAAAACTCAAACTCCAAACTCAAATTTTATTTGTCACGGTAAAATCAAAAAATTTAAAATTCTTTTAATCTTTTCAGGAATGTTAATGTAAAAAATTTTAAGGGGTCAAGAAATCAAATCAATAATTTTGTAGGAGATGTGTTTTTATTAAATACCAAAAAAAATTTATTTAGGATTTTAGAGAGAAAATAAAGGAGGAAAATGATGAGTCGTATTCCCAGAATCTAAGAAGTCTTAGTTTGGGATTTATAAGGATAATTTAGTCCAAAAAAATAATGACAAACTTGTAATTATTTATAAGTTTCAAAATCGCACGTCAGGAGTAAAATGCCGTATGCAAATAGAATTTGCCGTGTCAACAGATGCCCAATTTTGCGGGAGCCCAAATCGATGAATGCACACTTTACGCCAAATATGATACCAGTTCACCAGCTATTCTTTAGCATAAGCCGCCATCAGATCGCGACTTGAGGGGAAGAGCTCTCAATTAACTATCAATAAAAGGCACCAAGACAATTCAACTAAGCTGTTGGTGTGAGCAAGCAAGAAATCCTTCAAGAGCGAGTTAAGTCCATCATACCTTGACTTCATGTCTCAGAGGTAATCAGATCTGTGTCAATGCTCAGCTCTGTTCTTGTTTAGTACTTAGACATTCTCAGCATCTACAAAGCAAATTACTACTACTTAGATAAACAAAGCAAGTTAGAAGAATTTCAGATACTCCAAAATCTCATTGGAATGAACTCAAGTAAGAGACTACTGTTGATTCATAATTTGACCGGCCTAATCTTATAAGAAAAAGAGCCCGTTAAGCAAGGGCCCATGAAGCATACGAGGCACAAGAAGACTCAAGAATTCTTCGGCAAATAGAATTCTCCATGGACAGAAAAACCAAATTCAACTATAAATGGAAAATCTCCTCTTCTAAGGAAACAAAAACAATTTCATATCCCGGAAAATATGTAGATTGTAATTCAGCCACGACTTTATCACCAAGAAACTATAAATATACCTCTCTGTCGTGAGTGAGTAGGGGACACCTGCTTCTTGATCTAGGATGTCATCTTACATATCCTCTGCAAATTTTGAGAACTTGTAATATCATGAGATAAAAAGGAGATATTTTAGGGATTGTACTTCGGATTCTATAATACAAGATTATGCCGAATGACCAACATACCACCAAGGACATAGGCTCGAGAGACTCCTCCATCTGAATCTCGTTATATCGCTTTGTACACCTATCTCTATTTACTTTTTCTTTTTATTAACTAATATTTTATGTATTGGTTACTCCCCAAACTCTCATCAAGTCGGAAGCTATCGAATCTCACTTGGCTCAGGACACACTTTAAGCCTAATTTCCTAATCAATTCTCGAATTGGCCCGACCAATCTCCTCAGTCAATTTTTAAATCAACAAATAGTGAATTGGATGATGCCGGCAACATCCACCATAGGTTGGCATCAAGTATGAAAATGTCTAACGAAGATTTTTCAAGTTTTTTGTTAGTCAAACTTATTCACATATATTTCTAGGAATATTATCCAAACTAAGTCCCAATCAAAATTCAAACTCAGAACCTTTCACATTTTGGATACGGACGATACCACAAGAGACAAACGGTAGAGGGTTGATTACCCAAATTAGTAAAGTAAATAAGGTTCTTTTTGGTTGTTTGGTTAAAATAGAAACAAAAAAGAAATATAAAAAGGAAAATAATAAATTAAAATAAATAAAAAAATTAAGAAAAGAAAAATAGTTACAAACTCCTCCACTAGAGATAAAAAAAAAAATGAGTGAAAAGTTTGCATTATGATTTCTCTTACTTGAGTCTTTGTTTTCTTTTACCTGGGGTTTTTACATATCTGTCCGTTAAATTTTAAAAATTAAAATTTAGTTCCTCAAATCTTCACATTTATAATTTAGTTTTCAGATCAAGTTATCTCATTTTAGTCTCCAATCATATTTTTTGTCCAAATTTTCCGTTATATTTCTAAGTTATTTCACTTAGTTCTCCGTTTTCTCTTTCTCTTCCTCATAGTTAATATCTAAAATGAAGTAATTCAGAAGTTTCCTCTTTCTCTTCCTCATAGTTAATATCTAAAATGAAGTAATTCAGAAGAATCCAATAAAAAGCGGGAGTGAGCAAATTGAGGTAATTTAAAATATTTGGAGATTAAATTATAAATATGAAAATTTAGAGTAATAAATTCTAATTTTTAAAGATTTAACTATAAGATATTTAAAACCCCTGAATTTTTTCACGTCATAATTCCTACTCCCTCTTCGTCAAATTTGGATTAATGCCGGGCGAAGACCGCCGGCGAAATAAATTCCTTAAGAGAAAAGAAGGAGAAAGCGAATCAGGCTCGATTTTTGTTCAATTTGGAGTTCAAGAGACCGATGAGAAAAGCGAGGATGGGATGGATCGGAGAAAGGCGACGAGAAAGAATCGACTCGATTCGCTCTCTCCAGATCCGACAGGTCCTCACGCAAGCAGTCAGCCTTGGTTCGATCCAATCAAATTCAAACCCTGCCTTTAATTTTTTTTTTTTTTTTTGAAGTTAGGGTTTTTTGGGAACATTTCTGGTTATTGTTGTGATTATGATTTTTTTTTTCCTTTTCGTTTTAGGCGTGATCGTCGCCTCGGCCCTGATCATATGGAAGGGATTAATGTGCGTCACCGGCAGCGAGTCGCCGATCGTCGTCGTTCTCTCTGGGAGCATGGAGCCTGGTTTCAAAAGGGTCAGGTCTTTCCCCCTTTCTGAATTTGAATTTAAATTTTATATTTTGATAATAATATTGCTTCATAGCGAGACTTGAATCTCAAAGAAAAGTGTCAGAATCTAGTTTTTTTACGTAGAAGCTTCTTCAATTAGCAGCGAATTAGATTGTGATATTGTGAGAAAAAGGTGAAGAAAAGCCTGTTGGAATTTTCCTGAAAAGGAAGGGGCATGATTTAGGTATTTCTTTACCGTTATTGTTATTGTTGGTGGAAGATCCGCTTAGAATGTGTTTGTTTGCATGGAAGCAAAATTGAAGTAGGATATGTTTGTTTGTATGGGAGTAAAATAGAAGTAAGACTATTTATAGTTTTTGTTTGGCCAAGAAAGCATCCAAAAGTTACTTCTCATGTGATGGGGTGGCACCTTCATGGCAGCTTACTTCCAAGTTTTCTTTCTCACTTTCTGGTTTGAAAGAGTTTTAGGAAGTAGAGGAATAAGGCGAAAAAGTAATTATTTATTTGTATGCCATCATTATCATTCAAAAAGTTGCACTTTTATACATAATAAATTAATAAAATAATATAACAATTGTTTTATTCAATCAATTAAATATTACTCTCTTTACTTTCTAATACATTTCCTTTTTCCAAAAATTAATAAATAAACGCTAGAAAAACTCTTCTTTTACTTCTATTTTAGAAGTTACTACTTAATTTCTTCACCACATCTACTATTTCAAGTGAGCCAATCACATTCGTAGTGGAAGTAAGGCTATTTCCACTGCTTTATGTGTTTGTTTGATTAAGAAGGAATTTGGAAGTTTCTTCTTATATGGTAAGGTGACGCTAACGTGGTACTTCTAAAATTTTATTTCTCATACTTTTGGGGTGGAAGCAATGTTCTAAAATGCGTTATCAGTATGCGTGCGGTCGAGGACCGCATAAAGCATAATCGGATTATGCGCCGATTATGCGGATTACGCGGAATTATGTGGAATATTAATATTTTAATATATATTAATATAATAATTATAAAAATAGATATATTAAGTGCTATAAAACTCTAAAAAATTATAAATAATAACTGTAAGAATGTAAAATGAAGATAAATTGGCTCTACATAAGAAATTAAAAAGATAAAAAGACTTCTCTTAACTCCCAATGTAAAAAAAAAAAAGAACGATGCATGCATACATGGATCAAAAACATCGCTCAAAAAAATTAATTCTCACTCAAAAAAATAATTCATACAATTATCAAATCGCCAAATAATTCAAATAAACTTATATTCTACTACATCTATGTAAAAATTATTGCTAAGCATATACAACTACATCTTTGTAAAAATTATCAAATTGCCAAATAATTCAAAAAAAGTATGAAGGTATGCATATGCAACCAAAAAGTCTTCATTTTTTATAATAAATTCACTAAATTCACATGTTAGTTTAAATTATTACTAAGCCAATGAAAGTGCAGCTTGATTTACTAAGGTTCACAGGATAGTAATTTAGTTTAAATTACTGCTAAACAAATGAAAGTGCAGCTATACCTATTAAAAGACGCAGCCGTATAGAAGATATGTAGTTATAAACGGAATACACAGAGCTTGAAGAAAACAATTGAATGCAGACACAAGCAGAATGTAAGCAAAAATTGGAAGCAGACCACCAGAATGTAAGGAAGTTCCTATTAATATATCTTCAATCAATTATCTAGTCGGAGACCTAGATTAAGTTAGTTCCCTTTCTCCAACACTAATAAATGGACAACATGCAGCAGTAGAAAGCAGTCAACTATAACAATAGCATCCAGGAACTTGCATAAAACCTCAAACAGGAAATACCACCTCAAATAGGAACTTGCTATCGACGAAGGTGAAGAATAAAAAACAAAAAAAGGCTAATGAAGGTGAAGAATCAAAATAATGCAGTGGCCAAATCTCTCCTTTTTCCAAAATACTTCAAACCCTAAATTCTACTTAATTAACAGTTAACACAAAAATTGACTCAACTCATTTTCCACAAATAAAACCCTAACCCTAATTTTTCCGAATATTTTCTTTTACCAAAAAATTCACACCCTAAGATCAACTCAGTTTACTCAAAATAATCATAAAAAATGTTCAAGAAGAATAATACCAAAAAATAACCATCAAAACCCTAAAAGATCCAAAATCTTATCTGAAAAAAAAAGAAAAAAAAATTACCAATGCTGAGTTGATTTTAGGATTTACTCTTTTTCCATAACCCTAAAAAGAAAAAAAACCATCAAAACCCTAAAAAGATCCAAAATCTCAACTCATTTTCCACAAATAAACCCCTAACCCTAATTTTTCCGAATATTTTCTTTCTCCAAAAAATTTAAACCCTAAAATCAACTCAGTTTACTCAAAATAATCATAAAAAATATTTAAGAAGAATAATACCCAAAAAAAATCCATCAAAATCCTAAAAAGATCCAAAATCTTAACTGAAGAAAAAAAGAAAAAAATTACCTGTGTTGTCACCATTGCCGGAGAGCTCGCCTTGAGGACTGCAGCCACCGGAGGAGATGTCGCCGGATCGCCGGCGAGATCAGAGGAGGGAGAAGGGAGGAGGCAATCAGAGAGTTAGGTTTTTTTTTTCTCCGCTAGGCTTGGGAGGCTTCTTCGGTTCGGGAATCGGGAGTGTTTGGGAATTAACGATTCGAAGAAGGGAAATAAGTACATGGGTTGCGGGTACGGGTCGGGTTTTGGGTATGGGTCAGGCAAATTTTTAACATTCGAAACCCGATAATTCGTTAACCGCATAATAGCTATGCGGATTATGCGCCCGCATAATACGCATAATTGATTTTGCGGCCGCATAATCGTTTGACCGCATAATTGACCGCATTCTTCATTTTCTCCACGTTCGGATGGCGAAAACGCCTATGCGGGCGCATATGCGCCGGCATAGGGCGTTTTTTAGAACATTGGGTGGAAGAGTTCTAGGAAGTAAAGGGACTAGGTAAAAAAATATTTTACCTAGGACGGGCCAAGGGTTAGTCCTTGGACCTGTCTATTCTCATCCCTACTCCCTTTATATAGCCCTTTTTGTTTTAACTTTGCAATAAACAGCTGGACTAGAATTCTTGGTCACCTTTACCATGAATTTATTATTTATTGGACAATTTATTTGCTTATGTGTGATTATTTTTTACATGTCATATTGATAGTCAATACAACCGAGGATGGATTATAACTGATTGTACTATGCATTTCGGCATCATGAATTATGAAGTTGTATGTTGTATGACACGTCTATGAGAGTTGTTACGAGAACATAAATGGAGCTCGTAACAAAAAAGCATAAATAAGATAGGAAGCCCCTATCACAAGCTTCTCTAACCCACCTGTTCATATATTAGGTAAGCTATCAAGATTAGAATAATTTATGGACTTGAGGATCTTGTGAGGTTACTAATTTGCATCTTTAGGTAGTGTTTCACATATTTTATTGTGTATTATGTTCAGTTACATGTGTACTGTGTACACATATGTGCTTTTGTTCATTCTATGAAATCTTTTCTAATTTCATAAAATTATATATTGTCATTGCAGGGTGATATTCTCTTCTTGCACATGAGCAAGGATCCTATTCGTGCTGGTGAAATTGTTGTGTTCAATGTTGATGCAAGTATTCTATCTCTTTCTTCTATGTAATGTATGATTATTCAAGGCACACATCTTTTATCTTATTTATGATCTGATGACATATATATTCTTTTTCTTTTACTTTTTAATCTCTTACAACAATTTTTTCTTCAATTGGTCTCAAGCCTTTTGTTTTTCACGTTTCTCATTGTTTCATTTGCTTCTGTACAAATTAGGAAGCTTAATGGCTGATCATTATATGAGTTCTTATCTTGATTACCCTCTTAACCAAGAATTCTTCTCTAGGGTGATCTTTTGGATTTCGTCACATGCTTTAGCCAAATTGTACCTCTTTCTATGCTTCAAGACATGTTTGAAAAATCAGTTTCGTCCATTCCAGCAGGGTTTAAATTAGAGCTGATTGTTGTCTTTGTTAGTTCTTGCCTTTGCTTCCCTAAAAGTGGTGTGTGAAAGTCAGATCTTTAAAGGGGTCGAAGCTATTAATTAGAGAGAATCAGGAAGGAGAAAAATCTGTGGCTCTGCAATTGGCTCTAGAGGCCTTCTTTGTCATGCAGTAGATTAATGCATGGTGCTCTGTTCAAGAGACTCCTGATTTTAATTAAATCCTCATGATTATGATCAGGCCTCTGCCCACCTGGGGATTCAGAGGCTTGACATTCCATGGCTAATTAATAGGGAACAAACTTTTTTTTTTTTTTTAAATTTCATGGGTTTTTTTTTTTTTTTTTGGGTGGGGGTTTTTTGGGGGTGGGGGCGGGTTTGTTGGGGGCAAAAGTAATAAATAAAGTTCTAAACTTGGAATAAACATATGCCTGAGGTCTTTATGAACTTTAGGATGCAAGAGAAGAAATGGGTGAAAAGAGATGGCTGCGTAACCCTCGAGGCTGCGATTTAGATCAATTATAAAGTAGCATTTCTTAACTAGTGTTGTACAGAAATTCCTGGGATTTTCTCTTGTAGGGGCATCTGTTGATTTATTTTGTCATGATGGGATCTGAATTTTTATGGGTTATAATTTTTTATTAACAAAAATTGTTGTGAATTAAACTTTATATCCGGTGGACATATTTTGCTTTTGCAGAAGGGAAAGTGATTTGTTAAGAGAAGTGGTATAATATGTGTTCAAATTTGAGATGAAGAATACGGATGGACTCACTAAAAGGTCTCATGGCTGTGAACTCACTGAGATGTCTAATGGCTTATGGACCATCGAGAAAGCCTTTATCTACAAGCCCGTGATTGTTTAGCTCCTAGCTGTACCTATTATTGAGGTGGTAGGTTCGCTGTGTTGCACTAAGAATCTTGTTTGGGTGGAGGGAGATGTGGCATGTCCTATATGGTTCTGCATTATGTAGTTTAATGCATTCACTAACACTTATATGCTGTATTACAGTTATAATAAGCAACTATAAAATAATAAGGGTCTTGTCATGGGACATGGGGAATTACTAATTCTCTTGAGAGTTACTAGCTACCACAAATCTTATAGCTTTTTGTGGCATAATTGGTATATGTAAGGCAAAGGTTATTGTCTCATCCACCATGAAGAAGAGTGATGGAAACAGTTAAAAGGCTAGGATTTGATTAAGATTTGATTATGATTTCAGTTTGTTTATTTATATCTTGTTTTCATATGTGTTCACATAGGTAATATTCTATATTTATTGCTTGTATGATATAATTTTAATTATAAAGAATTATTTTTATAATCTGGGAGCATAAGATTTGTTTTTTTTTCAAATCTTTCGTATGATTTGTGAGAGGACGCGTGATTCACCTGGTTGTGGGCTTAAATCTTGATCAAGCTCCAATTTTGTCTCAAACATCAAATCTCCAACATAGAACTCTAAATCCTTTTTCATTCTGCGTTAAAGTTGATATCAGAGCTCAAGGATCCAAATCCATCTCCATCTCCATCTTCTTCCATTCTTTTTTTAGTCCTAAAAATAAAAAAAAACTGAAGGAAAAAAAAAAAAAATCAAAGGACGAAAAGTTTGAATAAAAAGAAAAATCAGAGAAAAAAAATATAAAAATAGAAAAAATAATGTAGAAATTAAAAAAAGAAAAAAGAATTTTTTTTAGATCGGTTACCCCCTCTTCATCAATAACATCAACCGAGTGCCATCGCTTCATCTTTGACCATCCGAGGCTCCCAATCACTCCTTACTTCATTGGAGTGCCAAAGTTTCCAATCAACTCTTGCTGGCTTCGTTTGCATCACCATAGCAGTCCTACTTCCTTGCTCAAGTCCTTTATCGCACACTGGCTATTCCTCATTGTCGCAACCCTCATCATCATCAATTTGCAATGTTAAGATTTGATTGTAGATTTTCTCTAACGCTTTGGTCTACTTGCTTGCTGACCATCCCAACAGAAGATCCGATAACATTCAAACATCATCGTCCCAGATCTAAGCTGCTGGAGTTCTTGTCATCACCATATTTGCCTTCACCTCAGTCACAGTCGCTCACTTGTAAACTCAGTCTCCTTTTCATCACACTATGATTAATTAGCGGAAGTCATCGTTGAAGCCTTCCCCACCGTCAATCCACCTCTACGATGCTAGCACCGCCATGTTGACTTCTTCCTTGCCTAATTGTCCATCCTTGACATAATCGATAGCTTTGGGTTGTCGCCCACTCTCGTCTGTGTTCGCTGACCCTCGATCTTAGTCACAATCCACATGCCGTTCGTCCCCATTAGCTTCTGCTCATCAACGAACTCACCCTGTCGAAAAGATACATTGCTATCTTCGCCAACTTCTCCTTCCCTCTCCAATCATTTTGAAGCCTCGTCGCCCTCTCAATTCACTGTCTTCAAAGTTTTTTTCCCCGTCCCAAATCAACTCGTCATCAATTTTTGGATCGAATCTTTTGAATATGGGGCATATCGGGTCCGCTTCCATTAGATCCGTTGTCGGCGCTCCGTTACCCAATTTTCGGACGGGGGCATTACAAGTAGTATCAGAGCCAGACACTAGTCAAAAGTGTGCGGAAAACTAAGTGTCACATGGACCTAAGTACTATACAGAACAAAGTGTTATATAAAAGTGGGGCCACCTCTTTAATTCATGGAGCCACCTCTAGAAATCTATGGGGGCCATTTTTAAAATTCCACACCACTTGGTAAAATGTTAATATATTAAAGAACCCCTCTGACGACAACGTCAGATTCTAAAAAGAAGAGAACGTAATGCCGGTAGCTTACTCACTTTGGTCTTTATCTAAATGGGATCTAAGTCTTTGGCTTGAAGGATAGGATAAAATCTCTTAAGGATGCTCTAGATTCTCTGGCTGAAATTCTCTTTTTTTTCTTTCCCCTATTTCTCTTTTTTTTCTTTCTTTTACTCACACGTTCTCTCTGTTGTTTTTCCTGCATTTGAGAAGTTGGGAGAGAATTGGGCTTCTATTTAGTTAAAGGAGATTAAATAATTAAAATAGTCCTATTAGTTAAAGAAAACTGAATAACTAATTATTAGATAAGTGTCAATCTAAGAATTAATTTTATTTAGATTCAATATCTATTTAGACTCTTGTCCTATTAGATAAGATCAAATTAGAATCTCTTTTTTTTATTAAAATAAACCAGATGAATTCTTATCAAAATTATTAGATAAGAACTAATTGAATTTATTTATTTAGGAGTTGGGATCCTATTTGACTTCTTTTATTTTATTTCTATTTATCTTTTAATTTTTTTAATAAATATTATTTTTAATAAATTTGAAAATTGAAAAATAACACATGATAAAAGTGATAGTCACATTGTACCTCTCTTAAATAAAAATTTCATCCTTGAAATATCTTAAGACTCGAGTGATGTAAAAGAGGATTATATGTTATCATGTCTTAAAACTCAAGTGACAACCACTTTTATCATGTGTTATTTTTCAATTTTCTAATTTATTAAAAATAATATTTATTAAAGAAGATTTTAAAAGATAAATAGGAGTATTTACAGATTTGTCCCTTAAATCTTTATAAATTATAATTTAGTCCCCCAAATCTTCATATTTAGGATTTAGTCCCACAAATCCTTTAAATTACTACAATTTAGTCCCCAGTTTATATTTTGGCCTGATTTTCCTGTTTTACCCCTAATTTCCTTCATTTAATTCCCCCTTTTCTTTCCCCTCTCTTCTTAGTTCTTATTGGGTTCCTCCCTTCTTCTTCTCTTCTCTCTATTCATTTATTGGATTATCTCTCTTTATATTGAGACTAAATGTATTATTCTCTACTAAATGTATTAAATCTAGAAATAAATTTATTCAATATAGAGAGGGAGAACTCAATAAATGAATTTATATTGAGACATAAATGTTTAATACATTTAGTGAAGAATAATATATTTGGTTTTAATATAGAAAGGGAGAACTCAATAAATAAATAGAGAGAAAGAAGAGAAGAATAAGGGGGAACCCAATAAGAATTAAGAAGAGAGGGAGAAGAGGGAAAGAGAATTAAGTGAAGAAAATCAGGATAAAACGGAAAAATCGGACAAAAATATAAACTGGGGGACTAAATTGTAGTAAATTAAAGGATTTGGGGAACTAAATCCTAAATATGAAGATTTGGGGGACTAAATTATAATTTATAAAGATTTAAGGGATAGATATGTAAATACCCCTAAATAGAAATAAAAGAAAAGAAGTCAAATAGGATCCCAATTCCTAAATAAATAAATTAGATCGGTTCTTATCTAATAATTTTGATAAGGATTAATATGGTTTACTTTAACCAAAAAAAAAAAGATTCTAGTTTGATTTTTATCTAATAGGATAAAAGTTTAAATAGATATTGAATTTAAATAGAAACCTATTTCTTAGTTGGTTCTCATCTAATAATTAGTTATTCAATTTCCTTTAACTAATAGAAGCCCAATTCTCTCCTCACTTTTTGAGTACAGGAAAAAAAAAAAAACAGAGAGGGAATGCATGCGAAAAAGAAAAAAAGAGTAACATGGAAAAGAAAAAAAGGAACAGAATTTCAGCCAGAGTCTGGGAGCATTTTTGGAGCTTTTATAATCCTTCAAGCCAAAGACTTGGATCTAATTTAGATAAAGGCCACTGTGAGTTCTCCAGCTCACTCATAAAAATGCTAACCATGTGTATTATATTATCCTTATGTAGATTGATTTTTTTTTTTTTGTATTAAACATGAGGTCTTGAGGAGTGTATGTTCTTTACCATTTAACATCTTGCACTGACATTTTTAGGCATCCATGCCAAACTTTTTTGTAAATTGTCCTTGTTCGACTATTTTCTATAAGGATATTGGCTTGAAATTCTTCGCTTCCCAATGCAACTCATTATCTAACTTAGCATTAAACTACTATGGTGTTTTAGACTCATGAGCATCTTAATGAGCAATTTCCTCTTAGGGTTTAATTGCAACCTGTTGTAGTGGAATTAATTCATGGCTACGTTTCTTGCCCTTTTGGGTTCTAGAACTAGCCATACCATTATACTTTTTTTTAATTCTATTTTCCTTTTCATTTTGCCGCTAGCTGTCAGTTTATGTCATGCACCTTTCTTTTTAGTAAAGCAATTAATGCTATTGCAAGTATTGCTTTTGCTGTTCCTTTATGCTGCAAGATCAATTTGAAGCTAGTGTTTTTTTTCCCGATTCAAAGCTAGCTTTTTTTGATTCAAATCGAGTATTTGATTCAAAGCTAGCGTTTTTTGTTCTCTTTTGAATCAGCAAGGATGGGTCACTTTAACGTTTGGAACTCGCATATGAAGAATTACGACACTGGATCTAAGGCTTGCTGGGTCTATGGGAATCCTCATGGATTGATTCGGAAGTATGGACTGATGTGCCACAGCAACGCCAGGGAGACTGGCTTCATTAAGTATTGTTAACGGAGCAGAACCATCTGCTAGAAGGCATATGCTTAAAGTATTGTCAATTTTGCTCATGCTTTAAATGCTTAAAATTTGTTGGAACCTGCCTTTTCTAAATCCTAGACTTTCTCGTTTGTTACTGTGGGTTATGTAATGGGTCTGTCATTAATCAAACTAATCTTGGTTTGTCATTGAATCTCAGTTCATGTGTATTACTTTAGCTCCAAAATTAATCGATATTTGTTAATAAAAAATAAGATCAATTTGGAAGGCTACTGTATTTTAGTTGTTAAAATTGATAAAGCATGAAGGTTTTAGATCATGCATGATTTATAGATAAAATACTTCTTACCTTACTTAGGACAAAAATTTATGAGTTTTAAGTTTATTTATTCTTCCATCTATCATCAAGTAAATTGAAATTTTAAAAATAAAATATTTTATTCTTTTTTTTTTTTACATTGTATGCACATATGCATTATTCTCTTA
Source organism: Dracaena cambodiana (assembly GCA_036321105.1). Classification (NCBI taxonomy): domain Eukaryota; kingdom Viridiplantae; phylum Streptophyta; class Magnoliopsida; order Asparagales; family Asparagaceae; genus Dracaena; species Dracaena cambodiana. Next base: position 47,039,939 of record JAYEPQ010000004.1, read on the forward strand.
TGCTTATGCAATAAAAGAATTGATCAACAATCCATTTATTGAACAGAATTTACCGAACTGAACAGTTAATATTGAACAACTGATAATGGGATTGATACACACCGGGTTTTGGGGAAAAATTAAGGATTTATAATGATTTGATGGCTGAAAGTAACTGTACCGTTGTTTCCTTTTATGGGAGGATCAGAATAGTTTTCGATCAAAATTGCCACTGTTTTTCTTTTTGGAAGGATTGGAATAGGCTCCAATCAAATTTATCTATCCGTTTTCCAAGGATACACGAGGATGCATTTAGATCCGTCAAGTTCATATCTTCCTAAATTTCCAAATACCGTAACGAAAATAGTTAACTGTAGGACTAATGATAAACCACCTATTGTGTTAAGACATTAGATATTCAATTTTAATTATACATGATTTTTTATATTACGGAGATATTATAGCTTTTACATGTTTTATTATATATTACTTGATACTGGCGATCCTGATTATGTATGATCAGACACAGATGTTTGTCAAGAGATAGATCTGTCAGAAACAGAGCTGGACTTGACGTATTTTAAAGAACAGACGGAACTAAATGATTGATATACCTATTTTCAAATTAGGAAGTTGTAATAATTGCTTATAGTATGTCATCTACTTTCATTCGTGATACTTAAAGACAATTATCATAGTTACACTTTGTTGGATTTTATTTAAGGTAAAAATCGTATTATTATTTTTACTGAAGGAAATTTTTTTGTTGTTTATTATTGCAACGTAGACCTATAAATGCACCAGTGTAGGTCCCCATCGATGAGAAGATGCGAGAAAATCGCTTACGATGGTTTGGTCATGTGTAACATAAACCTATAAATATACCAATTCGACGAGAGAAGGTTATTAACATAGGACAAGTTAAAAGAGCGTTGGGAAAACCGAAGAAATTATGGATGGAGGTGATACGAAAAGATATGGATTTTAGAGCTTTAAATGAGGAGATATTACTTGATAGGAATGAATGGAGAAGGATTATCAATGTGATCGATTTGGCGTGATTCTCTTTTGGTTCATGTAGCCTACCCGAAGTACTTGGGATAAAAGGCTTAGTTGTTGTATTATTTTTTTCACGTAATTCCGCTGCAATGTTACTGTCATATTTGTTGAGACTTGTCGAGTTATCATTCGACCCCAAACGTTCTAACTATCCACACTGTGATTAGTGGGGCATTACATTAAACCTTAACTAGTTTAATCAACTGGTAAATTCTAGCATGTACTTTATTGATTAGGCTAGAGAAGAATAGGCTCAATCAATATAAGTATTGACTGGTTCGCCTTATTTGCCAGTTAAAAGACTTAAAATAAATATATGACCCAAATTCGACTACAAAAAAGCATGTGGACTTTGAACAATGTTTATTGGGCAATCTTTAAGCAAATTCTCTTTGGATTATGCAATGAAACGATCACTAACGCACTTGACTAACAATTTTCACATTATAAATTAAGTTAGAGTTATAGGTAATTGTTACTTGTATCTATCAAGAGTTCTTACAAATTCCTGATGAAATTACCGAAAGCCATTGTTGTATGAACATTTATGCATTGCATACAAAATAATTTTCTTTATCCAAAATTAAAAAAAAAGCACAAAAACACATTAGTTGATCTTTCTCAAAAGTAATTCAAAATCCTTGAAATATAAATGAGATTCAACACTTCAATCACAACCCTAAAATGCGGTAGTGTTCGGTGAGAGAATCAGGTTGATTCAAGTGGAGTTGCGGGCGGTGAGAGGTGATTGAGGACTGAAATCCCAGAGATTCGAGGGGAAGAAGAGCTGAAAAGTAGGTGGTTGGGGGGTAGGGTTCTGTGATGGGATCGAGGTCAGGAGTATGTTAGAGGAGGAAGAGAGTTGTCAGTGGTTGGGTTCGATGAGGGTATTAGGTCAACGATCTCTTGGAGGATGGGGGGGAGGGGCGGGGTCGGGGGTGATTCTCGCAGAGGCGAACAGAGAGGAGCAAAGATTAGGGACTCCAGATGAGCGGAGGTGGTCGGAAATTGCAATTAGGGCATGGATGCGAAAGTTTGGGATTTAAGGTGGCTGGGGAGGTTAGGGTTAGGGATTGGGTTTAACAGGTTTTACCCGCATCCAAAAAAACCCAAAAAAGAACAAGAAACACAAGTACTGGCTGGCATTTTCATACCGGTTATCGGGCGATATATCGCCATGTGGCTGATATATCACCCCATACCGGTCCAAAACGAGAAACGAGAAAAAATGGCTTACTGTCTCGTTTGCAAAAAAAACCGATATACCAGCTAGTCTACTAGTATATTGGCGGTATTTAAAACACTGCAGATAATTACGATTATGTTCAAGACTTAAAGTTGAGAAGTTATTCTTTAGTGCACGTGTCTTCTAGAGCTACATGACAATAGAAAAGCAGCCTGACCTCTTGAGTACTACTTGTAACTGTTATTTTTGTCGGGTCTGCCATATTGCATTTGGTAACAATGTTGGTTTGGTGGGGTCTGTCATATCACATCCTTCCACAATGTTGTTTTGGTTGGTCCATATCATATCTGGAAGGTGAATTGTGCATTCAATAGTTAGAACTTGGTCCAGGAATTTCTTTATTCTTTTTTAAAATATTTTGAAACTTTCTGGTGAAGTTTTCTGGATATCTTTATTACATATTTTCATTGAAACTTTGAATTTGCTTTAGTACTCTTTAATTTTTGGTTTGATATTTTGACTTATTTTACTTTCTCTTAGACTCTGACCTTGCATGTTTAGTTATAGTCGGTTTTCTAGGCTATTGCATTTAAGAGCTTGAGTCCTTGAAGTCCTAATCTATATCTTTCAAATTTGTTTCTGCTAATGCATTTTGTGTCATAATTCATATTGCAGGAGCGTGACATTCCAATTGTTCATCGTGTAATCACGGTAATGTTTCCCTTCTCTCATTCTTACTCAATTCGCTTTTTTCTTTTGATAATGATAGTTAAGTATATGTGGTCAGGTTTTCCTTTTGTCTTGTCCCTCATTCCATTAATTTCATGAATAATATGTATTGCAAGTCATAGGCCTTCAAATTTCCATGTTACCATTTAGCTTGCTCTTTTTAAGGATGTATCCCATTCTATGATAATTACATGTATGCTTGTATTATAAGTGTATGGCTGCTTATTTTCCTACAGTGTTTCATTCATATACAGGGAGCCCCTTAGAGGTCTTAAAAAGAAGTTATTTTCTTGATATCTATATTCATATCTGATGTTGACATCGAAGATTTACAAAGGAAATTTTGGCTTCCTGCATGTATGTGTGCAAAATTTTCTTGACCTCCTTTACATGTCAAGGAGTATGCTTCTCCTCATAAATTGCATATGCCCTAATCCCTTTCCAAAATCTGAAGACCTTGTTTGTAATTGGGCCCGTTTCAAAGGGATTAGTTAGTGCATGGAAGCTTTTCAATTAGAATTTTATCTTCCATCTTTTGTCAAGAGCTCATTTCTGAACCCTTACCCATTGTGCTGCTTTTTCGCATTTTTGAGGCTTTACAGAACCCTAATACCATTTCAAATTTTCATGTTAATGAAGAGCATGAGAAGGAGCCAGTGGCTGCTCAGCTATACATAGCAAAAGATGGCGAGGAAGCTTTAGTTTGTTGGTCACATGTTAATAATAGAGGCCATCCATTCCATTCGTCATAATTGGTCATGCCCTTGCAGAATTAGGAACTTTTCCAAGTTGTTCCATGTTCCCTTGAGGTTGGGGGGCAATGGAGCTGATTTTTCTTTCTTTCTTTTTTTTGTCCTTAATTAATATCACCATCATCTTGAGCAGCAGAGAGATCTTTCTTGCTCTTTTCCAGAGTGCGAGAGATAAGATTATTTCACGGGAGTGGTATCACTAGGTTGTGATGGCTGTTGTCAGCATGGTTATCTTCTTCTTGCTGAGTGGTGGATTGTGGAAGTAGCACCTGATCTTTCTTGGAAATGTCATTTTCCTGCTCTCCAGTTGGGTTTGCTTCCTGATCTTTCTTGCAAATGTCATTTTCCTGCTCTTCATTTGGGCTTTGAAGTGTTCCTCTGCTTCTCTCCATTTCTTTCTTTGAAAGATGAGCCTGCAAATTCTCTTCCAAGCTTGGTCCCTGAGGATGAGGTTCCCCTATGAATGGGCGCCTAACTTCAAATTTGATCAATCCAGTGATTAATATTGCAATGACAATCAAATTTTTTTAATGTCACTAAAATCGTGTAACTTGGATCTGGCAAGCAATTTGTGCAATCACATCTTAAAAGATAGGTAGAATTAGCAAAAACCAACAGTGAATGACCAATCTTCGCTGTCTTAATAGAGTACAAATTTACTGCTGAAAAGGAACCTGAAGACTTGCTTTCACATTTTAATCCTATCAAGCCATAGCTCTTCTACTTCTTCTACATGTTTTCTTTTTCTTTTTCTTTTTTGTTTTTTTTGGGCTAAGGAACTTGAACACCTCTTCAACCTTCTGGTGCCCATGCTACTCATGAATGGCTATATTTTTCATTGAGATCATAGGCTTTTCATTTGGTGTGATCCCTGCCTCCGAGTCACATTGGTATAACTCTGTGACATTTGTGACAAGACCTGACCCTTGATGAGTAGGATGATTCTGGCATTGGCCCCAAATTGAAGGCTGAAGAGGAGAAGCATCTGAGGGTGGAAGAGGCCCTCATGCAGAGAAAGAAGTTTCATGTGATGTCTGAAAGCATTAAGCACAAATAAAGTCATGGAAGGAATTCTACACGCTGATTTGATGACAATAGATTTCTCGTGTTTATTGAAACTGTTATGAAATAATCAGAGCCAACCAATTTAGAGCCAACCAATCTGTTTATTATTATAGGTGTCTCGATACCATACAAATAATCCAGCAGATAAAGTGGGACTAAACCTAAACTAAATCCAAGTGCAATATAGTTTTCTAATCTAACACTCTCTCTTAAGTTGGAGTATATTGTACTAATTTGTTACATAAATTAGAAAATATTATTTCTCTTTTCAATAGTACAGATTTACTTGTAAAGCGTAAGCAACAGCAGTATCACTACCAGCAGTAATAGATGAATCACGTGAATCATCAGAATACACTCGTCACTACCATGGTAGGCCTTTATCCTATCATCAAAAGTTAATAGATAGCAGTAGAAAGACTTTGAAGCAATAGTAAGAAGCAAATAAACTTTATTTTTAGAGGCAGTAGTAGGCAACAAATGAACTTTTTTTCTTAGAAGCAGTAGGCAGCAGATAAACTTCTTTTTTAGAAGTAGTAGTAAACAATAGATAAACTTTTTTCTTAGAAACTGTAGGCAGCAAATAAAATTCTTTTGTATAAACAGTAGTAGGCAAAGAAAGGGACAAAGAGTTGTATCAAGCCTGCATTACACCCTTGCATTTGAGCAGGAACCAGTTAGAGTCTCTGCAGTCACGAAGCAGAGAAGAAATAGAAACTGAAGCAAATACTGAATCAAATTGGCAATGCGATTGCATAGTCAGAATGGGAATCAATATCGAATTGTTGACATGATTGCAGAGTCAGAATCAGAGTCGGTGTTGGAATCAGAGTTTGCCATCAATTAGGATGGTTAAGATTGATGGCAACCATCGATTAGGAAGGTTGAGATTAATGACTGAGATTTATTTTATAACGCACTCTGATATCATTTTATGAAATGATCGGAGCCAATCAGTCTATTTATTATGAGTAAATAGATACATATATTTATAGGCGTCTCAATACTATACAAATAATTCAATAGGCGTCTCAATACTATACAAATAATTCAATAGATGATGTGGGACTAAAGCTAAACTAAACCCAAATACAAGATAATTTTCTAATCTAACGGAAATGATGAGGCCTAAAAACTGGTGAACAGGGTCATCTATGAAGTGGTTGCATAACATGAACCAGGTTCAAGTGAACTGGCTAGTTCAGTGTAGTGTTTGCAAGGCCAGATTCAAACCTTGATGTGTAGATCACATTGTAACTAGAATTATTTCCCTTCAACTGTGATGTGTTGGAGAATATAATATATATGTGTTTTTCTCATAATTAAAGAATAATCTACTTTCCGGCTCGATCAATACAAACCGGCGTCTGGCCTAAAATTTTTAACTGCTGACTTTGCTGGTTCGATTCTGATAAAATTGGCCAATAGCCATTTTAGTGTTTGCCTGATTTTAAATCATATCCATAATAAGGCTGAGCTCTCTAATCACCAACCAATCTATTGGATTTTATAGTTAGTGCCTCTCAAGTGAATATTCACCTTGAAGATTTTGTGTGCAACTTTCAAGCTAGCCTTATGGGGTAGGGAAAGAAGCTTCAACAATGATGTTGTTTGCATGTACGGGGCTGTTTGGTTAGCTGGAAATGCATTTCTTGCTCCAACATTTGCAGCAGGAAATGCATTTCCAATGCTTGGTGTGCTACCAATTGTGGCAAAAGCTGCGATTTGCAGTTTTCATTTGCAAAAAAGAATGGTAACATTTGTTGTGGACAAATTGGTTGCAACAAAAAGTGTCCCTATGCCACCGCCAGCTCATCACTTTATTTAAAATTTTCTTCCTAAAAATTAATTGTTTTTATTACCTTAGCTATTTAACTATTAGTTTTCTCTTTGCAATAAAAGCTGTATGCGACAGACCAAATTAATTATTTGGTTCCATTTCCATTCAACAAATGTTATATGTAACATTTATTGAATGTAAATAGTATTGCATTTTCCTTTGAAGCAAATCAAAGATGCTCTAAATGTTATAAGAACTGTGAAATGAAGGTTAGATACTTGCAAACGTGTGTAAGGAATTTTTAGAAAAAATAGATACATGCCTCTTATTTGTTTTCTGGGGGTTGTGTAAAAAAAATTTAATGTTCAAATTTGCATTAAGACTGATTGGATTTTTTTTATGATTCAGCAAGTTTGTATTTGCAGTTAATTTAGAAATTGGAAAATACCTATATTTGAACATTCTAAATGGTTCTTTTTATTGTAGTATAAATTTGAAAATTTCATAGTGTATTCACATGCAACTGTGAACTACCTCATAAAGCAGATTGAACTAATGGGATTTTATGTCTTTTCCTGCAGCTAATGCTGTGTAGACCCTCAAGGACTCCTGCCCTCAGATGAACCAACAAAATATTAATTTTATGTTTACTTTTCATTTTCTTTGGAAACATGTGTAGGGGTCCGTAAGTTTGAGACCCAAGGTTTATTGACATATATTTTGTTGTTACAAGTTGACTAGTTTTAGACTAATTTGTGTTCTTAATAATGAGTAATTTTTGGGTTATTGTTGCTTATGAGTGATTTTTGGGTTACTGATGTTTTTTTTTTCCCATTATCCTTGAACTTATGTAGATAGCATGGCTGATGTCAAGAAACTAATTCATCTTAATAAATATTTCTTTCCCTATCTTTGGATGCCTGTAACTCTAGAGCAGGAATACTCTTACTATTTCTATCAATATTTGTATAACTTTTAATTCTGTATGCAGGTTCATGAATGCCAAGAGACTGGAGAAGTTGATGTTCTAACAAAAGGTACCATCTTTCTGGACTGGTTTCCTGCTGCAATTGCAAATTTGATCAAATAAGATAGAGATTATGCTTGGGAAGTACCAACAGCAATATTAATTATGTACAAGTATCAAAGATAACAAAGATCTTTTCGATAAATGCATACACTATTTGTTCCTAAGAACTTAAAATAATGGCAGCCTGGCAGTTTTGATCTACTTCCAAGAATAAAAAGGTAATTATTTATTGTTAGTTGAGAGAAATCAAGTAAAAAAGAAAGAAAAACAACTGTGATCTTGGATTCCTTTTGTGTCTAGCCTTTTTAATATGGGAGCACTTCAACTGCATGCACCAGGTGACTAGTTCTTATTCATACCCTGCTATCAATGTGCCTTTTCTTTTTATCATTTGGCATACAGTGCTTTGTCCCCAGTGAAATTCTGATCTGCATGGTTTGAATAAATGGGATTCGAAATACTTGGAAGATTTTAAGTAAAAAAGAAGGAAAAAGAACTGTGATCTTGTATTCCATTTCATGGCCAGCATTTTCTCATCTAGCAGAACTTCAACTTCGTAGATCAAGTGACCAGTTTTATCCATATCAGATGTCATTGTTCTTGAGCATTGTATATAACACGTTTTTGGGGCTGTCTTGCAGGCCCCCCCACCCCAAATCCCAACATATAAGAAAACACCGCCCAAAAAAGAACCATCACCTCTCGTTCCCAAAAACCCTAGAAGGCCTATTTTATCCAGTTTTTACATTGTTAGTGTGTTCAAGAACTTGTAAGTTAACCCTTTTTACCTTTTGCATGCTATTGATTCCTTGAATCTACCTAATTAGCAAGTCTTGTCGTGCTCAAGTGCCTCCTGCTTCATGGATAAGTGGATGCTCTGCTTGAATAAAAAGACTGGTATGTAATGTACTATCCCCATCCCACAAATACCCCCTCCTCTACCACAACCACCACATACACATACACGCACACATGCACGTGCACGAACACAAAAGTGGCTTGTAGGGCACATATTCATGACAAGCATGTTCCACGTGAGACAATGACTTGTAGGACATATATTCATGACAAGCATGTTCCCTGTGAGACTAGCTGCATATTACGATTATATATAAGATACAAGATGGAGAATGTTCTGACCCTTTGGACGAGCGTTAAAATTTTCTATTGATCAATTTATGAAAAGTAGTTTCTTTCTAATATGGATGGCAACAAATAGGTAAATTTATGTGTGCCAGATAATACATATTCATAGGAAATACACATATACAGCTGAATCCTTTGTCTGGAATTGCCATGTCTTCGTGTCGGGAATTGCGATGTCTAATATCTTTTGTTTGTGTCAAAGCACAAAACTTGTGTATGCGTCTAGTGTCTAGAGATCATAGACGAAAGGAACCTCCTCGCTTTCTCCAAATTTATGCGTGCCATGTATGCATAAATCCATAGGAATTAAACATATACAGCGAATCCTGTGTCTGGCATTGCCATGTCTGACATCTTGTGTCCATGTCCGAGCACAAAAACTTATGTATATGTCTAGTGTCTACAGATCATAAATGAAAAAGAACCTCCTCGCTTTCTCCAAGTTAGCTTGCAGGTAGTATGTGCTGCCTATCTTGTCAAAGAAATGACACTGAATAATTGGCAAAGCTGGAGCGTGATACAATGATTGCAAGTATGGATAATGAAGGGGCATGAAATAAAATGATTTAAAAAGTAGTGCTTATTTTATTTAAGGAAATTAACAATTTTTAGTTTGTCTTGAGTAATAGACTGGACAGGGAATTGGTTTCTTAAAATCGATACTCACCTATGAACTCTTCAGGTGATAATAACTTAGAGAATGACAGAATTATGTATGCTCAAGGACAGCTTTGGCTTCAGCGCAACCATATTATGGGACGAGCTGTAGGGTGAGTAGTAGTATTTATAATCTATTCTTTGACTGGGTTTCAAGTCTTGAACATATTATGTTTATCATCCTTCCTGATCCTTTTTTGAATATGAATATTTTCTCTGCACTAAATTTGGTCTTGGTTTATCTTATTATTAGATTTCTACCATATGTTGGCTGGGTCACCATTATCATGACTGAAAAGCCAATTATTAAGGTATGGCATCTAAAAACATTTGGTTATATTGTGAAACTAGTGAAAATAAAACCCTTTTATATATGCAGGAGAGTAGATGCATGGATGCACTGTTAATGCTTCTGAATTCTCATTTCCGTTTTTCAGATAAATGATAAATAAATCTGTATTTCAGGAGTTCTCAAATATCTTTTCGTCATTTCCCGTTGTGCTTGAATTCAAAATACCAAGCTTTAAATATCGACCGATACTGATATAATATCGCATATAGTTGATACACGATACACGATGCACCATATAAAAACAGTCATATTGCCGTTTTTTCTGATAAGATATGCCCGATATTACCGATTTTGATACCATTAATGAACAATCAATACTGGTACAGGTATTGATTCTGAAATTTTAATCTAGGGAAAATACTCTTTTTCCTAATAGTCAAAAAACAATTATTTATATTGCTATTCCTGTAAAAATTTGAAATTCCTTTTAAGTGTAGCTGCATCATATGTTAATTTCTGTTCACAGATTTAAATTGGTGTTATTATGTTCAGTTTTGCTATCTTGTTTTTTTATTCACATATCGGTCTGAACTTACTTTTAATCCCTTGAAGAATTAAATGGGGGAGCCAATTGTTCCTTTGATGTGCTAAATTTTAAGAAATTCGATTTGAGCTGAATTCTGTCTTGCACCTTTTAATTAGATTAGCTTTGAGCATATGCGTTGCATGCATCTATTATCTGATGGGATTCATGGATAATCAAAGTTTAAATGATGACTTTTATGAAATTTATTCTATACAATTACTGTATTTGTTATTGTCATTCAGAATAGCCTTCTTCAGGTATTAATTAGTTTATGGAAAAGGGGTACCTCGTACCTTATTTGAAGTAATTCCTTTTTAAAGGTTGCTTGTATAGAAGAAAACTTGCTCTGGAGGGTGACTGGTGACCACTGTATTTTAGGATGCTTGCAGAATTTCTTACATACATTTTCCATTAATTCTGTAGTTTTTTTGAGCAATATACTTACGGTTTTCCTTCAGTGTAATTAGTCCAGTTTGAAGTATAGTTTGGTCATAATGATATTTGTTCATCTCGTATGCAGTATTTACTAATTGGAGCCTTGGGTTTGCTGGTTATAACATCGAAAGAGTAGAATGTCACGAAATGAACTGCTGCTACTGTACAAGTATCTGACCCGCAGTTGTATGACTATTTCTAGCCTCTTGAATTGTGCATGGTATGCTATAGCAATGTTCAATAGCAATGTTCAATAGACTGACATTCCAATTGGGGAATTGTTAGTTCTAATGAATAGTTCGACTCTAATGGCATGAATTTCGGTGCACATTTTGCTCTCTGACCTTCCTGCAACTCCATTGGCCTTGTGTACTATTTGCATCTATACTGAATCTTCTGGAGTGTTTCCTATAGATTGCAATAGGAAATATGGGAATTCCTTGTATATGGTTTCCTCTAACATGATTTATATATTACAATCCCATCAGCAGATAATTTTGCTTATTTTTCAAATTTATCCCCTGACTGGTTTAAGATTAGGTTACTTGAATAATTCTCTGGCATCTATAGTCTATTTGTAAAATTGCTATTCTTCATGTAGTTGTAAGCAATATCCTTTTCCTTTTGCTTAAGAGTCCTTGTGGATAGGGTTTGAGGATCATGCACTTGCTTTGCTCCTTTGGAGAAGGATATGTATATATTTTTCTCTGAGCAAGGAAAAAGTCTTTCCTCTGCACTTCTGTGAAAATCTTAGATAGGGAATCTTGTTTCTCAAGATGAAAGGTTAGGAGGCGAACTGCTTGACCATGAAAACGGCAATGGTTTTAGGACATTGATGCAACACCGAAACTAATTAGAGTTTATTGATGGAGATATTAGGGTTTGGTGGTGGAAATTAGGGATTCTGGGAAAGAACTAATGGGTTTGGGCCTTAGGAATCTACGCCCACTTTCAATGAACCTATAGAAAAAGATTTTCAAGAGAGTAACAAGTCAACATGTTAAGGTTCTCAAAAGTTTAATTATCATACCATACTTGAAAATTTTGTTTACAAATCTTATTATAAAAAATCACATAAGTGCACCATATGTGCAATTAAACTAAAATCAAAACTAAATTTAGTATTTTTATCAAAATTAAATCAAATCTAATAAAAACCCTAATATAAAATTAAATCTAATAAAATTTTTAGTCAAATCCAAGCCTTTATTTACCTCCATGGATCCATCAATTCTCTCCGGTTTGAAAACATGAATTTTAGGTGAATGACAAAAAATTGTATCGTAAAAGATTTATGATAAATTGCGCAATCGAAATAGGGGCTTATCTGCAGTGGTGCTCGGGTGGTACTGAGCCATCATTTATTTTTTAGTTCATGTTGATAGGATGACCGATTACTCAATATCGGTATCTGATTGAGTGTTTAGTAGTATGGCTGGTTCAGTGCCAGCATCTTGGCTGTATTCCGAGTATGTACAGGTATTTTCACGATACGAGTCTATTTCTTTATCATTTAGTTAAAATATAAAATAAAATAAAATGTTAACTTAAACTTGATATGCATATGTGTCTGTGCTTAAAATTGTTACTTAATCATTTACTGTTTTCCCTACATACATATACTTTTTATATGCATATTCGTATTTTACTTATTAGTTTATGTTGCACACTTCCAACCTTTTATTGTTTTACTTGTCGAATTTGACCCTGAGCTCCCACACGCGCTCAGGTATTAAAAACGTGGGCGAGAATTCGCCATTACATTATCCATATTTTTTAGAGCAGACCAAACAGTAGTAGATTTTTAGGCCTCTACTTTTGTATTTTTGGATTTAATATGTATCACCCTTTTGGGGCTTAGTTCCCAACTTTTGTATAAATATTGTACTTGTTGTTTTTTAATTTAGACATAATGTATATCTTTTCTTATATGGCAGTAGACTAGCTTTAAGATCATGATAGATGACTAGTATTTAAATTCATTCATTTATTCTTCTACATATTTATAGATCTCGTGCACGTTGACTTACATGTGCTCGTCGGTAACTTCGTTCTATATTTAGTGAGAAGCATGGCGTTATAGCATCTCATCCAAAAGCACTTCTATCTCTTTATTGTGATGTTTTTTGGTGGAGGTGGTGGTGGATGAATAGGAAAGGCTGTTAGACTTGAAAAGTTTTTGGAAGGTGAGTTGGAAATCACAGTTGGGTAATCAAATGGAGCGCGATACAGAGTCATATCCTTTACGTTGGACACTGAACTGATTCCTAGATTGTGGAGAATTATAAACTCATAAACACTAGAACCAAAGTTCTTTAGGATTCTGTACAGTCCTATATATCAATCATGAAGCTTCTTTAAGTTTTCTACAAGGAATTTTTTTGAACTCACTCAGACCATCAACTCATCTCTAACAGCAAATTTCTTTAATTTCTTGGGCGAATATTATGAAGATTTATAGTTATCGTTACTAATTGCTATTTGCCTACGAATGCGATTATACATATTATATAAATAATGTACAAAAGACTTATTTGAAGGTATTGGGCCAATCACCTATGGAAAGGGTTAGAAGACCTATAGGTTTCTTAGGTCTATAATTGGTAACTATCTCAAAAGGATTCAACCTAGTAAATCTATTGACTGAACTATTATATACAAACTCTGCTACATGTAAAATAGTATTCCATATAGTCATATGCTTATCCATTAGTCACCGAAACAAATCCCCAAGATTGTTTTACCACCTTAGTTTTTGTCAGTATGTGGATGATGTGTTGTAGAAAACATGAGCACAGTAACCATTTTCTTCCACAGAGTTGCGACAAATGACTCGTAAATTGAACCCAGTTAGAAACAAGCGACTTAGGAAGGTCATGTAGTTTTATAGAACAATTGTCAATGTATGAGACATTCATAATCTTACTGCAAGAAATGAAATGCGTCATCTTGAAAAACTGTCCGCGACAATTAATATCAAATCATGCTTCCTAAGTATACGAGAAAATCAAAAATAAAAAAAACATATTAAGATACTCTCAAGGTGCAAAAGATATAAGTAAAGGTGTGGACTCTTGAATTATGCTTCCTATTCTTAGCAACCTGACAAAATTGACAATACGATGTAGCTCTCATGACATCATATTTGACACTAGGTCAATAAACCTATCCTCCACTAAGATGATGGACTTATTGTGACCAATATGTCTAACAATCTACCCTACATGCATCTCCCAAATCAAATAATTACTCAAAAAAATATTGAGAATATATATATGGGTGCCCCGAAATAAGAAATAAGAAAACTTCGACAATGTTGAATCTCTCATTAGTGATAGGTGGATTCTAAGTCAAAGAAGTGTAGATGTCACTAAAGTCCCAGCAAGTAGGATACTTTTGTATGAAACACTCAAAATCGATTACCTTTGCACTCATCGTTTGTAAGTGCAAAGTTTTATACTTAATGCATTATTAGTTTTATTATTCATAGGTGTTTGAGTGTGAAAGTGTGCTTCTGAATAAACTTATACTACTTGTTGTGTCGTTGGCGTACTCTATTATGGGAGTTGATTTAACGAAGGGCTTGATGGTCCAAGCAAAAAACAGACTCCAATGTTGCAAATTCTAGACTACTACATAAAATCTTGATCATAGACATCGAACTTTGTTTTGTCTTATTCAACTTCTCATTAAAAAAAGCAATAGAATGACTTTCTTGGTTCAACAAACCATCTATACATACGCATAATACATCACACGCTACCTTAAAGACTTTTGAAAAATTAGGATGGAGGATCTGGTAATCGTCAACTTCTTCTTAATTGTCTCTAATACCTTAGCAACAGATTTAGTCCATTTGAACTGCCTTTGTTTTGAAAATCGGTAATTAAAACCATAATGGTACTAAACCCTCTAACAAATCTCTTATAGAAAAAGGCGAGGCAATGTAAACTCCTAGTCTAATAGATCATATTATGAGTTGGTCATTCTCTAATTTTATATACGAGTAAACGGAAAATTTAATTTACCGACGACGAAGAGAATTTTTTCACCGTCATGATCCAATAAAATTATTAATCATGGTGTCACTCAAAAAGCGTTAAGAGAATTCTTTTATTTATTATTTTAAATGGCGTCACGTGTAATAATTTTATTGGGCTATCTAAGTGACGATGAAGGAACTCCCTTTGTCATTGGTGAATTTTTCATTTTCTCCTTATATATTTATATATAATTATTTCCTTTCGCACCTGTTTACATTGAGATTCTTGCGAACAACCACGGCCATCTTCTCCTTGCTATATGATTTCCTATGATGAGCTCTCCATATGATATTTCCCAAGTGCCTAACTTTATTAATGTCAAGTGTGACTGGTTGGATGTATGTGAGGATGCAACATTATTGAAACTTTAGTGATGGGGGCCTACCCACATTTAGGACTTATATGGTTTATTGGTGACAAGACCTTATAAAGTTAAAAATATGAAGATTTAGCATCACTAACTTTACATATAAAAACAAATGACTAAGGAATATTGGCACTTTATAAGCATCACTAACTCTGTTTTCTTTTTTTTTAATTGCAATTGATTATCTAGACTTATCAGAAATTAAAAATCCCCTGAGATCA
The DNA here is from genome assembly GCA_036321105.1 of Dracaena cambodiana. NCBI lineage: Eukaryota > Viridiplantae > Streptophyta > Magnoliopsida > Asparagales > Asparagaceae > Dracaena > Dracaena cambodiana. Next base: position 47,055,266 of record JAYEPQ010000004.1, read on the forward strand.
GTAGGAAGTCATGAGGAGTGTGAAGATCAAGAATATGATGAAGACATTCCAATTTCATGGGCATTAGTACTACTAGTTCTTATGTCGGGACTTACTCAACCATAAAACACCAATAAAAAAAAACAAACTGTAACACACATTGTAATGCCAGTTATTGGCATCTTATACCGCATGAGTCCAAGAGAAGAGTACCAACCATGTGACGAAGAAAATCTTGCTCTTATGGCAATTATCGAGGGTGATAAAATCAAAGTCGAAGACAGCATATCGACAATCATCTTCTAGCAGAGAGGCCTCGAGGTGCAATGTTGAAAATAATGCGTTATGAAACTCATTATACTGTATTATGAAACCTAACAGAAATCCAACGTTACTTGACAGTCGAAAATAACTCAATGCACTATAACGGTGCGTTTTTTATGTTATTTTAGGTTACGTTACGTTGTATATTACTACGTTATTTACAATAATTTTTAAATAGTTTTTATATTGATTTCGATTATTTATTTTAATTGTTAGCGAATTGCTGTAGTTTTTTTTTCACTTGACGACTTGTTGTTTGCTTATTTAATTGCTTGTGACATTGTTAGCTTGCATATCCTTATTTATTTGTTATAATTTATTTTTAATTACTGATTTTTTTATTATAAATCTTTTCCCATTACTGAAATTTCATGATTAAATTGAATTATTAGCTAATCTAAAATAAGTAATTAAAAATAACATAAATTGAGCATTACAAAATATAAATTACAATATTGATAATAATTAAAAATAAATTTGAAATCTTATTTTCTTATTTAGATGATGTTTGAAATTATGGGTGTGAATGTAATTTAATTTATGAAGATAAATATGAGAATTATTGTGAAACTTATTAGAAATTTAGAATTAATGCTAAGATATAATTTTTTTTATATTTTCTTTTAGAATTTTTAATTTATAAAATTTATTCTGTATAATTTTATATATTTTTTAATTAAATAAATATAAAGTCGCGTAACCTACGTTACGCTATATGCTATATAACCTAACAGAGACAAAACGTTACGTTACTACCGCTATCGTTATTTTAAATATTGGTTGATACCCCTCTCCCAGCCTGCCAACCTTGTCAGCAATCGCAGTCTTCCCCCCTTGTCGAGCTTGAACACGATATACCGATGAACCCGCTTCCATTTCATCTCCATGAACCACTATGTGCACCCCTCCTTCACCCTCATCCCTCCGTTGCCTTCATTCGAAATAAAACAACAAACATTGAAATTAATTTTTGAGGAATGTAACAAGAAACATATGATGAACAATGTTGCTTACCATCTTGAATGCCATGGCCATGGCTCCTTGCTTTGAGAGGCTTCCCTTTTTTGCTCTTTACTTCGGTCTTTGGATGTGTTGGGGAAGAGAGCTTTATGGGGGTATTTATAGGTGTTTAGTCCTTGAAATGATAATGTTATCCTTCCATATTACCAATTGTGATTATGTTAATTTTATTGTTAGCTTGTATACTTAAGGGAGGTCAATCACTGATTTTGATGGTGGAATGAATCAAATATTATCTAAATACCAATAATTACCACTATGAAACCCGTTATATTACGTTACGTAATCTAACGAAACTTCAACGCTACATAACAACTGAAAATAACTTAGTGCACCGTAACAATATATTTTTTTATGTTATTTTATGTTATATTACATAACGTTATATTATGTTACGTTATTTATAATTTTTTTTTAAGTAATTTATATATTGTTGTTAATTATTATTTTGTTTATTAGCAAATTGCTGTAATTTTCTTGATTAGTTGTTGGCTTATTTGATTGCTTGTGGAATTGCTAACTTGTTAATTTGCAATTGTTTCCTTATTCGCTTGTTGTAATTCTTCTCCGATTGCTGAAATATCTTACTTGTTGATTTTATTGAATTTTTAACTGAACTAAAATCAACAATTATAAATAAGATAAATTGAACATTACAAAATATAAATTACAACAATGATAATAACTGGAATTGAAATAAAAAATTAAAATCTTGTTTTCTTATTTAAATGATGACTGGATTGCGTAAAATTATTGTAAATCTTAATATAAAATTAGAATAGATTATATATTACAAAATACTTTTATATTACTTTTTTAGATATTTTAAATTTATTTTTGAATTTATAAAAATTATTTTTTATAGTTTTATATTTACTTTTAATTAAATAAATAAGAAATTTCATAATCTACGTTATGCATTACACTATATGCGACATAACCTAATAGAGACAGAATGTTACTTATAGATAGTAATCACTTGGTATTGTCACCTCATATGTGCAATCTTTAAAAAAATACTTTACATCAAAAGGCACTAATATTTTTGCTAGGAAGTCAAAACTGTAGCTAGATTTGAGATTCAAGATCAAACTATGATCCTTATTTTATTTTATTTTATTTTATTTTAAAGAAAAAGGAGATAAGAATTGTATTGCTGTTGTCAATTCTAGTTTATAGTATAGTGGTCTGGTATTTTCAATGATGCAATGCTTGTTTTTACAATAGGTTTAAGGATTTTTTTTTTTTTTTTTTTTGGTTGGTTTCCATCAAAAGAATAATAACATTCCTGTTATGCCTTCGATACTAATTTTCTAAATTTGATTTGGACATTAAATATCATCATATCTGTATTGATAATTTTCCTATTTATTCATGTTAGGATAAGAATTGGTTAAGAATTGTAATGTTGGTATCAATTATCAATTCTAGTTTATAATATACTGCCTTGATAGTTTCAGTAATCCAACGCTTGCTTTTATAATAGGCTCAATTCCTTGTAATTATGTATGGATTTTTTTTGGAAAATTATAAATAAATGTGTCCACCTATTTTCCAAGTAACTCCACTTTTTAAATATGCACACTTCAAAGATTTAAAACAAGAATTTTTCCTAAGTACACCCTACCAATATTCCCAAGTTTCCCTTGTTTTTTTTTTCCCTCACTCCTCTCTCCATCTTCGAAACTTTTAGAATTTTCCTACATGCTTTTAAATTCCAATGAGTATTAATAGCAAAATATTTTGAGAATAAATTTGGGAGAAAAAAATGGGATGAGATTTGAGTTTGAGAATTTACATTGAGACAGAGGAGAAGAGGCAAAAGTTTTTAGATTAGGATTAATTGTTGGGTTCTATAGGTACATGTTATAAGTAAGAAGATGAGGATAACTTAGTCCATTAATTTATAATGGTAAGCTAGTAATAACATTGAACTTTTGCAATGGGGATATCTAAAAAGAGGTAGGTGCATTTAGAATTTTCCTTCTTTTTTTTTTTTCCTTAAAAAAATAATAGGGGTATTTACTGGTTTGTCCCTCAAATCTTTATATATTATGATTTTGCCCCCCAAATCTTCATATTTAGAATTTTACTCCCCAAATCTCATAAGTTATAACAATTTTGCCCCCCTCTCTAACTTTCCCTAACACAGTTAAATATTTGATCATTTTACCCTTCTTTTCCTCTTCTCTCTTCCTCCTCTCTTCTTCTTCTCTCTTCCTCCTCTCCTCATTTCTTCATTATTTCTCCTCTCTTTTTTCTCCTCTCTTCCTCCTCTCTTCTTCTCTCTTTCCTAATACAGTTAAATACTAAAAGAAGAGAGGAGAAAGAAGAGAGGAGAAATAATAAAGAAAAGGAGAAGAAAGGAGGAAGAGAGAAAAAGAAGAGAGGAGGAAAATAGAAGAGGAAAAGATGGGTAAAATGGTCAAATATTTAACTGTGTTAGAGAGGGAGGCAAAATTGTTGTAACTTATGAGATTTGAGGGGCAAAATTCTAAATATGAAGATTTGGGGGGCAAAATCATAATATATAAAGATTTGGGGGACAAACTAGTAAATACCCCAAAATAATAACACTCTTGTAATGCCGTAGATCCTAATTTTCTTAATTTCATTTGGACATTGAATCTCATCGTTGAAAGTTTTCCGATTTATTCCTGTCATGATGTACTAGGGTTCTATATGGATATAAAAAATAGTGATATTTTAATCCTCTCGAAACAAATTCTAAGTGTCAATCAGCTCAAATATGGCTGAACCAATTGATACATGAGTACTATGGATAAAAACATTTTTGGATGAATTATTACCATTAAGTTTAATGTTGGTTGCATCTCTTGATATGTACATCTCCCTTATTTTAACATGAAGAGGAAGAACGTTTCCAGTTGTTTGGTTACATAGTTTAAATTGTAAGGTGCGTAATTATATCTATAAAATTAAGGAGCATGCCTCATAATTTAGAGAAAATATCAATTATGAAAAATTGCACTCATCCCAAGTAAAATACAAGTCCAATAGCCAAAACCATGTTCTAACATGAACAGCAATACAAAGTATATTCATAGCAAATAAAATGGGAGAAAGTTATCAAAATAGGGAATGGCAATGTAAATGGAGTTTTAATATTTCAAAGTCAAACATTTAACTGGTAACAAATGCTTCTCTCGATTATGGTATAATAATATGTTTTTTATGATCACTTAATAAAGGGGTAAAAAGTATCGAAACCACACAATTTCTATTATTACAATAATATAAGGTGTAGACCAAGTTGAGTGATATGGATTATCCATTCAATGACCTATGATAAAGTTTTCAAGAAGCTTAGTTTGAGAACCAGTCCCAAATAACAAGCAAGTTTTTCGTGAAGAACCATGTTCACAAAATGTTATGATTTATCAAAGCTTTCCGGAAGCAGTTGCTTCTTGCTTTAAACTCCTTTCTCGAATAGTCCTATATCAAATATATGAGACAAGAGTTAGTATAATTTATAATAATTTACTTGAAATTGTAACTAGTTTTTTTGAGGGATGAATTCATGATTAATTATAAATTATTTTAACTATTGATATAGTAGTTAGCATTTTTTTTTTTTAGAGAGGAATCAAAAGTCAATTATAGCCTATTTTAACTATTGATACTCTACCGAGGCTTAGTATATTTTAGCATATTGCCGGTGTTCCGCTATCTAGATTCCAAGGAGCAGAAAAGAAAATAGGGTTCAAATTACCCTAATAAGAAAAACATTATGATGAGATCATCAATAAAATATTATATAACTAAATAATAAAATAATTATAATTAGTTGTTAGTTATTAGTGGCTGCAGATGGAAACTCACATGCTTTATTGTAGGCAGGCACACAATAAAACTAGTTAGTTTCCTCTCTTCTTTTCTTTTCCAAGAAAATAATCCTTCATGATCCAACTTGCACTAAACCATTGCCCAAATAAGTTAATTATATTGCAACCTCTTATTATTCTTCTGATGCATATTTGCCTTGATTCTATGTTTTTTTTTTTTTTAAAAAAACAAATATCATATCCAGTCTAGATTTGAACTTAATACCTCTTATAACTTATTTGCCAATTGGATGAAGTATATTGGTGACATAGCTTTGTTATTGACATACATCACCAATCATCAATGTGTAGTTTCTATCATCACACTTACATATTATTCATGTACTATGCCTCAACTCCAACAGATTATCATGGATGTTTTCGAAGAAGCTTTGTTTCTATCATGAATTTTCTTTGATATGCGATTTCTTTTTACAAGTTGAAAGAATTTTGAATGTAAGGGTTTCTGGCTTAATACCAGACCCAAAAAATACTTCTCATATATATATACACTTGAGATAATAATTACAAGAAGTTTCAAAATACAAAAATACAAGAATCTTGGATGTAAGTAACAAACTAACAAACTGAAATATGCTGAATATCAGGAACTGTTTCAGTTGTTAGGGTTGAATATCAGAGGTTGTTACATTTGTTAGGGCTGAATATCAGGGGCTGTTACATTTGTTAGGGCTGAATATTAAGAAGGATAACTCAGTGATCTTAGATGTAGGATTCTGTCTAACACAGGTTATCGGCTATTTGTAGAAAACTACCATAGTAATAATTGAAATTCATAACTATTTTTCATGAAAGGGGACTTTAATTTAAAAGCAGGGGAAAGTTGCATGATAGTTGTTTAGAATTTAGCCATTTAGTATAGCATAAGTAACTCTCAAAATTGTAATTATAATTATCAAACAACCATATACATTGCATGTAATGCTAAAAGTCTATGTTTATTGTATCAGCAACTGAGATATTATTAGCTTTGGTGGTGTTAAAAATGTTAGGTATTGGAATTGGGACCCAAATCTGGGATCAAACAGCCCCCAACTCCTTGATTTATTTCATTGCATACCCAATCTTGCCTTGGCTTTAGAGGGAAAGGCATGCAATGATCTCAAAACAAAAGAGGAACAGTGTCTCCCTCAAAGGGGCACCTTGCCCTTTAGGCTAGCAGTATATGTCTATTTTTTTGTAAAACTAGTTGCCCTAAGTAGCAAAAACAATTATTGATCAATTAAAAAGGAACAATCAAATCTTTTGTAGTGAGATTTCAAGTCCCCATGTGTTTAGGAGTGTGTCCTTGCCTAGTGGAAAGGTAACTCATATAGGTTGGTGGATGAAGTGAATGATGGTTCTCTGTATAATTAAAGATGATAGCATTGCATTGACATTGGGTATTTACTGGTTTGTCCCTCAAATCTTTATATATTATGATTTTGTCCCTTAAATCTTCATATTTAGGATTTTATATCCCAAATCTCATAAGTTACAACAATTTAGTCCCCTTCTCTAATTTTCCCTAGCACAGTTAAATATTTGACCATTTTACCCATTTTTTTCTCTTCTATTTTCCTCCTCTCTTCTTCTTCTCTCTTCCTCTTCTCTTCTCCTTTTCTTCATTATTTCTCCTCTCTTCTCCTTCTCTTTTCCTCCTCTCTTCTTCTTTTGTTAAAAGAAAAGGAGAAGAGAAGAGAAATAATGAAGAAAAGGAGAAGAAAGGAGGAAGAGAGAAGAAGAAAAGATGAGGAAAATAGAAGAGGAAAAGAGGGGTAAAATGGTCAAATATTTAACTGTGTTAGGGAAAGTTAGAGAGGAGGACTAAATTGTTGTAACTTATGAGATTTTAGGGACAAAATCCTAAATATGAAGATTTGAGGGACAAAATCATAATATATAAAGATTTGAGGAACAAACTAGTAAATACCCTTTTTTTTTAATTTTAATTTTTTTGCTAATTCATGTAATTTTTTCTATCCATAGACTATTCTCTTACGTATATGAAATTACCTTGATCTTTACATAGAAGGTCAAGAAGTGGCAGCAACGGCAAACAAGAATATCGAAGATTTATCATATATCTGAATCTTAGCTGTTTCATTGACAATCTAATGTGCTCATTTAGTAGTTCTCTCTTTCACTTGAACACTATCATCAGCTCTCGCTTCAGTTTCAGAAAGGGACTCAGCATTAGCCAAGTTGGAGGAAAATAAGGATAACTTCTCTTGAGTGCCTTCTCTATATGCATGCTCTCTCAAGTCTCAACTTTTGAAGTACTTGCTTGCAATATCAATCGATTAGGGTTTCGATTTGGTGATCAAGAACGGTATGGGACGATGTATGGATTGCTTGCATGGGCTCCGATCAGTTAGGAGCCAAGACTTGTATTTTCTTCTTTAGAAATAAACAAGCGATGATGTTTAAATGTGCATTGAATCCTAGCTAACGGAATATACTGAGATTTGCAAACAAAGAGATCAAATTAGCTTTCTTCCATGAAAAAAACAACCCCATATTGTTGACCTAAACCATTGAACTACCGATCCAGGATGCTTCAGATTTTGAGTGACCAGTGTTTTAAATATCGGATACCGGTGACATATCGGTCAGTCAAATAACATACCGGATAGCGGGTGGGATATTACGATATGACCCTAAATACTAGAGTGTCGTATCGGTATCATACCAGTTAAAAATAATCATATAAATAGTTATATAGAACATATTAAAACAGAAGTTTATGATACTTATCTTGGTTTATTTGCATTAAACTTACGAATTTGCATATACCGTTTAGAACGTCTGCATATGCACAAAGTGACAGATAATCATAAAATTAAGAAAAATAATGAAATTTTATCGGACTACTTCACCTTCAAATGTTCTACTTCTCAATCAATAAAAATTTTAAACTACATATTTAAACTACATATTACTACATATTACTTCAACAAATCCTACGATTAAAATATCCTACATATTGATTCAATAAAAAATTTTATTACATATTACTTCAACACTCTAATTACTCATTACTCAACAATTTCTCAAATCTCAATCAAATTCACTTCAAAATCCCAATATACTTATTAACTTCACCTCAAAATCCCAATAAATTTTATTGTTCGCCCACTGATCCATCAGTGAGCCGAAGTCCATGATTCGGCAGAAATTACACAAAAAATTAAAATTTTCAATGCATAATGCAATTAACTTCAGTTAACTATTACATTTATAAGACAAATTGAAAAAAAATTATAACTCTAATTAAAATTAACATGAAATTATCAAAAAATTACTTACCAGTGGGTCGAATCGGACTGCGAAAGTGAAAGTTGGTGGAGGAATTGGCCGGCGAAGCTCCTATTGAAGTCGGACGGTCGATGAGCTCCTGTTGGAGGATCAGAGAGTGGGAGAAGAGTCGGCGACTCGTCGGATGGGGATCGATCATTCGCGGGGAGAAGAGTCAGCGACTGGTTAGGGTTGAGCTCGATCACTTGATCTCTTCTTCTCGATCGTTCGCAGGGAGAGAGAGAGTTGGAGGGTGGGAGAGAGTTTCGGAGAGTGGGAGAAAGAGGGGGAATCGGTCGATTTGGGAATCTAGGGATAGGGTTCGCTCGTTCCCTCGATTTCGCGGGGAAGAGAAAAGGGAGCAAGAGAGAACGATCGAGTGTTCTGCGAATTTTTTCATCCCTCCCGACTTGTTAAGTGGGTTTTATTTCTTAATGGGTCGAATTTTTAACGGGTTAACGGATTTAACCCGCAACCAAAACCCATTCCCATCTAAACCGATATTGAGTAATACCGGCCGATATTTTTTACCTTGTTACCAGCCGATATATCGGCCCATACCGGTCCAAAACGAGAAACGGTAAAAAATTCATCTTACCGTTTCGTTTCTTTGTATTTTTTCATATACCGGCCGATATACCGTTATATCAGCCGGTATTTAAAACACTGTGAGTGACTAAAGAAAAAAGAACACTTTGATATAATAGTTGAGTTATATTCAAGGTTACCACTTTCATTTCCCTTTGCAAACTCTTCTTATATACCGACTAATGGATTGAAACTTGATAAAAACAAACAAAACAAAAAAGATACATTACGTTTTTAACTTTCATTCGTCTCACTTTCTTTCAGTGAGAATAATGTAAACTAGCATTATCCAAAGGAGGTTGTTGATCAGTCAAATGTAGTTTGATTTGGCTGATGAACTTGTTACAACTCCAAACAGATCATGCAGTTAAAGCCAAGTAGGATCTGGTACAGAATGCATAGTTCATTCAAGGAATCACTAAGAGAAGAACTTGATAGATAGTGTTATCCTTCAAATGACTGAAAAAAATACATATTGCAATCATTAACAGCAGCTGTTTATTTCAATGATTATTCAATTGCTTTCAATGAATAAATTAGTTTTCTCAAGATAATGTTCATAACTTTCGACTAGTTCAGTATGTCAAGTATTAAATGAGTTCCCTTGATTTAATATTTTGAAGGCCTTGGTAGAATTGTTGGTAAGTACAATTTCTGACCTTAAACCAGGTATAATAGTATTGAAGTAACAAACTGTAGACAATTTTGGCTTGCACGTATCTTAAATCTTGCTCAAGACACATATCAATGACGTTACTAAGACCAAGAAAATAAAATAGCGACTAGCTTTCGTTTTTAAAGCAACAACCAAGGAATACTAACAAGATAATCTAGACCGGACCATAGATAGATAGACAATGCTTGCTGCTCCACATATAGGCTCATTTCCCTTAATCTCGATACAAGCTTAATCGTAAAATCTTAAATACCTGCAAAAAGAAAAAAGATTTACCAGAGTTACAAATTTGATAAAACGGTGAAAAACAGAATAAAATAAAAAATACTACATTATTTATAATTTTATTTTCCTGCTAGGGCAAAAATCAATTATCATAGCGATGCAAAGGGAACACACAGCTTGAATTATTACAATTATTATTACCGTTATCCAGGAAAAGCTCAGATTTGGATATAATTTTTCATCCTCAACCTATATCTCCAAACATCGATAACATGTGGCTCCATCCACAATATCCATTGCACCAGATGTGCACAAGTTCCAGTTTACAGATGGACTACAGGTCTCTCTCTATGAGAAAGATTGACGAATCATGAAACCGAATAGTTACATAGAAGTCATCTAGAGTAAGGAAGTACAGATGGTTAAAATAACTTTCGTTTAAAAGATAGGAAAGAAATCTCTCTACACCTCCAACCGAGATAAAGCTCAAAAATACACGTACTACACCAAGTCTGTAATTAAGATTGAGCACCATCTCACCGTGGAGAGCGAGCAGGCACGAGCAGCTTCAGAGCAGCATTTACTTGTCACCGTTATTTTCTTGGTTATCTTCACTCTTCTTTTGCTGAGGGCAGGCACACAGAAATTATCAGAGGAAGTTGCATTACCCCAAAAAAAAAAAAAAAACTGCATGATATACTGGTAACAGCTGTCAACTGAGCGATAATCCAACAATCAGAATCATTAACAATACCTCAATCGACCAGTACAACATGAATCATGGTCAATAACGCAACCAATCAGTGCAACATTTCATATAAAATATAGGTGAAAAGGATTCGTTTTCATTTTGGAAGTCTTTATGTGAGAGATCTTGTAAGATACACCATCTGATGAACTCCAAACTTTATGGCAAATTCAAGATGTATCAGACCACATCCCAACCACTTAAGAAACCAATTCATCGTTGATAATGGGTTCCAAATTATATTACAGATGCAGATCCATACATTAAATTCACCTTTTTTTAACATGAAAATCTTGAAACAATTTTGATTAATATTACTTATCCATCTCCGAGACTTTTTTTGAAAGGTTAACTTACACGATAATACAATTATAACATAAAGTTTTGCAATTTTAAGCTAGTATTCTAATTTGTACTTTCCTACAACTAAATAGATTTTTATTATTAATTTATAAACACCAGTCAGGCAGTTTTGAGAGGCATGAAGGAATTAGCAAACCATTCCTTCTCATTTAAATCCGATATAATGTTTATCTTGTCTTTCTTATGATGCGTTAATGGATGAGATAATGGTATAGGAAGAGGTGGTCGTTATGGTAGTTTAGATGTGGTCATAGTGGTGGTGATGAGCAAAGTTTTTAAGCCTATAACTCCTTTTGTTATGTCAATTACACAAAGTCTCTCACGTTTTACTACCTCTCCCGTTACCATAAAATTTTTGTAGAAAATTATATACTGAGAATTTTCTTGCCAATATATACTGAGAACATTATTCCAATTTCTATACATTGAACCACTATAATAACTTTCTGCAAATTGAACATGGAGATTTCCGTGGAGGTAGCCATAACAAGGAATCTTTTGTATTTTTAGAAAGGGTAAATGAGTGGACTCATCATTAGGACTGTAAAGCACAATACCCACAATGTTTCAGTCCAGAGCAAATATGGACCCGGAAATTTTTAATGGGTAGATCCCCACATATCTACTCATGTGAATCTGAACAGTAGGATCTTAAGGAATAGCTAGATTCCAACATATCTAGTTAGCCAACTATGGCTACACGATAGAAATATTCCAACCCCATCACTCCATCAATGTTGAGAATCAAAAGCCCCAGTCAGCGTCTCTAATGTTGATGTTGTACATTGAAAGACGAAATCTTTTGTTGCTTTGACCACCTAAGTGGCAGAGGAATAAATCTATTCTTTGGATCACTTCTAACGAGGCATGATAACTAATGCAGCTTTCTGTCCTTGTATGCCACTTCTCAACAAAAAGCTAATCAAAGTCTAGAAATATCACAAAGGATTTATGACCATGCTGTAACATCAGGTGACAAAGTAAGCAAAGATTTTCTCATCTCTGTTATGTTGGCAAAGTTGTCAAATCGGAATATGTATAGTGTATCGTTATCCTTATCGTATTGCATATTGAATTGTAAAATATACTGGCCTATTTATAATAGGTAAATAATCAAGCAAATAACAATATATAATATAACAAACATATGAACAAATTTAAAACATAAGTAAACAAATAACCAACGACAAATACTAAATCTAATAACATGTTAAATAGAAGCCAATGCCTATATATAAATAGGTAATTAACATTCAAAGGCCATGAGGTCATTAATCAAAATTATACTTGTTAACTAATATATTGCTAAATTTAGTTGAAATTGAAAATGTTTCATTTCCCTCATCTTCGGTTCTTTTGCTCCACACAATCCCTCTTTAATATATTCTTATTTTCCTTTCTTTTTCCTCATTTATTATTTATAATTGCATTCAAGTTACGAGGTTCTACCAATAATTATAAAATAAACTATAAGAGACTAAATATAGGGAATAGACAACTAATTGATGAAAATTTTATCACTATGTCTTCTCTTCCTTTTCTTTTTAATAGATCCAATGTTTTTCGTTCAACATAAACATGCATTGAAATCCACTTAAACAACTCCTTTCATTATGTTAAAGTTCTTATTTCTCATCAATTTATTCATAATCAGATTTTGTATTCAATAGTCAAATTAGATCATATCATATGTTTCTGCAATCTCTTCCCTATTTTGGTACCTTAGCTTTGGTTGTATACTAATTTTTCAAAAAATTGAAGCAATGTGCATAAGTTCGTTCTCTCTCCGAAAAAAATAAAAAAAAGTAAATGTAATATCTCCTTTATAGATATATCACTACCATCATCCTTAAAACTTTTAGTTGAATTTATTTTATCTTCATCTTCTCAAATCTATATAATTTCTTTTTTTTTAAATCAAGATTTTAGCGTAAATAAAATCTATATAATTTCTTTTTTTTAAATCAAGATTTTAGCGTAAATAAAATCTATATAATTTCTTTTTTTAAAATCAAGGTTTTAGCGTAAATAAATAAACGCATTAGATATTTGAATTGAGAATTAGTAATTAAATAATTTATATTGACTATAAATTAATACTCCTTTTTTGATAATTTGTTTAAATATTTTTATCAATTACAATGAGTATCTTAGAACTCAGATCTTCATATTCGAAATTTGCATTTCGCATTTAACTCAAAAGATTCATTTGAACGAGTTTGAAATCCATTTGTAAGCCAATTCTGCATATCGTAACGTATCGCAAATCGCAGAAAGCGCTTCCTATATTGTAAGATACATAACCCGATGATATCGTAGATAAAATACGCAATGATTTTCTTGCACATCGTTTAACATAGAATACATATCACATATCGTAGAGGGTTTTGCATTTTATTATTATTCTTTTATAATAAAATCACATTCTTTGCACCCTTAAAGGAAACACCCTTCAGATTGCTCTTCACAACTAGGAACTTGCATGCACTTTGATCAACTTGTTAAAGATGTCAATTGCTTAGTTAATAACAATAATGAACAAACAGAATCTTAGCAACGTGCTTGCAGCTTATTAGCATAATAATTTTGTGCTTTTTGTCTATAATTGTCATGCCCCGCTCCCAATATACGGTATACGAGTACGTGTAATAGGTACCGGCAACATATTCAGTTTGAATATGCTAAAGCCTCAATAAATTTGCCACAATAATACTCAGTAATTACGATAGAAAAATTCAATAAAAATTTGACTTTTCATTTATTGAAATGAAATTTAGATACAGTTGAAACAAAATACAATAAAACTAAATAAAAAAGACCGTTATTGAACTTCAATCAGATCTTTAAAGTGCACCAAATTCTGCGTCAGTTATGGCGTGTCCATCGGTCAATCTGGGCATGCACACCCAGGTCGTCAGATTGCGACCAAAATAAAAATACGCAGAAAGAATATGTAATATAGCAGTTATGTCCAAACAAATTTTAGAAAATATGTAATAAAATGTTTGTAATAATGATGTCAATTGACTTAGGTTATCTTAATTTCATTTTAATAAAGTCAACTCTATAACAGGAATATTTTTGTCTAAGATGTCATGTAATTGGAAAAGCTAACTGATGGGATACAACTGTTTCGATTGTTTCCTGTACAGACCCAGGAAATGGTCACAGGATTGTCCGGTGCTGAGTCGGACCTGCCGTCAGGCAAACAGGAATTATAATCAGGTATGATCCAGCAAATCATCACGCACCCATGGTGTGCGAAATATTCAGTTGTACAACTTAACAAGTTTACAGCCGAAACAGAGTATATTTCCATCATTCAGTTTCCCCCCCAACTCAGTGTCATTTAAGTATAGTACATGCATGTCTAAATTCTGGTTTTCATAACTTGTATATTGAATTTCGGGTACAATATTTCAATTAGATTTTGTTAATTTGTTAACAACATAATTTATAGAATCCGTTTTATATTTTATTCAATAAATCACAATTGGTTATATCAAGAATTTACTGATTTGAGATATCATACAGATATCGGCCAGGTCAGTGTATGAATGCTGGGAGGTTTTCCGTGCCTTGCACGTTCCTTAATTAGAGAACCAACATACAAAACTTTTCTAGACACCGATATAGAATGATATCACAAACAGTATGTTTCCACGATTATAACATTTTTCTTGATTTATTAAAAATCTAACTACATGTTGTAATTTAACAAATAATCATTTAATTTCTAACATCATAAAGAAATAACATACATGTCAATGATTGCACTTGTAATTACACATTTAGCTTCTACAAATTAAATTATAACAATATAAAGAAATAGTATTTGTAATAACAAATTTAGATGATACAATTGAAGTAATATTTGTATAAGAAAAATTAGCATGTTTAGTGAGTCTAAAAAGAACTCACCTGGATTTTGTTTCTCGATGTCGCTCAATAGAGTAATCCTTCTCCAGTGAAGTGGCGGCGGCTCTGGCGGTGGCTCCTGCGGTGGTATTGAAGATGGCTCGGGCGAGATGAGGGAGAGAGAGATTAGAATGTTAGAGAATGATTTTT
Source organism: Dracaena cambodiana (assembly GCA_036321105.1). Classification (NCBI taxonomy): domain Eukaryota; kingdom Viridiplantae; phylum Streptophyta; class Magnoliopsida; order Asparagales; family Asparagaceae; genus Dracaena; species Dracaena cambodiana. The sequence goes on from JAYEPQ010000004.1 coordinate 47,070,399, forward strand.
AGAATGAGTGAAATGTATTTTGATTTAGGGGTTTATATAGGATTGGATTTAGGAGTTACAGAATATGAAGGGTTTTGGGAGTTATAGAATTTAAAGGGTTTGAGGTATTATGGAATTTTAAGAGTTTGAGGAGTTATGAAATTTGAAAAGTTTTAGATTAATTTGGAGAGTTTAGAATATGAAAGGTTTTAGTTTAATTAGGGAGTTTAATTTTGAGAATTAAAGATGGGAGTTTTATTATTGAAATAATGGAGAAGTGAAGAGTTTGGAGGTTAGAAAATGAAAAGTTTTGGAGGTTATAAAAGATGAAATGTCATATTTATTTGTGTTTATTTATTTATTTATGTCTAATAAAAATTAAGGGTTATTACATTCTACCCCTCTTAAAAAAATAATTTCGTCCTCGAAATTAAATAAACAAAGGAATATTTTTTTTCTCTTATTATTAGGACAACTTCTTATTATTCTTATTGAGTTCAAACTTGACTTACAGATTAGGCAAATTTTTCTAAAATAGGAAGGGAATTGGAATTAATGGAATGTTATAGAAATTAATTTTAAAATAAGAATAGATATCGAAGAATGAATATTTAAATTTTATCTAGGATGTAAATCATTAGCGAGTAATGAATTTTGATATGAATCAAAATAAATTGGTCACTGATTAGGAACAATATACGAGATGTGAAAGAGCTAGATGAATGGAATCCAAAAATTTCGAAGAGTATTATTATATAAGTGTGGCAAAATTTTAATATAAGGATCCAAATCAATTCAAGTCACATGAACTGATTTGAGAAACCTAGGCTCTGATACCACTAAAATACCTGTCACGCCCCGCTCCCAATATACGGTATACGGGTACGTGTAATAGGTACCGGCAACATATTCAGTTTGAATATGCTAAAGCCTCAATAAATTTGCCACAATAATACTCAGTAATTACGATAGAAAAATTCAATAAAAATTTGACTTTTCATTTATTGAAATGAAATTTAGATACAGTTGAAACAAAATACAATAAAACTAAATAAAAAAGACCGTTATTGAACTTCAATCAGATCTTTAAAGTGCACCAAATTCTGCGTCAGTTATGGCGTGTCCATCGGTCAATCTGGGCATGCACACCCAGGTCGTCAGATTGCGACCAAAATAAAAATACGCAGAAAGAATATGTAATATAGCAGTTATGTCCAAACAAATTTTAGAAAATATGTAATAAAATGTTTGTAATAATGATGTCAATTGACTTAGGTTATCTTAATTTCATTTTAATAAAGTCAACTCTATAACAGGAATATTTTTGTCTAAGATGTCATGTAATTGGAAAAGCTAACTGATGGGATACAACTGTTTCGATTGTTTCCTGTACAGACCCAGGAAATGGTCACAGGATTGTCCGGTGCTGAGTCGGACCTGCCGTCAGGCAAACAGGAATTATAATCAGGTATGATCCAGCAAATCATCACGCACCCATGGTGTGCGAAATATTCAGTTGTACAACTTAACAAGTTTACAGCCGAAACAGAGTATATTTCCATCATTCAGTTTCCCCCCCAACTCAGTGTCATTTAAGTATAGTACATGCATGTCTAAATTCTGGTTTTCATAACTTGTATATTGAATTTCGGGTACAATATTTCAATTAGATTTTGTTAATTTGTTAACAACATAATTTATAGAATCCGTTTTATATTTTATTCAATAAATCACAATTGGTTATATCAAGAATTTACTGATTTGAGATATCATACAGATATCGGCCAGGTCAGTGTATGAATGCTGGGAGGTTTTCCGTGCCTTGCACGTTCCTTAATTAGAGAACCAACATACAAAACTTTTCTAGACACCGATATAGAATGATATCACAAACAGTATGTTTCCACGATTATAACATTTTTCTTGATTTATTAAAAATCTAACTACATGTTGTAATTTAACAAATAATCATTTAATTTCTAACATCATAAAGAAATAACATACATGTCAATGATTGCACTTGTAATTACACATTTAGCTTCTACAAATTAAATTATAACAATATAAAGAAATAGTATTTGTAATAACAAATTTAGATGATACAATTGAAGTAATATTTGTATAAGAAAAATTAGCATGTTTAGTGAGTCTAAAAAGAACTCACCTGGATTTTGTTTCTCGATGTCGCTCAATAGAGTAATCCTTCTCCAGTGAAGTGGCGGCGGCTCTGGCGGTGGCTCCTGCGGTGGTATTGAAGATGGCTCGGGCGAGATGAGGGAGAGAGAGATTAGAATGTTAGAGAATGATTTTTAGAATGAGTGAAATGTATTTTGATTTAGAGGTTTATATAGGATTGGATTTAGGAGTTACAGAATATGAAGGGTTTTGGGAGTTATAGAATTTAAAGGGTTTGAGGTATTATGGAATTTTAAGAGTTTGAGGAGTTATGAAATTTGAAAAGTTTTAGATTAATTTGGAGAGTTTAGAATATGAAAGGTTTTAGTTTAATTAGGGAGTTTAATTTTGAGAATTAAAGATGGGAGTTTTATTATTGAAATAATGGAGAAGTGAAGAGTTTGGAGGTTAGAAAATGAAAAGTTTTGGAGGTTATAAAAGATGAAATGTCATATTTATTTGTGTTTATTTATTTATTTATGTCTAATAAAAATTAAGGGTTATTACAATAATAGAAGGATCATGGGAGGTGGAAGCCACCCCAAAGAATTAGAGACTCCCATGAAGGAAAACTAGACACAAATGCAGCAATTCAATTTTCTATTTTGCCATCTTCATAAAGAGTCTCAATGGAAAGCTACTATCTCCCATGGACTATGACGCCACACCATTTTGTAATAGCCTAAAAATGACCTGAATTGTTTTTAAATTTCCATTTCCACAGCATAAACAGAGATAGGAAACCATGCCTCCTATAACGGGAAGTTTCATGATGCGTAAGCTAAGGTATATCGTTTTATAAAGTCTGGGGATTTTGGACCCAAGTGCGTTTTATCTCCTTTGAGTTCATCTCATTAGAGTTTAGGGGGAAAAAAGAGAGCAAATGATCGATAATCAATGGAAATTGGAGAAAAAAAGGATTAGGGAACAGGGCTTAGTCCCAAGACTAATAAACTCACATAGAAGCAGATAGGAATGTGTCCAGGGTAGACCGATAGATGTAAATGATAGTACCCACAGTATTTTAAATATCTGTCGGCATCCCAGTTTTTGCACCTAACCGATATCGTATGTGTGTTTTCATATTGTTTATTGTCTTAGACCAAAAGAGACTGATATATCAGTTTGATTGTGAAATTGGCCAGGGCATTTGACTACTAATTGAGAATTAATACAAGCCATCTAATTTATAAGCTAACCAAATGGGTTATGGTTTTTACATAATTGAAAAAAAATATATGATACTACTTCTTATAGGGTGATATTTTTAGGCTGAAATATCATCCGATATCTCGCATCCAAGGACGAAACATCGGTCCGAAATGGACCGAAATAATCCTGCATCACGAGCAATGACTGTGAGATGCAACACTGAATAGCGGTTCAAGCAGCAAATGCCAAAATGTACACTATATTTATTTATTATTTTTCTTTTTTTGAATTTTAGAAGTCAGGCATTCAATTAGTAGATATCTTAATGCATTTGAGAAGATTCTACAAATGTCAAGTTATCTATATTATCTATAAACTCAATGCAAATTGCTAAGCTAGATATATCTTCAGATCCTAACTTTTTTAAATATGTTTATATAATTCATATAGGCATGACATGTATATTTATCATCCAAAAAGAAATCATGCAAATTGCTAAGATAGATATCCCTTCAGATTCTAACTTGTTTAAATATGTTTTTATGATTTATATAGACATGACATGTATATTTATCATTCAAGAAGACATCTAATATTTAGTGAGTATCACGATATATCACCCAATAAATGCTATCATATATAGGATTTTACCGACTGATATCACTAATTTCCGATATTTAAAACACTAAGTACACGAGTGCTTCGCAATCGTAGGGAAACTTCAAGGTTTACCTCAGCTGAATGGTCAGATAGTGCTCTTATTAGCATTTTTTTTTCCCACTAGAATTTATTATTACCTTTTTATTATCCCTCTCATAATTGACCCCTTACATGTTAATACTTTATTTCTTCTCCCACCCACTTTTGGTGAACTAGAAAAGATAGATAGTAGACAAGAATATTCTATGTTCTTGATTTTATTGTTGAATAAATAAATAAACAAATAATTATTTAACGTAAGCAGGACCGCTTGCTATGAAGCTTTTACTAGGATGATTCTTCTTAAAGAGAACTTAGGATTGCAAATTTTTAAACATTTATATAAAGTTATAGTTAATATAATAACATTTGATTATTTGTGAAGAAGTTAAGACCACTTATATTAAACTTAAAACTTCGTTTCATGCCACATGCAATTGGAGCACATCCATTATAACTAGTATGTTGAAATCCGAAAAAAAAAGGTTATATAACGGCAATTTTACATAATAGTATTAGGAATAAATAACTGGATAACAATTCTGAAGTGTGCAAATTTAACTTTTGGATAACATTCCAGTTTCTTGACAGTCAAGTTGGAAACAAGAAAAGTTGCATCCTACTATTCTTATGTTTTCATATCCTTATTTTATATTTCTTGCTTCACAAAACCTACATAGACTTGACAGAATGTTGGGTGGACTCGAAAGGAATTTCATAATGTGTAGGTTATTATTTAAATGGATATGTAAATGAAAAAAAAATGAGGGGTGACCTATTGTTGAAATTGAAATATAGTTTCCCACATTCCTCTCTAACTTTATTAGATCAAAAGATCCATAATCCAAACCATAAGGATCCCACTAATGGTAGTAAGGTCAAATGGATGCTCATGCAATGCCTGATCTGCATTGGAAAGGTTCTTTCATGGTCTGGACTGTGAGATATGTTGGAGAAATATCAATATATAGAGAAGATAATTTTGAAGTCCTTTCTTAATAGTTCAATAGGCATTTAATCTTTGATAAAATGAGAAGTGCTTGTGAAGTACTGTTGTATAAATATTTTACTTTAAAATAATACCCTAATATTTCAATACTTTTACCAATCCAAACTGCCGACTTGCTGAATAAATTTGAAACAGCATGTGTCTGTTAGACAACAGTTCAAACAATGCTCCTTAAATGAACATCCTACATAACAAGGACAAGCTGTAACACCAAACCTTCCTGGTATGCTTCTCAGACAAGTATAAAAATTATGTGAAATGGCTTATAAACATACCTCGGATTGGCCTTGCAAAGATGCCAACAAGTCTTTGACGGAGGGATCATTCGGATCAACACCAGGAAGCTGTGAATAAAAATTCACCATTAGATGAACTTATAAAGGATGAAAGCTGTTATAACAGCTAAAACCAAACAAACTTGCAGATCGAATAAACATCCTACCGAGTTGAGGATGGAAGAAACAAATGACTGGTCTTCCAGCACCTTGCTCAGGTCAGACTGAGCTGATGGATCCTCTGCACTTTCCTGCACAGACATTTGAAGAGCTGCATAGAAGGTCAAAATACATCAGCACAACAGTCATAGTATGCAAATACAGTTCTTGAAAGGAGAACTGCGTTTCCAGCTGAATAATATATTTAGTGGATGCATGGCCCATTTAATGTCATAACAAGTAGATGACGATCACAATAGAAAAGCACAATTGAATACCTAAATCGCTTATAATCTGTATGAATAAACTTCTACAGTGTTTGGACTAGATTCCAAACTACATAAATACCGACTAATAAATCTGAAACTGATCTTCAGGAAGGAAAAAAAACAAAAAACAAAAAAACAAAAACAAACTCAAACTGAACTCATTTCCAATTCAAGTTGTAGCTCAAGTGCATCAGATTTGGACCTCCATCCAGTATAATCCATGTTGTGCAATGGACATGGACAACAGCTTCCCTATCGGCTTTAGACTAAGATTTGGTACATGCATATGTGCACGTATGTGAGGGATGTGGGGGTCGGTAGGTGTGAGTGTGGTGGGTGGGGGTGTTGGTTGAGAATATGCAAGCTCAGATATGGACAATCGCATTACTACTGTCAGACCAATATGATCCGTGTTTTGCAATGCATTTGTGCAATGCATAAGGATAAAGACTTCCCTGTCGGCTTCAGACTAAGGTTCAGACTTCAGAAAACACAAATGTTCATGTATATGAGGAGCATGGGGGAGTGGGCATTGGGGTGAGAGAGGGGCTGAAGACAATGCAACACTGCACATTTTTCATCTGATGGTGCTTCGCTCTGTGAATGAGATGAAGCAAAAAGGAAAAAGGAAGGAGACAAAATAAGTTAGATAATTAACTTCCAAATGATAACAAAGAACCCAATCTTCCTCCTCAAAGATTCCTTGTTCATTAAAGTGAATGCTTACACTATATATAAGGATGATCTGGTTCCTCTTTCATTTTCCTTTCTTTCCATAACATTGGGATAGAAGTGAAATAGAATGAGTCTGCAACCTGCTAGTATAAGATCTACTTCTATGTGTAAACAGGCTAAAGTCATGGATGAACCAACTCAACTGGTGTAAAGATCTGAAGACACTGAAAAATCAATGTTTGTTAATAATAGAACTAGGTATTTAACCTGAGTACTGGCAAAGTTCTCTCTACACTACTATTAAACTTACTGCTTTTAATATACATTCACAGAAATAAAAGAACAATTCAGAGAGTTCACATTTTAAATCTGCCTCTTATATGGTGCATTTACGGCATGGATCAAAAAAAGATATATAAACACATTAAGCATGCGGGAAATGAAGTTCACAATAACTGCAAAACTAACCCATAGCCAATTCTTGGTCATCTGTGGTAGCATCTGACATGTCAGCGTCTGCAGTAGCCCCACCACCAGACCTAGCATCATCCATAGACATAGCAAGAGCTTGCTCTAATAAGGCACTCTCATCATCCTGTCACCATTTGAAATTCCAGATGAGTTGTCGTTTACCAGATACAAATGGAATTGTAATTTTTTTTTTTTTGGTTTTTAGCAAAAGAACATACATACATACATGCATGCATGCATGCATGCACACACACACACACACACATACATATCAACAGGATTTAGAAAGTAACAGGAAATACATGATACTCAAGCTTCCTTTTGAATTTGGAGAGGTAAATCCAATCTTATATTCCCCATGAACCTAGACTGGTAAAAATCTGTGGTCACATCAACTAACATGAAGACCAAACTTTCTTTATTATCTCAATCTAGTGTTAGATTAGCATAATTCTAATTGACATAAAAGGTTAACAACAGAGAGATGTTTTGTTAACATTTTGTTTTATCATGAACTTGAGAAAAGCTGTTAAGGAGGCCATGAGTTAAGGCTTGCTGCAAGTCCAACAACCCACATAATCAGAGGCACTTTATCTTTTACACTGGGATGGGATGGAAGTGACCCATGTTACACCCGAAAGATTATGTCATTTGCTCGTCAATTATCAAAGATGCTTGCAATATCACTTTAACAGTAAGAAACATCCTATGTGAGTTTATACAGTTATTCAAACATGACAAGTTTAGGTAGTTGGAAATTTACATTCTCTTCTTTTTTTGCTTTAAGGAGGTTAGCATAAGCATGTGAGGGCTTTTCTTTCCTTAGTTGTGTGTGGGGAAGGTTGAGGGAACTATAAGATGGAACTTGATTGTTAGGAGGGTGGTACCAACAACATGAGTTGGGTATTTACAATTTTGCTCACAGGATAATTGAAGTTTATTCTTATCTACTTATTGGCAAAGGAGATGAGCATCCAAAAGAAGAATGGACCCAGTGGGTCTGAAAAGAAGGCGTACAATTGGATTTGTTAGGGGTTGTGAGTTGCAAGTCAACCAAAATTATTACTGTTAAGACAAACATAAGTTTTTACATGTACCACCCACCATTCCTTTCATGGTAACTCCTCTCCTACAAAGAAAGTAAAAGTTATACGTGTAGAATGACCACTAGATAACATTTCATCCCCTTCAGTTTTCCTTTTCCAATCCATCTACATAGTAGGCAATACCAGTCCAAAATTTCCATCATGCAGATAAAAAATGTGTACCTCCACCATCCAAAACTTTGTGTCTAATTAACATATACATATGCAACAAGTGTGAATATGTAAGGGACAATAATGTTATTATTTGGGTTATCAAGAGTTAAAACAAAAAATCAAGGACGATACAGAAATTTGCTTTCCTAAAACTTCCATTTACTTTTAGAAAGAGAATCGGTTTCTAGAAAATCCAGCATTTTAGTTGATTAAATTATCAACTTATATGAGAAAAGAATAATAGCTCAGCAAGCACGAATATGTAAATCATACACCTTCGGTCCTAAGTTTTATAGAAAAACAGATGAGCATGGGTATTTAGATTTGGTAACTGAAAAGGAAGGAAAGAACGCAGACCGCTAGATCATGTCTCTTCTCATCAGCTGCAAGAGCTGAACTGCTAACAGGTTCGGCCATAGTTACATCATGAGAACTTGAAGCCTGCTCCCCTCCTTTTTCTTGTTTAGCAGCATCCTCTGCAGCCTTTTTAGCAGCTGCTTCTTGCCTTGCCCTCTCCTCTTCCATTGAAACTCTAAGGGCAAGAGCTAGCTCAGGATCTATATTAGGATCCACCCCAAAATCATATCCAGACATTCCACCAGCTGCAGCCGCAGCAGCTGCAGCAGCAAAACCACTTCCTCCATCCCCATCACCCGTAAAGATGGGCGTGCTGAAAAATTATGCATATATATATATATACCCATTATATGAGGAAAAGGTGACTGTATAAATGATGAGAGAGGAATTATAGTAATCATGAAGACCGACCTTATAAGCACATCTGAAAGCGCATTTGGGCCTGGAGGAACATGAACTATGTGACTACTACCATTGTTGTTTACAGCAGTAACAAGAGCCTCCAGTTTTTCCGACTTCCCATCCTCGGCTTCTCCAAAGTCAACAACATCAAGAGAGACACTGTTCTTCTTTAACTTTCTACCAATTGCCTCAAGTGTCTTCTTCTCATCCTTAACTGGGCTGCTATGAAAAAGAACATGAAAATAAAACTAGAAATCCAAATAATTATATTTAGCACAAGTTACCATATCACAAGGGACTACCTTCCAGCGAAAACTATAATCCTTTGTTGCTGATTCTTATTTTGACGATGTTTAAGAGCCAACTGAGCGACCTGGATTCCTGCAGTGAGGTTCATCTCACCACCAATTTCCAAACCTAGACATACAAAGGCATGATTATAGCAGCAGAAGATATCAAAAATAATTCCAAGATTGGTACAAAATTATTTGAATTGGGATCAAGTTCAAAGCCACACATAATTGTTAGTTACCCCATGGGTATATGCAGTTTCCTCAATATAAAAGGATAACAGACATCAAATACTGTTCTCACTGATTCAGCAGTTCCACAGTAGAAACTATTAAACCATCTACACAAGCCCAGATGTTTAAGAAATTAAATAAATTATGGATCTATAAACTAATGCTTCCGGTGAACAAAAACTTATATTAGCCAAGTCTCATTTAAAGTGTGGAATGAAACTAGAAATCCAGTCAACTAGGCAAAAAAACCGAAGTATGAGGTAGAAGACATATAGCACAAGAGTTTATGCAAAATAAAGTGAAGCAACAGCTAACCTGTTTGCACAACAAATCAGACATAATATTGGCTCAAAATAGCCCCTGCTATCCTCTATTATTGGATTATTGGGCATTGGGTGAATTTTTTTTAAAATCGAACTAGATAAATCTAAACCCAACTTATTTGCATGTTCCAAAGTTAGGCATTTGGGTGCCGCACGGCTTGACAATGTTGTATTTGGCATTTGTGAATCTCCAATTGGTTAGTAATTATGGATTCATAAGATTAGATCCAAGTTAGAGATAACTATATCCTAAAAAGTTATATAATATATGATATTTTACGTAGTTTTACATGATGTGGTGCATATATTATCTAATTAATATACGATTTAGGACATGTGGACAAATATATTTACAGTTCGATACCAATATCCAATATTTGCTAAATATCCCTAACTTATCTCTGACAATCAATATCTACTATGAATTTTTCTGTCTAATATATCCACTACAATCAATATTTAAATGCACGAGGATTATACCTACCCTTCCCCCCCTTCATTCTTATGAAAGTAACGACAAGAGGACGCTGCAGCGACAAAGGTGAACAATGTGACGGAGGACGATATAGGTCTTAATGTAGAGTAATGACAACAATTGAGAAAGTCTATAGCAACAGAGAAGTTTTTGCATCTACTTCATTTTTCCTTTTCACTTTCCCTTTTATGTTTTTGCTAGAACACCTAATCGGACCACCAATGCTGGAGGTGAGTAGTCATGGTGTTGTCTCTTCCTAGGCGACCGCCATCATTTTGAACACGGATTCTATCTAAACATATGTATTTTTTACTCTAAAATATAAGTAATTGTTGCAATGAGACATAAAAGGAAATTCTAGTCATTATTATTCAATAAACCAAATAGATTTAGTCAAAAGGAGCAAATGTACCCCAATTTATACACACACACATATAAATATATCAAGATAGTAGATATCAATTTCCAGGTTTATTTAGGTCAAATGGGAATGGTGACGTATCTTATCCAAGTGTGCCGAGCATGAATGCTTTTTGTGCAGAGAATATCCTACAAGTCATTGGTTAGATCATTAATTCATAGCTCCCAATGACAGTGTTCTAAAAAATGTCTTATAGGGGCGATCATGCGCCCGCATAGGCTTTTGCATTCGGCAACAAATTGCCCTATCCGGTTATACGGTATAAAGGTGGATTATGCGGGTTATGCGCCCGCATAACCCGCATGAAAACGATTATTCATTTAAGGGATTATTGGATTTAGAACTTAAAAATTGCACCCGACCCGTTACCCAAAACAAATAAAATCCCACTCCCCTTTCATCCCCCTAATCCGATCGAATTTAGGAAAAAAAATCTTAATTGCCTCCCGATCAAATTCCCGATCCCATTCATCCCTTCGTCGTCTCGAATTTATTTCTCCGGTTCTCACCAGCACCAAAATCCTCAAATTCCTGACCTTTTTTCTCCCGGTCCCCAACTCTTCTTATCCGATCAAAATTCTCGATCTACTTTCCATAAACAAAACGCCTCGCAAGTCCTCGGTCCCATTTTCCCAATCCCCGTAAAATCACAAGTCTCCAATCGAAAGTCCTCGCTAGTGGTCCCTATCTGGCGATGACCTTCCAGGCGTAATTTCTGGCGATAGCTTGGTCACGTAATTTTATTTATTTATTTTGGTTGTTTTTTGGTGGCTAGGACCCGTTTAAGAGAAATGTTTTTTTGGTGAGTTTTTGGAGATCAGTGCTCTCACTCTAATTGGTTGAGACAAGATAATGCTACAGTTTTTGACTATTGTGGTTGAGTGATAACTCTTGTTTGCTTGCTTTGTTAAGACTTCCTTTCTTTGCTCTCCTTCCCTTTTTATTTTTTATTTTTTATTTTTTGAGGATGAGATTTATGTTGTAAGTATGATATTTATGGCCATGATTTTATTGATTGGCTTGAATTTCTATGATACCAATGTACAAAATATGAGTAATCATGCAACTTTGTTACTTACTATGTTCTCTCTTGTCTACTCATTTAGGATTGTAACAAAAGTTGATTTACTTTCAGCAGGCATCAATATTTTCTCTACCTACTCTCAGTTGAAATGTATTACATTTTTTTAGTTGTGCTTGATGTTGCTGTAAACATTACTACATAACTACAAATTACATAATGCTGATGGATTAGTTGAGCCTCAATACATATTATTTGTACAAAATGTTGATGGATTAGAGAGCACAAGAGGGTTCATGCAGTGCATTTGTTGATAATCTTCCCGAACATTATCCCGATAAAAAAGCTTTAGAAGCATAGGGTAGTGATGATGTCAATAAGGACTATGCGGATAGTTCTGAGGAGGAGTTGAATATTAATGTTCATTATAAAGATGAAGATGAGGATGAATTGAATAGATGGTGATTGAGATGAATTGTGATTGCCACAAACTTGTATTAATATTTTGAACATGCAAAACTAATGACTTGTGTAGTGTTACGTATATGGATTGTTATGTATGTAGTTTGCTAAAACTAAGCTACCTATATTATGTAGTTTGCTAATACTTTATTTCTAACTGTTTTTACTTTTTACTTCAATAAGTTTTGTATTATATTTTGATATTTGAACTTTCATTGATCCTCATTCTTTTCTATTTGCATGTGAGTATCGGATATGATTCATTTATTGATGCACCGTTTAACTATTACATGGCGAGTAAAAAAATAAGTCATTATACTTTTATATGATTTTTCCTAAGATTTTAGAATTTTATAACACTTAATATCAGTGTTTTAAATACCGGCCGATATACCGGTATATCGGCCGGTATATCGGTAATTATGAAGAAACGAGACGATATGGGCATTTTTTTATCGTGTATCGTTTTGGACCGGTATGGGCCGATATATCGGCCACGTGGCGATATATCGGCCGGTATCGAGATGTCAAATACCGGCCGGTATTGGATAATATCGGTTATTGGGTTTTGGATTTTGGTTACGGGTTAAATCCGTTAACCCGTTAAGATCCGACCCGTTAAGCAATAAAACGGGTCGGGAGGAAGAAAAATCTTATTATTTTTCGCGTTTTCTCTCTCTCTCTCTCCCGGCGATTTCTCTCTTTCCCTCCTCGCGACGAAAACCCTAACCCCAAATTTCCTCAAATCAGTCGAAAATCCCTCTCCGATTCTTCTTCTTCCACTCTCTGGCTCTCTCTCTCTCGTTCTCTCCCCGCGTTCGTCGGCCGATCGAGCCGAACGGCCCGAACCCTAACCCTAATTTCCCAATCCATCCAAAAATCTCTCTCGTGTTCTCTCTATCTTTCTTCTCCGCTCTCCGATAGCTTTTCTCCTACTCTGGGAGTCTTCGAAGGGTGCTCGTCGTTCTCCAGTGGGGCAGTCACCGCCGGCCAGGTAAGTTTAGTTTATTTTTTTAATGTTAATTTGATTTAGAGTTACAAAGTTCGTCAATTTCTTTTATAATTGTGCTATTTAGGTTTAATTGATTGCGATTTATGTTAGATTTTTTTTTTTGGTGTAATTTGAGGGAAATTGCTAAGTTGGGAGGGTAGTATATCGGCGGGTAGCCTACAGTGAATTCTTGAATCATTGATTCACACTGAATCAGTGATTCGGTTCACTGATTCACACTGAATCAGTGAATCGAATCATTGATTCAGTGTGAATCAGTGATTCAAGAAATGATTTTGTGTGTATGAGTTTCATGATAGATAAAATTTGTAAATTTGAGTATTTACTGTTTATATGTATTCACTGTTGTTGCAGATTCACCGTTGTTGCAGATTGTAATTTCTTTAATTATGTCTTAAACATGGTGGGTATAGTGAATACAGTAGCATATTCAATTTAATACAATTTTCATAATATAGATGCAAATTGATGTGAAATAATATAAGTTTAGTTTTGTTCACTGATTTTTTAATTTTCTTTAAAGTTTCTAGCATGTTTTAAAGGACAATGTTGTAATTTTATAAATTATATCACTTATGTATTATAAAAATATTTTTCTTTTATCTTGAAAACTTATTTTTCTTAATTTTATGATTGCATGTTGCTCTGTGCATATGCGAACGTTCTAAACGGTATCTGCAAATTCGTAAGTTGAATGTAAATAAGCCAATGTAAGTACTATAAACTTATTTTATGTGTTTTATTATGTTCTATATACCCAATTATATGATTATTCTTTAACTGGTATGACACCGATATGACACTCCGGTATTTATGGTCATATCGCGATATCCCGTCCGGTATCCGGTAATCGGTATGTAATTTGCTGACCGGTACGAGACCGGTATCCGATATTTAGAACACTGCTTAATATATACTTTTTTTAATACTATTATATTTATAAATATTAAAATATTAATATTCTGCATAAAACCATGTAATCCTTCTAATCACCATTGAATTCGCTTATGCACTAAGCAGTTCCCAACCACACGCATAATGAAAATACTTTTTAGAGCATTGGTTGCCATTTAAGAGAAATGATTTTTTTTGGTGGGTTTTTTGTGACCGGTACTCTCCTCTAATTTTTGACAATCATTTTACATGGTTTTTATTCATTTTGGTCAAAATAAGATAATGTTACAGTTTTTGACTCGTGGTTGAGTGATACCTCTTGTTTGCTTGCTTTGTTAAGACTCTTCTCTCTTTGCTCTCCTTCCCGTCTTTTTTTTTTTTTTTTTTTTGAGGATGAGGGTTATGTTGTAAGTTTGATATTTATGGCCACGGTTCTATTGATTGGTTTGAATTTCTATGATACCAATGTACAAAATATGAATAATCATATAACTTTATTACTTACTGTTTTCTCTCCCGTCTACTCATTTCGTATTGTAACAAAAGTTGATTTACTTTCAGTAGGCATCAATATTTTCTCTACCTACTCAGCTGAAATGTATAACATTCTTTTAGTTGTGCTTGATGTTGTTATAGACATTACTACATAACTACCCATACATAATGTTGATGGATTCGTTGAGCCTCAATACATATTATTTAAACATAATGTTGATAGATTAGAGAGCACAAGAGGGGGGTGCGTTCGTTGATAATCTTCCTGAACAAGATCCCGAATGAGAAGACTTAGAAGAAAAGGGTGGTGATGATGTCAATGAGAACTACGACCATAGTTCCGAAGAGTTGGATATTAATGTTCATTATGAGGATGATGATGATGAATAGAATAGATGGTAATTGAGATGAATTGTGATTGCCATAACTTGTATTAATATTTTGACAATGTAAAATTGATGACTTATGTAGTACTACTGTGTATGTTGATTGTTATGTATGTAATTTGCTAAAACCAAGTTACCTATGTTATGTAGTTTGGTAAACTTTTTTTACTTCAATAAGTTTTGTATTATATTTTGATATTTGAACTTTTATTGATCCTCATTCTTTCTATTTACAGGTGAGTATCGGATTTGATTCATTTGTTGATGTACTGTTTAATCTATTACATGGTGAGTAAAAAGACAAGTCCTTATACTTTTATATGATTTTTCCTAATGTCTTAAAATTTTATATCATTTAATATATGCATTTAAAATATTATTATATTTATACATATTAAATATTAATATTTCGCATAATGCCACGTAATCCATTTAATCACTATTCACTGTAGAATCCACTTATGCACTAAGCGATTCCCAACCGCATGCATAATTAAAATGCTTTTGAACATTGTCCAGTGAACAAATTTGATTAAGAAATGTTTGTTCTCATAACATTCTACCTATCTTGCAATGCCCAAGTTTCGTCTAATGCCTAGAGTAATAAGACTTCAAATTCCAATTCTGAATATATTATTAAGGATTCAAAATTAAGATGGTGTAAAAACAGTTACTTATCTACAATATAATTGTACAACTATATTTCCTTAGCTTAATGCTATCATTTTGATAGAAGTCTCAAGAGGCCAAAGGCACAAAACAAAAATAACAACAAGTATTAGATGGTGCTAAGATTAATGATGGAACTTTATATAACCCGTGGAAATGCTTCATATAAAATAGAGGAGATGATTGCTAACCTTTAAGAAGCAAGTTTAGTAAGCTATACAGCCTATAATACCATACAGCACATGAGAATATATCTACAAGTCCCTCTTTGAGTTAAAAAGTCCATCTCTCACTGCACCAGGTTCAAAAGTCAAAAACATGTTGGCATGATCATGTTCTTTCTACATTATAACCATTGCTAATATTGAACATTTCCAGATATATAGTCAAATCTCAAAGCTTGAAGAAAGAGTTAGAGGGGGTGTTCAATGAAGGCTTGGCACTACAAATAAAGGATTTTTATGTAATCACAAAACAAGAATTGAAAAGATGAAAGCAGCCAATGGAGAAGAAACAAATTAATAATATGATCACATTAGAATTCCAAAACCTCAAGGCCAAGAGCATAAGCTTTTTTCTTTAATCTCATATATTCTCTTCTATTTTTATTACCATTTTTAAGTTCAAATTCAAAACTTAACAATTAATTTCAGGTTAGGTTGGATCCTGAACATAGAAAGAACAGGTTTCATGATTTGGCTAGTGTAATTCATGTCCAACAGAAAATGTAAGCACGCTAGTCCTAAGTGTATTTATCGAATGTGCACCATTTTCGAGCCAACTAGAAAAATCCCACTTCCTCACATCTAATGGAAAGTTCAAGAGGAATTTAACCATAGTTCATACTCAACATCTTCTAGGAGGAGGAACTAACACAGCTTTGATATAAGGAGAGCAAAGCATATACATCCGATAAACTTTCAGTAAGCCCAAGAGTTTATCTAATGACTTGTTATCTTTGTCATCAATTTAGTCTAAAATCCCAACCTCCATACCTAAATCTACAAGACTCCGAAATTTTCGACCAAACTACCAAAATCCAACAACAATGGAAGAAAGATCGCAACTTGATGCATGCTTCCGTTAATAGAATGCTGAAATATCATAATTTTATCTCTACTTAAACGGACAGAAAATTACCGTGCATACAAGCGAGGATCTTTCCAAGATCGCTTGTGGGAGTAACCAACACTCGAACTCCCTTACCACCCATCGTCAACACTCCCACGGTATTCTCCGGATTCGACTACAAATTTCAAAGAGAAAAAGAAAAAACAATCAAATTCCAAACAGCGAATTTGCATCAGCGCTCGAAACCCTAGAACTCGCGAGTTCGGATCCGACGGCGGAACAAATGACTGACCTGAGTTTTAGCACCGCAGATGAGATTGACGGCATCGGCCTGGGCCTGGAATCGGGAGGGCGAGTAGTCACCATTCCGCATCCACTCCGAATTGTCGATGCAGATCATCGTAGCCTATCAACAAAACAAATAAGTTTCAAGCTTTCATCATTTACAAAACCCTAAAGGGTTAAACATAAAAAAAATAAAAAAAAGCTTTTGTAGATTGATGCGGCGGACCTCGAGAACCATGGCGACGGCGTTGGAGGAGAGAGATGCAAGGAGGGAGCAGAGAGAGAAGGAGCTCTTGATGTCGGTGATGTTGAGGAAAGGGGGATTGGAGAACAGTCAGGATTTTTCTAACTTAGTGGGTTTTTTTCTCCAGAGGGATTTGTGGGAAAGTCTAATTGCCCACCACATTTTACTAGTGGGCACCACATAGCTATGTAGTGAAGTGATTTACAACATAGGGGAAAATGGTGCTCACTAGTAAAATATGGTGCGCATTTAGAATTTCCAGGGATTTGTGAGCTCGACCGGCTCAAGTCATGGACCGGTTCCTAAAATACCCTTTTTCGTTTTCCTTGTTTTATTGGGGGCAATGACCGGATTAACTCATTGATGACTCTTGATGCAATGCTAGTATTATTACGAAATATTTAATTAAGGGAGTCTATAAGGGCCCACCACGACTTTCTAAGGGCACCCTCCGAAAAATATTTAATAAATTTAATAAAAAACCTTAATAATACTTAATTCGAATCGTAAATAAATAATACATAAATTCATAAATTTAATTACTAATCTTCTCTGAACTTTCAAATCTCTCACTTTTTAACTCCCAAACATAACTCCCAAACCTTTCATATTCTCAATTCCCAACTAATTCATTTCTCTAACTCCAACCTTTTTACCTTCTCCATAGATTAACTATATAAAACCTCCAAATTAAATTCATATTTTTAATTATAAACATAATTCCATATTATCCTCAAACACTTCACATTCTTAAGTCCCAAAATTCAATATCTCTTCTTAATTCAATATATACAAACTTCTCTCTCATGCCTCGAAGCATTTCGTCGGAGCTATCGCCGGAGTTGCCGTGCCATTAGAGTCGGCGCTCTCATTACTGAGCTAACCAAACAATCTTCATCTTCTTCATTCTACTGGATTTTTATTCACTGGGATTGGTAAAAACCATCTGCTTTTCTTATTGGGATTAGATTATCCTAATGAATTTTAAATTAGCTCACTCACTATCTAATAAACCTAATAATTTAAAAATACTATAGATCCAATAAGATAGATCTATATCCGTTTGTAGATTTCAGACCCATTAAAATTATTAGCCTAAAAATCAATTTTTGGTTGCTCTAAAAAAACTGGAAAATCTCTAAAAATTATCTAATTTATATTAATTTATTTTTAACATTCTTATAATATTTTTTATTTATAGATTGCTCTATTGATCGATATTGAGAAATAAAATCTAGGTGAGTTTATTTTTTGACTGACTAATTATGCATTATGCTTAACAATTTATTTCTATAATGATTTTGTTATCTCATATAAACTCATCAATTACTTATTATTGTCGAAATTTTGTCATTTTTGTTTATGCACTTATTAATAAATTTGTTAAATCACATATTATAATTAGATTTTTAGAATATTCAATATATACAATATTTGATAAGCCAGGTAAAAGTTATAATATTAAAAAATTACTATTTGCGATATTATTTTGTGTTGGTGTTTAGGCAAGTTGTCTTGTATGTTGGTTATTTAATTAAGAAATGTGCATACTACGAAAAATCTCTCACCATTCATAAACTTATCTAGCACATATCTCCATGACGTCTCAAATCAGTAAATTTTTTTTATCTAAACAAACGTGATTTATTTTATAAGAGATAAATCGAACCTCTTTGAACCATATTGTTAACAAACTAGTAAAACCGAATTGGAATATTGCACATGATATGATTTACATTCAACCTATGAGATTTAGAATTAAACCTGACATAATACTGGGTTGGTAGAAAAACTGAATGATGGAAATATACTCTATTTCGACTGTAAAATTATTAAGTTGTATAGCTGAATGTTTTCGCATACTATGTGTGTATGGTGATTTAGTATGGTGATTTAGTAGATCATACCTGATTATTCATATTTGCCTGGTCTATATAGGAGACAATTGAAACAATGATGTCTCATTCGTTCGTTTTCCAATTACATTGACATCCTAGACAAAGACACACATATTATAAAATTGACTTCACTATATGGTATTAGATTTAACATATACCTGTTAATATGGTTACATATTAATTTACTATTTTCTAAGACATATTATTGTTGTGTTTGGACATAATTATTGTATTATATATTCTTTCTGCTTATATTATTTTGGTCACAATCTGATAATTTGAGCGTGCATGTCCAGATTTACCGATGGACATATCAAAATTGATGTAGGATCTTGTATACTTTGAATATCAGGTTGAATCCTAATAGTAGATTAGAGATGTCCTATTTTCTCTTATTTAGTTTTACTATATTCTATTATTATTTTTCAAGTGTACTCAAACTTCGTTCCAATCAATAAAAAGTCAAACTTTTATAAATTTTTCTACTATTGTTATTATTGAGTATTATTGTAGTAAATGTATTGATATTCTACTGAATGATTTAGCATATTCAGACCGAATATATTACTAGTACCTGTTACACGTGCTTATATACCATATATTGGGAGCGGGGCATGACAATACCATTGGTTTTTTTTAATAAAGTTTTTGTTCTAATCTTCTTTCTCGTTTTCTCTCTCTAATTCTACGTCTTTGCCATATGTCTTGTTAATGTCGTGACCAAGCATCTTCCTTTTCTACTCCAATTCTACTTCAATGCATTCATTTTCGGGAGTTTCCGAAGGAGCACACCAATTTCCCTAGTGAGCCCATTTTTTAGTATTTTTTTTGTCCGAGCTCAAATTTCGGACAGTTATAAAGTAGGCTCACTAGAAAAACTGGTGTGCTCCTTTGGAAACTCTCATTTTCAAGCAAAATTCATCATCCCAATTAATTATCGATGCAGAAAAGAAATTTTGGCTTTAATTTTGGGTTCGGTAAGAAATACGCCCATAAATAGAGTAGTGATGAGAAAATATAAGAAAATGAAATAAATCCAACTCAATAAGAGCTCCCAATTTTGATAATTTTAAAAAACTACATTACCAAAGAATCATTTATACATATCTATGGGAGGATTTATAATCTAATTAAGATATTCATTTAACAAAACTGTTATTTAGTCTCCTCTAAAGATTCCGTATGGTTACAATTGCATGCTTTATTCCTAAGTTGAATAAAAATAAAACAATCATGCAAGGAAGCCTAATTTGAGCAAAACTAAAAAATTAAAGTAGAATTTGGAAAAGATTATAGCTAAATAGATTTAACTTAGAGTTTTAATTAAAATAATCATATCCAATCAATTAAACTAACCATAAAAAAAAAAAAAATCTGCTAACTAACCACAAAAAGATCCTTAAGAAAAGGAGAGAGGAGGATGAGGTAGAGGTGGCATTGTAGGTTTGCATAGGAGGGAGAGGGATGGAAGAAAAGGAGGAGGAGGAGGAGGAGGAATGGCGGGTGGCTTAATCATAGAGGGAGCAGGAGGGGGGGGGGGAGGAAGGAGGACAATGAAGTTTAAGAGAGAAGGGTACTTTTAGAAAAAAGGGATTACTAAAAAATTGGTTTTTCAAAGGAAAATTCTATTTATGCACAATAATTTACTTTTGACGTACAGATTTGAAACTTGCAAATAATTATAAGTTTGCTAATTTTTTGACTAAATTATCCTTTTAAATCCCAAAATCTCTGGAACGTCATAAAAAAACTAAAATACTGTCATCATCTTGCTCCTCTGTTCTCTCTCTAAAACTCAAATTTTTTTTTGTGCTATTAAATCTTTAAAAAAATATATTTTCCACAAACTCATCGATTTCCTTACCCTTTAAAATTTTTACATTTGCGTTATTCAAAAAGTTAGAAAGATTTTAAATTTTCGACTTCACTGTGACAAGCGAAATTAGCATTTAGAGTTTAAGTTTTTTGAAGCAAATGGAAATCCAACATGCAATTAGTCTCAAATGATAAATTTCAGATACGGATTAAATTTATTTTAGTTTTTGATGGGTTTTTGTTTGTACTTGATTGTTGCTAATTTTTTTTTATTGGCGCAACGGTCGATGGCTGGTCGAAATAAAGGGTTGAGACTTGAAGCAAAGGGTGCCGTTGGAAGCGGTGAATGACGACAGAGTTGGGTATAGAGATAGAGACAGACGGATAACAGAGCAGGCTTGGAGAAAAAGTTTAGAAGTTTTAAGGCTCAGTAGGCGAAGAAGAAAAAACAAGGAGGGAGAGTTAAATTTGTGAAAAAATTTGAGCGCAAGAGTAAATTGGTAATATTTTCAAAATGGAATGTTGGTGTAAAGAGTAACCTAAGCGTCAAAAGTAATTTATTGTGCATAAATAGAATTTCCCTTTTTCAAATTGAAAATCCTAAATGTACCCAACAATTTTCTAAATGTCCCACCAAAAGTTCAATTTTATTACAAGTTCCTTATTATAATTTGTTGATGAATTTACTTTTATCTCCTTCATTTTTTTTACAAGTTTGCATTCTTCTCTTTATTTTATTATATTTCCTTCTTAATCTCTTCTAATTAAAATCCTAATAATTTTCAATACTCCAAAACTAAAAAAAATTCAAATAGTACTGATTCTCAATAATCAATCAATAAAAAGGATTTCAAGAATTAAATTATAAGTATTTAAACAAATTAATTTTAGAAGAGGGGTTAGGATTTTGAAGAGAAGGCTAGATTTTTTTAGTCTTGGGACGAGGTTTTTTTAGAGGGAGTAGGGACTATGGAGGAGTCGGCTAGTTTTTTTAGCCGACAGAGTCAAACTCCTACGGAGGAGGTAGCGGCATGATAGATCAGGGATAGCGAGAGAAAAATAAGAGAAAAATAAAAAAAATAAGAATAATTTGAAAATATGGATTGTTTTTAGATAAAAAAAACTTTATTTTTGACTTTACAAATTGTGTATGTGACAAATTCACTGGTTTATGAGCCTGGGCCCGACTAGCGGGAGTTTCTAAAGGGGCACACTATTTTTTCTAGTGAGTCCACACTCTCTATTGAAAAGAGAGAGTTTTTACTAGTGAAATATCGAAAATGTCCAAAATTTCCTTCCTACATTCTCTCACTTATTTTTCTTAAAACCAAACTCCCCTACTATTCTAGAAATTCCTTTCTTCCTCTCTAGAGCCAGCCAACTCCCTCGAACACACTGCAGATTTTTTTCCTCTCCTCTCCTCAAGTCAAATGAATTGGATTTGAAGCTTAAAAAAAAAAAAATTCTGCAACTGTTTGCGTGGGAGGGAGAGCCGCAGCTGTTTGCGTGGGAGGGAGAGCCGGAACCGAGGATGAAGATAGGGCAACTTGGTACTAAAAATTTGAAAACAATCTTATTATAAAGTGTGCAATCTTATTATAAAGAAAAATGGTGTGCTACTTTAGAAACTCCCCAAATAGCCCCCATGAGTCTAGAACGTTCCTGTTTCCCCAAATCAGATAGATCCAACCATCCACGTTTCAAAATCAGGACCGTTCATCTATTACAAATGGGATGCACCTAGGGTTTCATTGGGCCGCTCCTCTATCTCATCATTATCTATAAATACATGGCACCGCAGCCAATAGCCTCATTTCTCAGCCACTTCCTTTGGCAAAACTATTGTTCCCAGAATTTTGGGTTAATTTCTTTTTATTTTTCCTTTTTTTTCTTTGCTATATATTTTTTTGGCTATCTAATTCTCTCATCTCATTTTTCAACTTGTTTTTTGGTTACTAGTTTTTTTTTCCCCTCTAATTGAAAATTCTTTGATTTAGTGCGATCGATTTTGATAAAAAAGTTCGGTGGGTGTGATGATCCTTTCCCCAAATGATCGACTCTGATTATAATTGTGCGCTTTTTTTGAATCTTTCTCTTTCGTAGAAAAATCAAGCCAGATGTTCTGATCCATCGTAATTTTATTTAATTTCCAGTGATTTTTTTTGAAATTTTTTAATTAATAGTCGATGATGATAAATCTCAAGGCTTGTTTCTCAAAACATTCGCAGTGGCCGCCTAAGGGCTTTCGCCTCGCCGGGCTTGAGAGCCAATGCTGTTTTTATCCTTCCTTGGATGTCTGAGACGATACTTAATCTCGCAAAATAACTCGATATTACTAAATTTGTTTCTTTTTGGTTGATTCTTCTCATATATGTTAATATTGTTTTTGTGGAATATATAATTTGTGGAACTTAGTTGTAGAGTATGAAGAGCAACGCAATGTCGAGCTTTTGTAAAAAAAAAAAGAAATTGTTGACGCTACTTTGGTTGAGCTGCTGTTGAATTGATGCAGTTTCAATTCTCTTTGACCCTCATCTTGAGTCTCTTGTCGGAGGTATTTAATCTTCTTCGCCTCTTGAGTTCGAGAGGCTTGATTATAAAGATCCTTTTTTTTTTCCTTCGGTTCTTTATGTTTTGATTAATTAATTCTCTTTCATTGGTGTTTTTTAGTGAAACTAATTAAATTATTATTTCAATTTTATTTTTGTTATTGTTCTTGATATGAAATAAATCAAAGTACTGGTTCAGTTAATTTTAATTTAGTTTGATTGAATTGTTTTTTGAATTTTGATCATATTATTGTTTATCTTATGGATTTAATTAGAATTCGGAGCTTGAATGGGGGAGGATTCGTGTGTATCATCATTAATGTAACAATTTCATTCTAATAAAAAAAGTTCTCCGCAATTTTATGCTGCAGTTCCGAATTCTAGGAAGATGATGGGCAATTCAATAATATGACCAATATTCGAAAAAAACCCATCAAATCAAAATAAATTGAAACAATAATTTAATTTATTTCATCATGAGAGCACTAATGAAAAATAAATAAATAATAATTTGATTAATTTTTCATCAAAAGTAATCAAAACATAGAGAATTGAAGAAAAGAGATTGATTATTAGAGCATCAAGATGATTTCTTGAGCTGGAAAAAATGACTCTACAAACAAAGCCTTCATAGGTGGTGAAGGTGGATTGGCGAAGAAGGTTGAAGATTTCATAGGTGGTGAAGGTGGATGGGCGAAGAAGGCTGAAGATTTGGCGAGGGTTTTGGAGGTAGAGGAAACTTAGGTGGTGAGAGGATCTGGCCGAGGGAGAGAAAATCGGAAATAGGTGAGCATTCTTTGATTTCGGTTTGGTTTTTGTAAATTTTAACAAAATCAAACCAAACTGATCGAGAACCTAAACCAAATGGAAGCAATTCAGTTAGGTTGGAAATGTATTTTGAATAAAAATTATTTTAAAATTATATTTTTAATTATTTTAGTACGTATTTCTTTTCAACTTATCTAATTTATATAAAATATTTGCATATAAATATATAATATTATTTTGGTTCAATTTGATTTTGATTATTCGGGT
Source organism: Dracaena cambodiana (assembly GCA_036321105.1). Taxonomy (NCBI): domain Eukaryota; kingdom Viridiplantae; phylum Streptophyta; class Magnoliopsida; order Asparagales; family Asparagaceae; genus Dracaena; species Dracaena cambodiana. The sequence continues at coordinate 47,094,859 of JAYEPQ010000004.1, forward strand.
GAGTTTCGATAGGATATTTTGTTCGATAGGATATTTTGATTTTAATCGAACTCACCAATTTTTCTCAGGGAACATTGATAGGAAAGGGGGAAGGAGCGCATGGACAGGATGAAATGTCCTGGCTAAGGATGCAAGGGTGAATTACATGCTTTAAAATTATTATGTCTGCTCTATAATTTATATCCAGATTTATATCCTTGCAATATAAATATAGATATCCATTTCATATGATATATGATAATAAGTATAATAATCTAGTCTAGAGTTGTTTTTCTTTTTAATAATTTTTTATGCACTCCAAGAACGGTATAACAAACAAATCATTTTTCACACACAAGTCATTTTTAACACAGAAAAGCAATCTATGTATATGCTACCATAATGCATTTGCAGATTTCAAAAGAGATCAACATTCGGTGGCTTAGTTTTGCCATTGCCCCTGTGGAGTCAAAAGAAAATTGAAAAATGTTTTATTCAATCTAAGAACAAAAAAAAAAAAAAAAAAAAAAAAATCTTTAGATAATTATTGAGCTTATTCACCTCTCATAATAACAAATTTTATAGCTGAAAATTGATAAATTTGAAAATTGAGATGTACTTAAGCAATCATTTTAGAAGATCATCAAAGGTGATCCCCGTCATGCTTGCTCAGAGCGTGGTAGACGTATTTTGCATGAAGACAGAGGCAATGCGTCTTGTTTAGGCTCAGCCAATAGCCTATTCTTCTATGGTGTGCCAGTTGCTGGTCATAATCTCCTAAAATATAGGTCCAGAGACGTCGAAACAATGGCATAATTTCTTTAGGGAATGCCAATTCCATAACCAGGTTGGCTGAATTTAAAGAGTAATATGAACATGCGATGAAAGATGTAACAGAGTAGAACAAGAAAAAGGCACAGCACGCACTTTGGTGCTCTTAAATGTCAGGTTGTCAGATTCAGTATACACTCTTCACTGACGCGAAAGGCCCTTTTATTCAGTTCTCCTATATATACCGAGTCGCACCACACAATGAAGCGCCTTCTGTCTTTTGGGGGAGGAGGCGGAATGCATCTCTTATTTCCAGAAAACACTTTTCAAATGGAAGGTAGCCAGGAGCTTTCACTTTCTATCACGAAAACAAAGAGCAAATCAGAGCCAAAAAAGAAACTTTCATCTCCGGTCTCGTCGCTTGCTTCGTCAAAAGTCCCAGTTTAAAGCCAACCGAAATCCAGTTTTGTTGATAGACCATATGAGGAAAGTGTAGACCAATTTCGTCTATTTGCAAAACTCGTCGACGAAGAAATTCTTTTTGGGCTGCTTGTCTCTCCGCATTGACGAAGAAACCTAAAAGTCAAAAGTCACCCTCTTCCCTTACCATTCCGTCCTTCTCTTTCACGTATTCGATCCCTTACCATTCCATCCTTCTCTTTCACGTATTCGATCGACGACGGACGAGCTAGAATGTATATAAATCGCTAAGACATTGGTGGTTGGTGATAGGTATGAAAAGACAGCAGCAAGTGCCTGACCCGTCTATATCTATAGCCCAACGAAGCTGTTGATTAGACCATCTACTACAAACTACGGGCATACCTTTTTTCCTAGTGAGTCCACTTAAAACTTTCTATTTATTTACTATTTTGCCATCCAAGTTTAAGGAAAAAAATGCCCCTCCTTCACCCTCCATCGTCTTTTCCCACGCGAATGGCAAAGAAAAGGGGAGAAAATCCGATTCTGGAACCCAAAACCAATTCCTCTTGAAATCTTACTCCCTTTCAGTAAAGAATCGCAGAAATTAAAGTTTATATTTGGCTTAAATTATTTATTTCATCATTAAACCCTAAAAAAAATCAAATTTTTTTCGTTGGTGGGTCTACGGGATCAACGAAAGCTAATTCGGGATTGCATAACCAGATAAGCTATATCCTATCCGGTTCTGTAAACCCGGATCAGATAACGGTTATGTAAACCCGAATAGATAATTCGGGTTCATAGTCCGGATCATATATTTCTAATTCGGGTTTGTAAGCCCGGATCAATAATATATTATCCGGGACTATAAGATATCTAAACACACTTGCTTATTTGCAGTGCCACAAGCTTTGAGTGGAAATGAGTGATTGAGTCACACTTGCTCCTACCAATAATACTTAAAAGGTCAACCAACCATCATAAATTGAGCAGTTTCAGAGACTGAACCTTTTACGACAAAAATATGCGAAAATGGGTTCATACTTCATATATCAAAAATAGGAACCAGAATAGTTTGACAAAGGCAAAGAATCCTGTGTGAATTATACCATTGCTCAATTAAAGCATATTCTTTATCCTAAAGACACCAATAAAGAAAAGAATTCCACATCAATAAGCATACTTTTTTTTTTCACCCATCTCTCAATCTACAAAATTAAGTTGTAACACACAGCACAATCAGCGCAAAGACATCCATATAAACACGAAGAAAGATGAGATATCTGTATATAAACTCTGCACTCCAAAATATTTACAAAGAAAAACATTCGATCCTTCAAGTCTATTTAACTATATCATTGCTATGAAACATATCGAAAGCTTCTGCAAACTGCGAGCCAAATTCCAAACAAAACCAAACATAAGAACGCATCCGCGATGGGGACAAGGTCGTCACCGAAGTTATTAGTGCTGTTCTTATAGCCGTTCTTGATCTGGTGGAGGAGGTGGAGGAGCTTGGGCTTGTTGGAGGAGGAGGAAGAGGCGAAGGGATGGTGATCGACGATGGCGAAGGAGACGAGGGAACCGTCGTTGAGGAAGTCGAAGGTGCGGCCGCCGGCAGTGTGGAAGTAGTGGGAGTGGAAGGGTGGGGCCTGCTCGACACAGAGAGAGGCTAGGGTTTCGAGGTCGCGATCGCCGCCGTTGTAGGCGTAGAGGATGCAGCTGTGCTTGGAGACGCGACCAGCTTGCCGATCAAGGATTCCATTGGAGTAAGAGTACATGTGAATATCTCAATCCCTATATCTTTCCCCTTCTCCGACAGTTTCCTTGCGGCGGCAGCATGGAAACTGCCGGAGAAGGGGAAAGATTGGGGTTTTAGAGGGAATCAGAGCTTGAAGAAGGAGGAGAGGGCAGTGGCCGGGACACGAGCGGCGAAGATCTGGCGAGTGACGACAACAATCAGGGGAGCGAGGCGGTGGTGAGAGAGAGGGCTTGGGAGAGGGAGGAAGAGATGGATCGATCGGTTTTTAAGAACGTGGGAGAGAGGGAGCTGGAGAGGACATTTTGAAAATTATTACGTGCTCACCAGCAAAACTCTCTCTTTTGAAAAGAGAGGATGTGCTCAATAGAAAAAATAGGCTCAATAGGAAAAATAGTGTGCCCCTCTAGAAATTCCCGCTATGAAACTGAGAATTTAAGAAAAACAAAGTAGAATACTTTTAGAGAAGTAGAGAAAACAGCTTGCGGTATTATTTATTATTTCTTTTTTCTGGAGAGGCCCTGACCGCAACTTGGGCGAGGGCAACCTTCATCTCTAGCTTACTCTGAGACGATATCAAATGGTATAATGGGCCACATGGCCAGCCCCAAGCCATCCATTTTACTAGTCGAGCCGTATATGCCATGTCAACAGACGACTGGGTTAGATTCGGAGATAAAAGGACATGCATCCTCTTCATGCGCTCTAACTACGAGACTCTAGCTAGCTCATCTCTAGGACACAGCAATTAAAGAATTAGGGTAGCCTTTTCATCACATGAAAAGGCTACATCCTCCCCGTGTGTAAGTTGTACGTATCCCCATCAAGAACTCGACATTCAGTAATTTCAGTGCACGTGCACCTGAAGAGGAAGAAATATAGATGACAGTAACGTTTAGGGGCAGCTGAAGAAATATAGATGACAGTAATGTTTAGGGGCAGGTACACGTCCAGGTGAGTGTGCTGCCGGAAACACAGCGACTCTCAACTGTTAGAAACCCTGCTTACATGCATCTCACTGCCAGTTTTCTCAGAAATGACATTATCCGGAGAGAAGACTGGATTACTAAAACTGGAATTGTATCTAACTTGTCGCGATGAGTTAATGCTTGTAACAATTGAGGAAGCATGGTCCATGCCATCCATTTCGTCTCCCATGAAATTGATAGAGTTGTGCAAACTGGTAGCATTAAAACTGCTTCGTAGGACATGATACTTGGCTCTTTTACTCCACTTGTACAGTGAATCCCTTGATTCCTTTGCTACCATTGTCCTCTCCGGCTTGTGTCCCATCTGTGAACCATAAGAATTTGACTTCATTGTGTGAGGCTGATGATTTGATAGAGCGAATTAGTTTACTACAAAGATTTTTGCAGCTTAAGTTCCAACAGCTCTATACAAGAGAAGAAAGAAAAGGAAACTGAAGTTCATTTGGAAAAAGATTACTGACAACCTATGGAAATGATTCCTAGCAAAAATTCCCCTTGGCGAAACTGAAACTTCATCCCATCTGCCTAATTATTTATTTAGGGGAGAAAGTTGCTGACATTTTTGGTTGCGAGTTTTCTGACATACCTAGGACTAGTGATCTTCCAATCACAAGCCACATTCTGTATTGCTCGCAAATTTGCTCTACCAAATTTTCGTTTAGGGTGTTTCCCCTTGCTTGCTCTCTAATTAGTGAAACTAGGCATACATGTGTTTCTGCAAGCCTCTCATGTACTTACTGATTTTAAATCAAAATCAACTATAGAAACAGCAAAGTCGTACTATCAAATGAATGCATATACTCTCTCCTCCATGTTCATGCAAGTCTCCTAGGGGAAATCAATCATAAATGCTCAAGAAAGAAGAGTTCCATTCTAGCACTTTAAATATTCGTTTACATATGCATGTCAAATAAAACCTTACTCCAACTTTTTGCACTTGATTTTTCCATTGAAACTGTAATAAACTAATTTTAACATAACTTACATTCTTGATATTAGATTAAATCCAAAGTGAGTGCGTTATATTCGTCTCATTTTTTTTCATATTTTTGGTGATTTTCTTGAAATTTTCTAGATAGTCACTTAAAATAATATTATTTTTATCACTGGTGGGCCCTACACATATTTTGATTAGTCTCTCTTCTTTTGACTTGTAAAAATAAAATTTGATTTTATTTGGATTAGTTTAATTTGAAATTATAGCTCTAAACAACTCTAATAACCTATTATTACTATTTTGTCTTTATTCACCCATACTTTACCTTCACCATGCTTATCCTTTAGCCAAGTATGACAAGTTCCATATCTTCTCTTTATCTATATCTTTTTCTTCCCTTCCTTTCATTTATTTTCTCTTCTTTATTTTTCATTCCTTTCTTCCTTTTATTTTTTTTTACTTCAACGCAAGAGAAGAAGAAAAGAGAAGAAGAACAAGAAAAGAGAAGAAGAAGAAAAGAAGTTTTTTAGCCTCAAAATACGCTTATCTTCCTACCTATCAAGGCAAGTAAAATCACATCCACTCTCATATTTTATTTCTAACTCTAATTGTTTATAGTTAACTTAGAATCTTGATTTGTTAAAACTTAAAAAGATAATATCTCTATACAAAAATTTTTATGATTATTCTAGAAAAATAAAAATATAACTTTTTCACTTTACTCTATGTTTATGTATCAAACTTATCATTTTATTTATAATCTTTCATTCTTAAACTACAAGTTGTAAAGTTAAACTATATGCTTAAATTTTAAATTATAAAAATGCTACGTTTATGAATGTTCATCATATTAGATATAAATTTGAAGTTTTCTACATAAGTTCTTTATGTATAATACAATGATTTAAAAATTATTTTTCATTTGCCATTAGAAAATATGTATATATATATTTATTTATTATCATGTTTTAAAAAGAGAGTTTCATATAAGTTTTAAATTAAATTTACTAAAATATTTCTTTTATACAAGCTATTACATTAGGTCATGATTCCTTTATGCTAACCCATGTTCACTTTAAAAATATATATATTAATAAGGTTTAATAAATTTGCTACTTTTTATACCATGAAATTATACTAGAATTTGGAAAATTCATATGTTGTTAAAATAATCGTTATAATAGTGTTAAGCCTATTTAATTTCCATTTTTACACTTTCGTACCCACTTTCTAATACGTCTTTATATGCATAATTGTATATGTGTGGTTTACATATATGATCATTATTTCCATAAAACATTCTAGTATTCTATGACTATCATACTTGTTTTGACATATACACACTAGTCATTTGTACAACATACATGAAATTATACTGAATTTTCCTTATTAATACATACATATGTCTTGATAATGTCATGGATCCTGACTTGTCTGTTAACTTGATTTTGACATGGACCACATCTTGCTTGTTACTAGACATGTGTATGTAGAAATCTTGATATGATTGGCTCATTATATTTCAGATTGATTTCCATATAATATAACTTGAAATCTTGGGTTATGGAAGAACTAAAGGGTTGACAAATATTATATCGTGAAATATTTAGGATAGGTTGCGCAACCGAAATAGGGGTCCATCCGCGGGAGCGCCCGGATGGTACTGAACTATCATCTCTTATTTAGTCCATGTTGATGGGACGACCGATTACTCAGTATCGGTATCGCTTGAGTGCTTAGCGGCACGGTTGGTTCAGCGCCAATATCTTGGCCGGGTCCCGGGTATGCACGGATACTTTCACAATACGAGTCTATTTCTTCACCATTCAGTTCAAAATATAAAATAAAATATGATATTAAGTTAGACTTGATATGCATGTATATCTCTACTTGATATTGTTACTTAATTATTACCATACTCCCTACGATACGAGTCTATTTTTTCACCACTTAGTTCAAAACATAAATTAAAATAAAATATTAACTTAGATTTGATATGCATATACATTCTTGCTTGATATCGTTACTTGATTATTTAATATTTTTCACACATGCGCATATTTTCATATCCACACTTATATTTTACCTATTTGTTTATATTATACTCCCTACTTCTTATTGTTTTACTTGCCGGGTTTGACCCTGAGCTCCCCAACACGTTCAAGTACTGAAGATGTGAGCGAGAATCCGCTATTGCACAATCCGTATTTTCTGGAGTAGGCCGTGCACCAGTAGATTTCTACGCCTCCGCTTTTGTATTTTTGGTTTGGTATGTATTACCGGAACTTTATTTCCAACTTTTTTATCAGTATTGTAGTTGTTGCTTCTTATCTTAGACATATATATTTTCTCTTTTATATGGCAGTAGACTAATTTCCAAGATCCTGATAGATAACTAGTATTCAGTTCCATTCATTTCTTCTTTTACATACTTATAGGCCTCGTGCACGTCGACCTACACGTGCTCGCCGGTAACGCACTCCGTTTCCGTATCCTTCCGAGAAATGGGGTGTTACAGAAATGCAAAGTATTATGTTGTTATTATAAAATTATCATGCTCTAATATGAAGTCCTTCAGTATTATGTTGTTAATGCTGACAGCCTGTATGAACAATACAAGTTCAAGGATAGAAGTCTGACCCGTGTTGTGATAACATACAAGGGAAAAGTGAAATAGCTGCACCAGAACTGGAAGAGGATCCTGCAATAATCAATGGGTAAATTGATCTCAAATATACGAATACATACATCGATAATTGGAGCTTCTTGCTGATAAATTGATTATAGCATAAAGATGCGATTGCATTTTCTTGTCATAAAATGTTAAAAAACCATCAAGAATTTGGTCAGCATGGGGAAAAATAATAATCGATGGCTCATACTCAATATACAAACATGAGGCAGCTATGAAAACATGAAACATGCTTTTACCATGCGAGATCCAAATGCTTCTTAATATAGTAACATATGCGCTATATGAACAATGAGTGATATTTCCTGGATGTTTATAAAGACACACATCAAGAGCTACAAAGATTACATAATAAACTGTTTAATGCATGTATAAAACAAGCATAAGATAAGAAATGGTTTGATATTGGCGAGAGTAGTATGTGCAATCTGTGTTCCATTAGTAAATACAAACAAATTATACATTCAAATTGCTAATCCATGGGGAAATTCCCACATACATCACTGATTAAACTTGTCACATTTGGGCCATGAAAGTTATCGTCTTCCTGATAATACTTATCAACAGAGCCACACATGAAGGAAAAAGCTGCATGCAACTACACAACAACTTATACTCAAAAAACTAATGGGTATAAAGTTAATATAAGTTTGATGAGGATATATGTTGCTGCTGGAAAAGGATCAGCTAAGGATCACATGTCAGCATGTCCTTATCTGTTATGTCACTTACATTCACCAGATACAAATATGTTTTAAGGATGGATGGGCTGTGATAGGCTGATAGCTATATCCATAGTGTCCAACATAATGCAACTTACAGTACACTTTGGTTCATGGTACTGGTATGCGAGGTACACTACTCTGAGCGGATACGCAAGGATAAGCTTAATTGGATTGGTGGTTGGGGTAGGCTTAATTGGATTGTAAGTTGCGGTCATCATCATTTCAATTAGTTTATACATGTATTATCCATGTAATTTGGACAAAGAAAAGGCAATTTTCTTTTCATACGCCAGTCTTAAAAGCATAAACAACTCTATAAGAAAAGCTCTTAGAATCAATTACTCATTAGTTATATTATTTTATTTCTTGTGTTGCTAGTTACTGTGGTCTGGATATAAATGCACCACAAGTCGCAGGAGCAAACTGGATCGTCGTTCAAGCGGACCTGGGGTGAAATAGGCAACACTTGTTAGCCATGAATCATATTGGATTTCACTAAATCTGTATTTGCTTGGGATGTCAAGGTTGTTGGACCCCAATGTCAGAAATAGTTACGTTGACCGTACATGTTGTGGTGTGATAATTAACATCTCATTAATCGAGTATTGGAGTACTAATTTCTATATTAAGTATTGTGACTACTAATTTTTGAGAAAAGACCATAGCTGGTGTGAGAGGCATTTGAAACCCAGACTCATTGCCCAGTGCTAAGAGGCTTGCTGTACTACAATGGATAATGATCTTCAGAATTTGCTTAACAGTTCTTCCATATATAAGTGGCTAAATAAATTACCATCATAAAAAGCAAATCGATATAATACTCGCTAATGAAGTTAAAACTTAACTAGATAGACAACTTACCACAAAAAATTGTTTAAATGTGCTTCAAACCTAATGCCATTAATGGAAAGAAATATCAAATGTTTATTTATATTCAATTGTACTCAAACCCTTCATGACATACGTTGAGATATAGAATATATGAAGAAATCAAATTTCTTTAGTATAATATGAATCCATACCAAGTTGTAAAGCGAATCACCATAAAAACTTGATTCTTCATGAAGCAGGAGGGCGCCTTGATTTCCCACTAAGTCCATGCAACATTTAAAACTTAACTAGTCAGCCATGCATAACATTTAAGCAATGCTAGATTACTTTCAATGTTTGCATCATTCCCGAATTACTTTAAATAATACTGCATTATAGGACAGGAAAAAAGACCATTACAGCTAAATGTCAAATAAAACTATTTAGTTAATTTCACATAAAAAATAAAAGAAACAAAAATTGGTTCATCTTTGTATTGTTCTAGTTGTTAGCTTACAATTTTGCAGATGACAGTAAACTACAAAGAATAAAAAATTACTACATAATCGAGCTTTAGAACATTTCAGGAGCGATAATAGAAATTGTCTCATTTATGAATACCGTCATTGTTTTTTCTCCGAGAAAAGAAGTTCATAGGCCTTCTACCTCCATGCGGCATTGCTCTGTCAGGCTTTCGCCCATTGTGAAAAATTTCCCACTGCTGCCTCCCGTACATAATAAGAATGTACATAACCTTATTCCGATATGGTCCGGTATGAAATGAACTTATAATCTGATGAATGAGTCGATTCTATGATTATAAGTTCATAAACCCAGCCCATTTTAGGCTGAACAGCTCTACTAAATTCTTTTATTCCAGTTAGTAGGAGGGATCTTGATAGGCTTAGAAATTAAAATAGGGCCTGTAATGGAAATTACATTAGTAGGAATATAAGCCGAAACGTCTCCAGATTGAGTCTGAACTATTGGTAAAGCAGTCATAAATTGTGTTGTTTCAACCTTTTTGCTTAACGGGTGCATCAACAACGAAACACAGCCCTCTTTTAACAGTACACACCTTTTGGGGCATCCACATCAATGATTCTGAGATTGATATAAAGGACCGCAGAACAATGACTTTAATAGCAAAACTTGAGAACTTGTCATATGAGTTACTTCAGTTAGATAACATCTTGGTGCAAAGTTATGATTTCTAAAAATCATATATTATGTTGATTGCCTCTTGGTGCCTCTACTGGACATTCTAGGGGTTTAATTTATCTAAGGAGATTGCCTCTTAAGTCTTAACAGAGTTGAATGGTAAAAAAGGAAAAGACTCCATGTAGCTGACCCCAAAAATTTGAGAAATATTCCGTGGTGGCCTCTATAGTATATAGGAATTTGCCTTTCAATTTCAACAACGTGACGTAACAATTAATTATACTCTTTTTTACCCACTACCAAATATACCATATGGCTACCAGGCAGAAGTGCTGGCACAGATATCACCATGGTGTCATCATTAAATAAAAAAACTTCCTTATCCAAAATCTTTTCCTATAGGTGACATGGAGATTCGTTTCGAGATGCACCACTGGCACCATCAGGACTCAAATGAAACGCAAGCTTGAGTAATCCTGTGTCTAGTGGAACATGTACAATTTGTCTCTCAATCTCCCAATACCCTCCCATTTTGTGCAAAAAAGTAAGATAACCAATTTTGGATGATAAGAACATCATCTAAACAAAGTCAACAAACAACTTAAGTTGGCATCACCGAAGAGGAAGGTATCAAGAATACTTACCGATAAAATTTCATAACAACCAAATATACTTACCAATGACCAAATTAGAGTCGCCATCTCAAACGTGTTCTGTAAAACATATGAATGAAAATAAGATACTGCTTGTCAGATTAACAGAACAGAAAAGACCGTGATGTTTCCATTCTTACCTGAAATGAATATAGTCGTATGAGCCATAAAAAAATTTTAGGTCTTCCAAAACAGAAAAGATCATAATGTGGGTTTATCAGATTCTCATTCTCTAACTGAACAGCCAATTGAATGCCTATGTAATGCAGCTTCGACCCGATTATTAGAATCAGCTTGACATTTAGAAAAGATAGGATAAATCAGTGCTGCATAGTTGAAATATAATGGAATTTAACTTTCATCTAAACCGAGGACTCACAGCGAGAGGAATATAAGAAAGACATAAATATGCACCAGTGCCTGGAAAAAGAATTCATTATTCAAGATCCACATTTTCAATTTCAGACGATACTACTACCAAATAATGGCCAAATCATGACCAGTGTCTAAATAAGATAGGGCGCTAGAAATTACCATGTATATTTAAGAGGATGAATATTATGGCATAACCCCAAAGCGGCGTGCTGCACATATAATCAAAAGGAAACATACTTTAAGTAGGAAAACGATTTTCTGAGTAAACAGATCAACATGAACCTGGACGAGGAAAGAATGCTTATCCTGATATATATAGTCAGGAACTTCGTGTCTACACAGAGTATTTGATTGGATTTCAAATTTTGCTTTAGCATGGAAAGTAAATACTAGAAAGATATTCCAAAGTAACATAGTTAAAAGATGATTTTGAAATTTACTATCATTCTAAAGTACTCAAATGTGCTGTTAAGAGCCCTCTCCCTTCTTTTCTCCCAGCCTCTGAGTTGCAATACAACAGTCCTCTCTTCAAGATTGAGACATCTCCTTTGGAACCAAATTATCAAACAGACTCGCAAGGTACCTTCATCAATTGCATAGGTGCAATTGGAAGCATTCCTAGTGATGACCTTCTGTTTATATGATTGTTAACCCTTATCAAGATTGTTTTCTGCAACAGAGCCAGGAGCACTCGATGGTGTAAGTATCATGCTGATTATTAAAATCAAAGTTTGTGATATCATTTACCTATCATTACCTATTGCTGCAACAGTTCTAGGAGTATCCAAAGGTGTACATATCGTGCTCAATATTACAATTGAAGTCTCCATATCAATATATTTAAAGAACGTCATAGTATAAGCTTCTCATTTTTTCAAAATTGATGAATAAATAAAATAGAATATAGCTCTAAAAGATCTTAGCTCATATGGTAACAACACCCCTACTCCAACTTGGGGGCCATTGGTTCAGATTTCTGCAAATAGCGACAATAGAATGCTCAAGACTTATTATGCAGCAGTTGATGTTCATAGCAAATAGTGGTGTTTGATGGTTCATGGAGTCAAATTATGATGGACGCATCAGCAAGAGGATTTAGTCAATTGCAAATAATTCAGTCTAGAATGTTTCTCCCTCCATAGGAAGCTTTTTCCTTTACTCTGGATGTTTCTCCATCCTCTGCTGATGTAAGCCTACAGCTAGGGGAGCAAACAGGTTGAATATGGATCGCATAGGGTTTGGTAAGAAAAATTCAAATCCGTATCCACTTAAATTAGATAAAGATACAGATTCGATAAGACAAAAGGATAAAGAAAACGATGGACATGAACGCGAAAGGAATATGAGAAAAAACTAATACAAATGTTCTTATAAATATATCGTCTAGTTTGATAAATAACAAAATACATTTATTTTTATGTTCTTATTTTGAGAAATATAACAGGCTAAATTATTATTTCTTTACAAATAAGTAATTGATGCTATAAGGTCAACATTTGAGTACTTAATTACGTTCTTAATTTTCTTACAACATTTAAATGGTTGGGAGGAAATATTAGTACCTGATGCCTACGATATCTCGAAATTCGTCTTCCATGCTACGAAGCATGTAATTGTGGAAATTATAAGCGACATGTAGTTTATGTTTCTACAAAAGAAAAGTCAAAATAACAAAAAGGATCAAGGAAACTTTATTTTTACTGATAATGTTAAAGAGAGAGCCCTACTTGTAAAACTAAGATATTATTTGGAGGAAACACAAGAATAGAGATAATACACATAAGTTCCAAGTATATCATAAAGCTTCAAAACGACAAAGTTATGCACAATATTTGTTTACTTCATAAACATTTTGATGCAAAAATACAAACGTGTTATATGAAATGTGAATGGTTTGAATTTTGAACAACTAAATAAAACTACTGTCGAAGTGATCCTCCAAACAAGAATAGTGGAGGGAGTAACAATGGGTGTAAGAGTGTGATCTATGTATTTAATTTCTCTTCTTCTCTTTTTCCAATTTTATTTGTTGGGTGGGGAACAAAGCCCAGATATAGCGATTCTGGAACCTGAGACCTCCCACAACTCTATCACACCTTTACCACTGAGGCAGGGGGCAATCTATCTATTTAATTGGTGTATAAAATTATGATAACAAGAAAGCATGTATTTTTCAGTTAATCTGGAAAATATAGAAGATCTTGTATATGTCTTGTTAATCTATCAGAAGACATAATTTTTTTGAGAGAAAGACAATATTGTGTCATCTTTTGTATTTCAATAAGGTTGAAATAGTACATGTGGATGGTATATATAGTAAAGAGGAAAACCATAATAAGTATTAAGCTCTAAGCGACAGCCAAGAGTTGACTACATAGTGGATGAGATTGGGTGCATCCCTTCGTTTTTCAAATATTCTCTTGTTTCTTTTCATCCAAATGTAGCACATAAGCGCAAAAGCTGCAGCGTCCCATGAAGATATGGGCTGAGATAAGTCGCCGATGTCATTGGTGCCATAGGCACAGATGGTAATGGGAAAACAGTTGAGGTTGAAAGAGAGAAAAGACTATCACACCTTGTGTAAGGGCAGTGGAGGAATAGATGGTTAGTAGTCACGTGAAATGCGTTATAGAGGACACAATCAAAGGCAACAACTATGTTACGACGAATGATCTCTTCCAAAGCGAGTAGTTGGCCATATAAGACTAGCCAAGCAACAACCTTGGCTTTAAGAGGTGGAGTAGTCTCCCATATGTTGGTAGCTGCAATGTCGATAGTAGAGGCAGGAGCAATGCGGTGGTAGATAGGAATAACTGAAAACGTGCCACCTAGATCAGCAACCAAATATCCTATCATTGGAATGTTGACAAGGAGGTGGAGGGAGGGACTATATAAGTATAGCAAGAGTTTGTAGACACATGGGTGAGTAAAAATCTGAATTTGGGCATCCATAGGTCTTCATAGAGTTGTGTTGCTATGACACAGTTTGATCGAAGGCAATATGAAATAAGAAAGGAAATACTATAATAAGGGATTGATCACCAACCCAAGAACAATCTATAAGTGGATATGATCTTCCGTCCCATTAAAGACAAACCGGACCCCTAACTTGACGTATTATTTTGTGCATTTAAGGACCCTTCTCTAGAAAGGAGAACGTCGGGGAGTAAGTGAAGAGAAGTCTGATGGCTGCTAGTCCCGATGATAGTAGTTGAAGTGAACTAGGGATTTCTATAGTAAAGGTTCTCTTGAAGGAGCTTCCACCACCATTTAGATATCAATGAGATGTTGAAAAGGTGTAGGTCACGAATGTCAAGGCCTCCTTACTTCTTAGGTTTGCAGACTTGGGTCCAGTTGACGAGGCACGTACCACTCGAAACTTCTTGATAGCTTTTTCAAAGAAATGCATGACTGATTTCCATCAATTTCTTTTAAGGCTCATTGTGGCAGAAGGAAGGACATGTAGTGGAGGGGGAGGGTCAAATAATGGCATTAACAAGACTAGCCTGCCTCCTCTTAAAAACAGTTCCTTTTCCATACAGCTAATCAGTGTCGAACCTTGTCAATGAGAGGTTGGAGATCGAGTTGATCGAGGATTGTGGGTTTCAGTGGGATTCCAAGATACTTAAAGGGAAATTCACCAATCACACATTCTAGGATGGTAGAGGCAGTAGTTGCATCCTCATCAGTTGCACAACCAAGCTTGTAGATAGAAGATCTGGAGAAGTTTATTATTAGGCCAGACAACCTCTCTAAGAGATATAGGATAATTTTCAAATTGGAGGTGGATCGAGTATCAGTGGGAGATTATTTGAGCGTGTTGTCGGCACATTGGAAGCACGTGGTATTGATGTTTGGGGGAGGTTAACGACATGCTGAATGAAGCCACCTTCTATTGCTCGTGAGAGGATTTAGGAAAATACATTAACTGGGAGAATGAAGAGGTAGGGGGAAGTGGGTCTCCTTGTTACAGGCCACAGCAACAACGAATATGGGCTTTGGGTTGGCTATTGATCAATATGGGTGAGGTACCGGAGGTGACACAGGAGGATATCCATCGATGTCATTTTAGGTCAAAGCCACGGGTTGTAAGGACACCAATAACAAAGCACCAGTTAATGAAGCCAAAGGCCTTTCCAAAGTCCAGCTTCAAAAACTATGCGGGCCGTCTTTGTTTAGTACATGCCGCCATAATTTCTTGCGCTTCAGTAATGCTATCATGGGTAGACTGCTTCTTGAGGTAGGTTGATTGTGATGAGGCGACTAAGGAGTTCATCACCGGGGAAAGATGATTCTTGAGGACTTTAGTAATGATTTTATAAGGTTTATTGAGGAGACTAATCAATTAGAAGTCATTGCGTTTGCAGGCACCATCTTTCTAGGTGAGGGAAATATGAGCCATATTGAGACGTTCTACACCAAGTTCATTGTGGTAGAAGGCATGGAAAAAGTTAACAAGGTCCCCGTGCAAAAGATGCTAGAAATGACAAAAGAAGATTGTGCTAAACCATTTGGGTCAGGGGCTTTGTCATGACCCAAGGTGAAGGTAGCAGCTTTGATCTCATCTTCTATGAAGGGATGTTCTAAGTCTACTAGCAATTTTTAAAATAGCGATAATGGTAACGTAACGTTTTGTTTTTATTAGATTATGTCACATATAACGTAACGCCTAACATAGGTTATACAATTTTGTATTTATTTAATAAAAATAAATATAAAACTATATAAAATAATTTTTATAAATTGAAAAATAAATTTAAAATATCTAAAAAAATATAAAATCATTTTGTAATATATAATCTATTCAAATATTATATTACGTTTTATAATTTTCACATATCTTCATAAATTATATCAAGTCTGCAACCGTAATTCCAGTCATCATTTAAATAAGAAAGCAAAATTTTAATTTTTTATTTCAATTCCAGTTATTTTCATTATTATAATTTATATTTTGTAATGTTCAATTTATCTTATTTATAATCATTGATTTCAGTTAAATTAAAAATTCAATAAAATCAACAAGTAAATTTCAGCAACCGGACAAGAAATCAAGTAAACAAGGAACAAACTTAAATTAATAAGTTAGCAATTTCAAAAGCAATCAAACAAGCGAATAACTAATTAAGTAAGAAAATTACAATAACGAATAATTAAAATAATAATTAACAACAATATATAAATTACCAAAAAAATAATTGTAAATAACGTAACATAACGTAATATAACGTAAAATAATATAAAAAACGTATTGTTATAATGCACTGAGTAATTTCCAGTTATTACGTAGTGTTGGGTTTCTATTAGGTTACGTAACGCAATATAATAGATTTCATAACACGTTATTTTCAACATTGCCTGCGAGAATGGAGTTCTGAGTATCTTGGGTGGGGTATAGCAGATCCCAATTAGCCATGACTACTCCAATACTGTTTCTGGTGCCAAGAAGGTTGCAGTAGTGTGTAGTGAGGAAGTTGGAAATGTTTGTTTGGTTCTAGTATACTGTGTCACCGAGTTGTAGTAGGGGTATGTTGTTTATCTATAGATGATGATTGTCTATGCAATAGAAATATTCAGTGTCGAAGTCACCTTCCTTGAGCCAATACCCTAGACCTTTGTGCCCACATAATCTCTCTGCAGTGTTGTATATGTTCTACTTAAGTGACGAAGACGTACGGAAGGCCGTCTCCTAAGGGCTGAGAGGGCATAGGTCTAGGATTTCATCGAGGATATTGAGATTTTGAAGAATCTCATTTTCGTAGGAGTACATTGACAAATTTGTGACAGGTCAATTGCTTCGGGAATTTATAGAGAGATTTGAGCTTAGAGACTAATCTCGCCCTAGCGTCATGATGTGAGAGTGATTAGTGTATGCCAGAAGATAGCTACATCCTGATCGAATTTGGTTGTTGAAGCCACATATTTACAAAACGAAAGGGTCAGTATTGTGGAAGATGGTTGTTTGTATTGAAAATGAGCGGCCATGATCAGAAAGTGTATGGGGGCAGGGCCCTAGCAAAGGTTAGCGGAAATTCGTCCTCCAAAGATGTGTGTACAGGAATCTGTCGAGCATATAATGGTGAGGCTCTGTTGTTAGACCAGGTGAATAATTGACCACTGATGGGAGGTTCAACATTGTTGCAAAGAAGATGATTTCCTACTAACCCTAGATTCAACCTAAATCTTGGTAATAGATAAAACTAGATAAGAACAAGAAAGAGACAAAACAAAATTGTTGGGAAGAAGATTAGTTCTTGCTAACCTTAGATTTAACCTTAAATATTGGAATAGATAAAATTAGATAAGAACATGAGAGAGAATTATTGATAAGTGCTACATATAGAGAGAAAATGTAACAACCTAATTTCTATCATAACTTATGTTCCTGATGTCAAATTTATTCAAGAGTGAATTCATTGTGTTCATCTCATTTTTCTATATTTTTGGTGATTTATTTTTGAAATTTTCTGGATAATCACTTAAAATAATATTATTTTAATCACCGGTAGGCCCTACACATATTTTGACTAGTCTCTCTTCTTTTAACTTGTAAAGATGAAATTTGACTTTATTTGAATTAATTTAATTTGAAATTATAATATTAAACAACTCTAATAATCTATTATTACTAGTCATTTGTCATATCCTTATTTTGTTTTTATTCACCCATACCTTATCTTCACCATACTTGTCCTTTGGCCAAGCATGACAAACCATCATTTTGCCCCCATATTTCTCATTTTCCTATTATATCTTTTTCTTCCTTTCCTTTCAATTATTCTCTCTCCATCATTTTTCATTCCTCTCTTCCTTTTTTTTACTCCAACTCTCAAAAAGAAAAATAAGAAAAGAGAAGAAGAAGAAAAGGAGAAGTTCTTTAGTCTCAAAATAAGTTTATCTTTCTAACCCATCAAGACAAGTAAAATCGCATCCACTCTCATGTTTTATTTCTAACTCTAATTGTTTATGGTTAACTTAGAATCTTGATTTATTAAAACTTAAAAAGATAATATCTCTATACAAAAATCTCTATGATTATTTTAGAAAAATAAAAATATGATTTTTACACTTTACTCTATATTTATGTATCGAATTTATCATTTTATTTATAATCTTTCATTCTTAAATTACAAGTTGTAAAGTTAAACTATATGTTTTATTTTTAAATTATAAAAATGCTACCTTTATGAATATTCATCATATTTGGATATACATTTGAATTTTCCATATAAGTTCTTCATATATAATGCAATGATTTTAAATTACTTTTCACTTGCCATTAGAAAATATGTATATATATATATATTTATTTATTTATTATCATGTTTTAAAGAGAGAGTTTTATATAAGTTTCACATTAAATTTACTAAAATATTTCTTTTATGCAAGCTATTACATTAGGTTATGATTCCTTTCTACTAATCCATGTTCACTTTTAAAATATATACATTAATAAAGTTTAATAAACTAGCTACTTTCTATACCATGAAATTATACTAGAATTTGGAAAATTCATATGTTGTTAAAGTAATCGTTATAATAGTATTAAGCCTATTTAATTTCCATTTTTATACTTTAGTACTCACTTTCTAATATGTCTTTATATGCATAATTGTATATGTGCGGTTTACATACATGATCATTATTTCTATAAAACATTCTAGTATTCTATGACTATCATGCTTGCCTTAATATATACATACTAGTCACTTGTACAACAAATATGAAATTATATTGGATTTTCGTTATTAGTACATATACATGTCTTGATAATGCCATGGATCTTGACTTGCCTATTAACTTGATTTTGATATGGACCACATCTTGTTTGTTACTAGACATGTGTATGTAGAAATCTTGACATGATTGGTTCATCATATTCCGGATTGATTTCCATGTAATATAACTTGAAATCTTGGATTATGGGAGAACTAAAGGATGGACAAATATTGTATCGTGAAAGGTTTATGATATGTTGCGCAACCGAAATAGGGGTCCATTCGCGGGGGCGCCCGGATGCTACTGAGCCATCATCTCTTATTTAGTCCATATTGATGGGACGACCGATTACTCAGTATCGGTATCTGCTTGAATGCTTAGCGGTACGGCTGGTTCAGCGCCAGCATTTTGGCCAGGTCCCCGGTATGCACGGATACTTTCACGATACAAGTCTATTTTTTCACAATTTAGTTCAAAATATAAACTAAAATAAGATATTAACTTAAACTTGCCATGCATGTATATCCATACTTGATATTGTTACTTGATCGTTTAATATATTCCACATATGCGCATAGTTTAATATCCACACTCATATCTTACATATTTATTTATATTACACTCCCTACTTATTGTTTTACTTGTCGGGTTTGACTCTGAGCTCCCCTACACGCTCAGCTACTGAAGATGTGAGCGAGAATCCGCCATTGCACGATCTGTATTTTCTGGAGCAGACCGAGCAGCAGTAGATTTCTAGGCCTCCGCTTTTGTATTTTTGGTTTGGTATGTATCACCCCTTTGGGACTTTATTTTCAACTTTTGTATTATTATTGTACTTATTGCTTCTTATTTTAAACATGTATATCTTCTCTTTTATATGGCAGTAGACTAACTTCTAAGATCCTGGTAGCTACATTCATTTCTACTTTTACATACTTATAGGCCTCATGCACGTCGATTTACACGTGCACGCCGGTAACGCACTCCGTTTCCGTATCCCTCCGGAAAATGGGGCATTATAGAAAACTAAGAGAAGCAATTAGCAACCGTTCTCAGAAGTTTCACCAATTATGAAAATTGTTCCAGCAGGGATGACTAAAATGCCCGTATCCATATTATATTTAAGAAGTCATATTCTATATGCAACTTACTAGGAAATACGAACCCTCCTCCATTAATTGTCACGGCGAAATTTTTAAATATCAGCTGATATTGATATATATTGCGAGTATTGCATAGATTTTGAGGTATTTCGTATGATATTAACCCTATAATATTGGTATCAGGCTTGTCAATATTTTATCAATATATCTAATATTTTTTATACCATATGTACGACAAGGATTTCTGATATCATAAACCATCTGCCGATAACGATACCTAAAACCTTGGTTAGGACAGTTTTACAGTCATTAATAGCATTTCAAAGTCACATTTAGCTTTTTCTGAGGTAAACTTTTACAATCAATAATATTTACTGTCAATAGTTCGTCATCACATGCAGTCTACTGAATCTGCATCTTGTCACTTCAGTTAGTTAGGATTAGTGCAGACTAATGGGCCGGGCCTGGCCCGGGCCCGTGCCCGGCACGGCCGTGCCGGGCACGGCACGGTGGCCGTGGGGCCGGCCCGCCTCGGCCCGCCGGCACGGCACGGCAGGCCCGTGCCGTGCCCGGGCCGAGGCGGGCCGGCCCGGTTTTTTTTAAAAAAAAAAAAAAAAAAAAAAGGGGGAGGAAGGGAAAGTTATATCATATTATATGATAAAAACCTTTGTTATATTATATATAATCAAATTACATTTATGTAATTACTCTATAAATCTCTTTAGAAATTATACAAAGCCCGAAGAGAGGGGAGAGGACCCTAGCCGTCACCCTCAACTTGTTCTTAATATATTTTCTAAGAGATTTATAAGTTAAAAAAAAAAATTGAAAATACATGAATATCCTTACAAATTTAAATACTTTTAATCAATCTTCATTTTCTACCGGTAAACCTAAGATCTCTAGTACATCTTCTTCATTAGTCAAGCCTTGTTCCCTGTCTTCTGCGTCGTACCAATCCTTTAAGCAGACACATCTCCAATGTGTCCGACGCCATTGAGGTTCTCAAGTACGTGAGCACTCTACCACCTGCGCTAAAAGCAGACTCCGATGCTACAGTAGACACTGGAGGAGTTAGTAGATCACGGGCCATGTTGGAAAGCACGGGATATGTTTTTTCCTGTGATTTCCACCATGCCAAAATATCAAAGGATTCATACTTTTCAGGAGATGCGTTATCTTCATAGCTAGCTCTCTCTAAATAATAATGTAATTCATTAAAATATATATTACTTTGTCTTGGCTTTTTTCTGTTAAATAGAGATGATATTATTGGATTACGAATTTTCCTAGTAGATGGTTCTTTTGTAGTTTGTGTTGGCACACCATACATATCTTCATAAGTTTTATACATAATATCTAAACATATTTTAATATCATTAAGTAAATCCCTCACATTATTTTCATAAGACATATTTGTATAAAATAAATCTATTAATATTTCAAGTCCATCTAACTTGCAACGGGGATCCATAACAGTTGCAAAATATATTAAGTATGGAAAATCTTTAAAATATTTATTAAATTTAATTTCCATAGGTCGAACAATACTTTCAAGTATAGAGTGGTTTCTACATTCATTAAAAACCGAAGTAATTTCGGTTAAATAATATAATGCAATGTGTGTAGTTGGGTAATAACTTCCTGACAGTACTCTAGATGCATCTTCAAATTTGCCTAAAAACTTAGAAATGCAATGCAACTGGTGCCATTCATTATTATCTAAACTATACATTGGTGTCTCCATTTCATTAAAAGCATTTATTACATTTCTATACTCAATAGCTATGTTTAACATTTTATATGTAGAATTCCATCTTGTTCTAACATCTATAGGTACAATTCTAGGTGATATTTTCATATTTTTACATATTTGTTTAAATATTTGTCTTCTTGGCCCACTATCTTTAATAAAAAGTAATGTATACCTAAGTTTCATTAGTGAATCATTTACTATTTTTAATCCATCTTGAACGCATAAGTTTAGTATGTGGCAAATACACCTAACGTGGAATAATTTTCCATCTAGAATTGGTTTTGTATAATTTTTAAGAATTCTAATTGCGGCCGTATTTTCAGAAGTATTATCCAAAGAAATGGTAAATATTTTATTGTCTATTCCAAAAGCTGAAAATACATTTAGCATGGTTTGTGATAAATTTTGTGCATTGTGAGGAAATTCGAATACCCTAAACCCTATTATTTTTTTCTGTATGCACCATTCTTGATCTATATAGTGTGCCGTCATGCATAAATAATGAGTCATATTTCTAACTTCCCAACTATCTGCAGTTACTGCAACTCTAAAAATTAAAGAAGAAAAAATAGCTATTAAAGTGTCCCTCTGCTCTTTATATAGTTTGAACATATCAGATGTACATGTTGAACGTGGGACTTTTTTAAATTCATCAGTAAATGTTGATTTACAAAATCTTTCAAATCTTGGATTTTCCGAAAAAGTAAATGGTTGTTCGTCATGTATTATAAATCTTGCTAAATTTTCTCTTGTTTTAATTGTATCATATTTACGTATACCTAATGATCCACCTAATGTGCTTATTTGTATTTGATGTGGTACATTTGGTGAGTGATTTTTTTCTACGTGTTTTTTAAGATGACCCGTTCCGCTACCTACAGGAAACAAATAAATTTTATGACAGTGTTTACACTTAGCTTTCCTAACATTGTTTTCTGTTATTTTTTCAAAATGTTTCCATATGTCTGATCTAACAGCCCTAGTAGATGCGGTAGTTTGTGTTTCGGGTATACTTGTATTAGTTGTTTCTTCCTGAGATACAAAAAATGGTACTTGAGGAGGTTGTTATAAGGGTTGACATAGATTTTGGTATTCTTCATCAGTTAAAAAGGGAGTAAAAGAACCCGTGGCTTGAGAGCAAGAAGCGCCAGACGAGTGTGGATCCATTTTAATAAAATCCCAAAAAAACTAATTATAATTCTCAAAAAAACTTAAAATTATAAATACCTAGTTAGAGAGATGAAGCTGAAAACCGAAATAGCGAAAAAAACCTTGCTTCAATGAGAAAACTTGCTTGGATCTTGTTTGGGAGACTTGCTTGCTTGAGACTTCTTGATCACTTGATTGAAACTTGCTACTTCTTTTACTTGAGACTTCTTGAGAAATAAAGATTTTAGGAGATTTTTTAGAATGAATTTAGTGTATAAGAATGATGAGTGGTAATAGAAGAGATATTGAGGTATTTATAGATGAAGAGAAAGGTTTAATTTGTAAAAAAAATTAACAAAACACCCCCCCAACGGCTATTTTGACCGTTGGGGGAGAAATCTGCAATTTTTTTTTGCAAAAAACCCTCCAACGGCTATAAAAATAGCCGTTGGGGGGTTATTTGCAAAAAACAAATTGCAGATTCCCCCCAAACGGTCAAAAACTCCCCAACGGTCAAAAAAAAAAATTAAAAAAAAAAAAAAGGCGTGCCGGCCCGTGCCTGGCACGGCCCGGCACGCCGGGCCTTAACGTGCCTAAGGCACGCCCGGCCTCGGCCCGGGCACGGCCCGGGCCGAGGCGGCGGGCCGTGCCCGGCACGTGCTGGGCCGGGCGTGCCCGGCGGGCCGCCCGGCCCGTTAGTCACCCCTAGTTAGGATGCGGTACTTTAGTATATACACCAGGACTTTGTATGAAGAATATTTACCTTCATAACTTAGTCTAAAGTACCCCTATGGTTGGTATGATTAAACCCACACATGACCCTTGAACTAGCAGAAATGATATGTCAGCTAGGAACCTGGGAGCCAGTTGAACTGAACACTCAGAAAAACGGATTCTTTCATGACTTGATGTTTTTTGAGACCGTTCATGAGCAGGGAATAGGTAATGGGAACAAGTAACACGCTCACTGAAGAGTTCACCTTAATGTGGACCATCACTATTCCCAGATTGTGTGTGGCAATCAATATGGTATCTTGATTCTTTGGCCTTCCAGAAGTGCTGTCTCAGCACTCTCGGAAACTTATTTTTGACTGCAGAATGATACTATCACTATTTACTCATGGGGCTGTGCAGCCTAGAAGATTGTCACTTATACCAGAAATCCTCACCTTGGTCATTATATAGATAACCAAGCTTATAGCTAATGCACAATTTACTTCATTAACTTAAACTTGTTATGTAAGCCATTTCCGTACAGTTCTTATATAGCATATCTACCACACGTTTGGGGGCAGATGATGGATATAGTGGTACACTGCTGTCAATTGATTCACACATGCATTATATTAATTCTTTAGTTATACATTTGTTAGTTTCAGAGTTTAATATACTCTGTCTATACTTTCACATCCGGAGGGTCCTCAAATTTTGTAGGTCATTTAGCTTACGTCTACTATGTAAGCGGGGATAGTAAACACTAAATATTTCCTCTCCATAAAGGAAAATAAGACTAAAGGAAAACAAGCTATAGCTTCAAGAAGTAATTTCTCACTTCCCATGCTAAAGTGAACTACAGAAATGAAACCAAACAAAAGCTTTAAAAATACTAGTTGGAATGACAAATTTCGAATGAATTTGAACACCAAGCTATGCCTGAAGCTGGTAGGTTTTGAAGCTTTAAACATTGGGAAAATTGTCTTACATTGGATGTTCCTTCCTGAACTACCCCTCAAGGATGGCAAAAAGTACTGGTTTTGAGGTAAGTTGCATACTACAAGGAAGATTGTGGGCTGATAGTAGAGCAAAAAGAACATGGGCTTAAGTGGCTAAGGAGAAGGTCAAATAGTGTGCTACTAAGAACAACAGCTCTGTTACTAAGAAAAGCAGCAACAACGACAATAAGAAGCGCAGAAATCCTTTTTTCCAAACTTCTAGTATTGGCTACATAAATCCTTTTCTTCTACTCAATTCAGTTGAGGTCCACGCCCTCCATTAAGTTAAGCGCTTCTAAATCCTTTTTAATTTTCTTTGTCCAAGTTCACTTAGGCCTATCTCTAGTCACTACTCCATCAATTATAATCTTATCTAGAGTTTCCAGATCTGTGGTATGCTACTTTGAGTGGTATACAGTACAAAAGGGTAGACTTCATCAGATCTATATTCGGGTCACTGTCACCAAGAGGGCTTTTTTGGATCATTTCAATAAATATGCATGTTTTATTCATGCATATGTGGACAAAAAAACACACAATTTCTTCAGTAGTGTAAATATTGAAACCCACAAATAAGCACTTTAAAGGGAAATCTAAACACTGACGCTAAACACATAAAAAGAGCTCATTAAATCAATAAAACATTGATTAATGGTTAATACACAAAGTATTGCTGCTCTTATTGCTGTCTTACAGAATTTCTTCCCTTTAATTTATGTTCACATAAAATTCCAAGAGCACTCCACTTGTATCTGCTTGCGTTTTTTTGTGCATTCATCTTCTTCAGTTTGACCATCTTGATAAAATGATTGACCTTAAATACTGAAAATGATCACAATGAGGCATTTCCTGACCACTAGCATGTGGGATATGCTAATCCATTTTCACAGTTTTGCTAAATTTTTATTAACATACTCCATTTTTGTTCTACGAAATCTTAAATCCTTTAGGCTTGTTTTTATAGTACGGATGAAAGTTCTTGGGATCCCATTTAGAATGAGAATCCTTTGATTACGTCTATATTTCTTTTGTGCAGATCCCTTAGAATTAGAATCCAAAAAGATTTTTTGGATCTCCCCCAAGAGTCGTTAGCTTCTCTATAAATAGTGGTTATGTGCCAAGAGAAATCCTTCGGATTAAAAAAAGCAGCTTTAACCTTTCTTTAATAATGTAAAGCCTAAAGAGTAAGGCAAATTTGGATAGTAGTCAATAGAATAATGGTTTAAAAACAGCATCCAAACAATCCATTAAAAAGGATTTGCCCAAACAAAACCATAGATTCCATAAGCTTCTCTTTACCATCGTATACTGGAAATTATTGCATCATCAACAAACAACACACATTATGATAGTTCATCTGAATATGACTAGTAAGTTGATAACCAATGCAAAAAGGTAAGAGCTTATTTCTGATTCTTGATGTAATCCTAAGATCACGGGAAATAGTTTTATCTCACCTCCAATTGTTTTTATCGTAGTTCCAGCTTTATCATGTATATTTTTTTATAATATCAAGATAACTACTAGACACTTTTCTCTTTTAAAAAACCCAACACATCATTACCTAGGACTCTACCATAGACTTTCTCTAAATCAATGAAAAAACTATATGTAAATTTCTTTTCTTCTGCTTATCTCTCTAGATCAATAAGCCTAGTAGGAAAATAGCTTCCATAGCCGACCTCTTTGGTATAAAGCACAACTGATTTTCTGACAAAGGCATTTCTTTTCCTAGTCTGTCAGTTACTCTCTCTCAAAGTTTCTAGTTTGTTTCCACTATATTTCAACCACTTTGTACATGCTTTATTCTTATATATAGGTGCTAAGGTACTAATCCTCCATTCATCCAACTTGTTCAAGCCACTTTGTACGTTCTTATACATAGGTACTAAAGCTAATCCTTGTTCATCAAACTTTTTATTAGCATCTGCTGAATAGCGTAGTTAACCATACTAGGCCCATATCTCTCCAACACTTCCAAACTTCAATCTAATAGTTCAAATTAATTATTTCCATCACGAGTTATTTTGCATTCTTAGCTGTATCAGGGGTGCAGATTCCTCTTCTCCCCTCTTCATCCACAATCATTTCAATGACAACAATACAACAACAACTAAGCCTTTCATCCCAAGTATTTGGGGATTTCAATGACAACAATAACGAAACTAATTTGGATAGTCCACGTTTGTCGCTCCCTTATCCAATAAGAAAGTTAAAAAGTTAAAAGTTTAGTCTAGGCATTTGAATGAAGAACACTTGACAATACCATTTGGTGTGTTTGCTTGCAGGCCCCGGATAACACAAGCGCCGTGTTTCCATAACTACCCTTTATTCTAATACCAAGGTTGTTTAGTCAGCTTACCCACATAAGGTATTTCAAGATGCGACAATGAACAAGTATATTCACTTTGTTTCAAGCCAATCAAAAACTCATACCTTTCATTCATGCATCTCGTTTTTTTTTCTCTCTATTTGCAGCATGTCCTCCACATAATGGATTGCAGAAATTTCATGTTACTGGAGAAGTTTTCAGCATGTGAGTTATTGGTGCATGATGCCTATTCTATTGTATGGGATTTTAAAATTGTTACTAAATAAGAAGGTTGCCAGCTTGTATACTGGTAAAACCCCTCCCAATTATCCACCAACACACACAAAAAAGGGAAAAAAGAAAGGAGGAACGCAAGAAACAAATATGAGGATGGACAGGAGAATTCATTGAAAATTACAAAGTCAAATGATTTAGATCTTTCCGTATACATCGTTACAACATAACCAAAGTTATATTACTCAGGAATTGAGGATTCCATGAAAATTCTTCGCAGTTTCTTGGACAAACATGTACAAATTTTCGCTGCATTGCTAATGGCAGTTAACGCTTTCTATTGCAGCTTACTGGTGTCAGCATAATACATATTTAAAAACTTTCAGCAAATTAAGCCTAGTATACAGGTTTTCTGGTAAAAGACTCACCGTAATGAAGCTGTAGCGCATAACCATGTAACCAGCTTTGTCTATTGACCTCCAAAATTGAAGAAAAAAGCAAATCTGTGGACAGGAAAAAAAAAGTATCTACTTGTAATAGGGTAGTCATTTATGTGTTCATAAGACCCTATTAGCATAAAAAATTGATACATAAAATAACTCCTTGTAGATTATCGGAACGTCAAAAAATTAAACATAAAGAATAAATGTCACAACTAAAATTTTGAATATCATATTGAAGAGAATGCATCTTGACAAGCAGAAGAAATAACAGAGCACATGTCATTGTCAGGGATCATGCATGTGTCAGAAAAACACTCTCCCCAAAAGCTTAAGTGGTTCAGAACATGCGCTAAAAATGTCAAGTAAACTTACACTTAATGTTCCCTTTCAGGTGGGCTTTTGTTCCATGTAGAAGGGCCTCCACCACAAACATCAATTTTTTTTTTTTTTTGAAAGCACCATAGATATCAATTGGAAGGCATAATAACCAGGGCATAAACAAACATATTTGAAATTGACATTGATGAAGATTGAAGAAAGG
Organism: Dracaena cambodiana; assembly: GCA_036321105.1. NCBI lineage: Eukaryota > Viridiplantae > Streptophyta > Magnoliopsida > Asparagales > Asparagaceae > Dracaena > Dracaena cambodiana. The sequence continues at coordinate 47,123,101 of JAYEPQ010000004.1, forward strand.
ACATACTGGAACCTTGTGGGGGAATACCATGTCATCAGTTAGCACTTCTATACATGTATTTTCATGTGCCAATGACATGGAAAACCACAAACCTTTTCCCAGATAATCTCAGTTTCCTATGATCTCAATAATAGCTCCATATGGAAAATACAGGAAAAATTCATGAAGCAAGATCCACGAAATAGGTGACGTCACGCCTGACCATTATTTGGTAAGTGGCTTCTGCACTAACATTTGCTCACTTCTAATATCTTCAAATGGAACACCATCCGTCTAAATTGTCTTAGCATCGGAATGAATAGTGTGCACTGGTTACCACCTATCATCTACACCTCAGGAGATCAATGGTGTAGTTTATGACTATCATCTTTCTAGACTTTCAACTTCAAACCACAAAAAGCATCCACGGAGGCAGTTATTCTACTATATTCTGAGGATTACCTCGGGTAAAGCACTCTAGAATCAGTTAACCATGCAAATGTAGGATTTACGATCGCTGGTCTTGTGTGCCCTTCCATCTTCATTTTCACGTATCAAAAACTAATAGTACTTTCCCGTGATTCTAGATAGAGTAATTTACGGTGATACAATATTATCAACAATTATGTCGGATACCTGTAATAAGCACTACTATTGCAGAGACCTCTCACCTTGGCTTCTTTAGAAAATCTCTCGAGCAAACTGTCTAGTGTATGTATATTTCAGCAGTGAAGTCATATACTTCCATGTAAACAGTTCTCGGTTAGCATGCTTACCATCAGCATTCACATATAAATTTTGGCCAGTGGCACATGCACATGAACCTGCCTTCAGTTCTTATTCAATCCACTCCTGTGCAAATCCCTATCAGTCTCACTTACCAGCTATGATATCAATGACACTTCCCCAACCAAAAAATTGGCATGTCCTACGATACTTGTTTTCACATGTTCCACACTATAAATGCGTTTTACCTTTATTCAAGTCAAAAATATTTACAAGATGAAGTAAGCTATATCGATCATTTGACTAGAACTAAATGATTTATTGTTCATTACTATTTATTTTTCCATCCATGATTAACAACTTATAACAGATAAATTAAGTTAAACATGCACAAGGGTTGTTAGCCACGGCCTTTAGAACACATCTGTCTCATAACTTTCGTGGACTGAAGGAATCACTTTCACTTTAACTGCTAGGCCAATTAACCTTGGTCAAAAATACCTCATTCATTCTATCATTTTCTCCATGTCTGGAAGCGACAACAAAGGACAAAAACAGGGGATGGGCAGACGGAGATGAACCAACTTATTTTCCTATAATATACATACACATATACATGTACATATATGTGTGTGTACTTAGCTCCTTTCAGAAGAATTGCGAGGTTCATTATTCCCATTCAAAATCAATCTTAGCCTATTTATATGGAAGATTCAATCTGTTAAATTTAATCTACATTATTAAAGTGCCAAAAGTAAGAAATTAACATATTTATTTTTTCTCATGCATCAAGTAAGCACAAAATGAAAGGTTGAAAATAACATTTTGCTTTCATCTACACTTTCGTGCATAAAAAATATCAATCTGAATATTTGATCCTGATCTATATTATGGAATAGCAAGTTAGATTTATTATAAGTCAAGTGATACATGTGTAGGCATCCAAAACCATACAAATAAACCCATAGATGATGTGAGACTAAACACAAATACAAAATAGTAGAGTCCAATGTAACACTCCCTCAGGTTAGAGTATAGATATCAATCATACCCAACTTATTACACATATTAGAAAATATTATTACTAATGCAGTTTTAATTAGAATATCAGTCAAATATTCATTATTCTAAATAGTAAACAAAATACAGAAAAACTTTTCACCACAATATCTCAAACTAGATGATAATCTATCCTATATACTTTGTACGATTATAAATTACTGAGTTTTGAGCAATATATATATATATATGTGTGTGTGTGTATGTGTGTGTGACAGATTGGTTATCACAATGCATGAGTACAAACTCTTCAACTTGAAATCAAATTCAGTCAGCAAGTTTTTCAACCATAGTAGTTCACAATAGCCTAGTACTCTGCCTCAGCAGAAAATCGAGACACTACATGTTTATTATTTTCTTCATATGACTAAATTATCTCCACCGAAAATAAGGTATCAATTGTAGAATTTCTATCAACTTTATCCCCTGCATATCTAGCATCTGAAAAGGCAGATATGTGAATATGTCCATATTTCTTATCAAATAACTTCTTTCTATGAGAGCTCTTAATATATGTCCAAACTCTCATAATAGCTTTCTAGTGCACGTCCCTTAGTTTATACATGAATACTCAGTAATCCAACAACAAAAGAAATTTCATGTGGCTGTAAGATCGATAAGTTTGTCGATCATCCTCCATACTGCTTGACATCCTAATACCAAGCAATGATTTCATTCCGTACATCTAAATCTAATTCCATTGGAATACCAATAGACTTGCATCCAGGTAAACCGATCTTTCATAAAAGAACTATGCATACTTCCTCTAAAAGAGTAGTCTACGTTTATGATAAAATATCACAATTCTAACAAAGTATCTCGGTCTTTCCATATCTTTAGTTACAAAGTGTTATTTAATACAGTCATTGTTTCAGTCAGAATTTTTGTATCACTTCCTATTAGTAGAACGATATCTAAATAAATAACCAGAAAGACAATACCAGAGATAGTATACCGACCAAAGACAAAACGGTCATAGTGATAGTGCTAAAAGCCAATATAGCAACTACAGTAGAAAATATCTCAAAGTGGACTCGAGGACTGCAAGGACTGCTTAAATCCATAAATCACTTTAATGAGTTTGCAGAGTATATCCTCCCCTTGAGCAACATACCAAGAGATTTCTCCATATACACTTTCTCATGCATATTACCATATAAGAAAGCATTTTTTAAATCCAATTGGAGTATCGACCAATTGAGATTCACAGATTCACGGCAAGAGAGGATGATGCGAATAGAGCTGAGACGAGCCACATGAGAGAAAGTCTAAAGGTAATCAATACCATATATTTAGGAAAAACCTTTAGCAACAAGGCAAGTTTTATATCGATCCACAGATCCATCTGGCTTGTATTTGACAATGTATCCTGCGATAACCAATAATAGAAACTTTGAGAAAAGTAATAACTAAATTCTAGGTTCCACACGAGACGAGGGTCTGCATCTCCTCTTTCATGGTCTTCTATCATGCATAGACAAACATTGCTTCTTAAATGACCTAGATATAGAAAAGGAAGACAAAGAAGGGCAAACTAGCAAAACAAAGGGTAAGGTTATCATAGAAATCAAATCGAGTGATAAGATGAGTAATAGTAAAGCGTTTACCCTTCCAGAGAATAGGAATATCAAAAGCAAGAGGAAATGAAGATTACGTATATGGAGGACAGTGTTTTAAATACCGGCTGGTACACCGGTATACCAGCCAGTATATCGAGAAAAAGGAAGAAACGAGACGGTAAGGTAAAATTTTTACCGTTTCTCATTTTGGACCGGTATGAGCCAATATATTGGCTACGTGACAATATATTGGCCAGTAACAAGATAAGAAATACCGACGGGTATTAGTTAATATCAGTTTAGATTGTTTTGGGTTTTGGTTGCGGGTTAAACCCATTAAAAAAACCGGCCCGTTGAGAAATAAAACGAGTCGGGAGGGGAGGAAAAAAAACATAAAAAGCAATCATTCTCTCTCTCTCTCTCTCCCCCGCGAAAACCCGAGCAATCGATTTCTTCTCCCCCGCGACAAACCCTAACCCTAATTTCCAAATCCAGCCACAAATCTCTCTCTGATTCCTCTTCTCCCACTCTCCGGCTCTCTCTCTCGTTCTCTCCCCGCGAACGTCGGTCGATCGAGCCCAACCCTAACCCTAAATTGACTATTCCTCTCTCTCTTTCTCCTTCCATTCTCCGATTTCTCTTCTCCCAGTCTCTGATTCTCTGAAAGGAACTCGTCAGTCGATTCCGACGCTGCCATCTCAACTTCGTCGGCCGAACAGTCCAGTTGGACAGTGGGTAAGTCAAGTTTAATTAATTTCATATTAATTTGAATTAGGGTTACAAATTTCTTTAATTTCTTTTATAATTGTGCTATTTAACTTAAATTGATTGTGATTTATGTTAAAATTTTTAATTTTTATGTGCAATTAGAGGCGAAATGTGGAGTTCGACCTACTAATTTAATGAATCAATGGGTTGAACACTGATTCAGCTCACTGAATCAGTGTTCGGCCCACTGATTCATTGAATCAGTGGTCGAACTCCAATTTTGAACAGTGACAGTGATATTATGAGCTAATTTTGAACAGTGACAGTCTAATTAGAAGTGAATTTGTTTGATAATTTATTGAGTGATGAGTAATTACTAATTAGAAGTGAATTTGATTGAGAATTTTGATACTGAAAATACGTAACTTCAAATTTTGTGCATATAGGATATTTTAATTGCAGAACATTGAGCAATTGTCAGTTTATAATTATATGACATTGTAATTTGTAGTATTTGTTAGATATGTTAGGGTTTGAAATTTTGAATTATAAGACAATATATTTTGGATTATGTAGTTTTAATGAAATAATTTTTGTAAAATATAATTTAGTTTTCCCTACTATATAATTAGATTAGGATTGAGGGAAGAAGTAGCCAATAATTATTTATATTGGGCACTCAACTTCAAATTTATATTTCCATGAATTAGATTAGGATTTCCATGAAATAGATTATGTTTATTTATATTAGCTATTTAATCAATTTTTTGTCTTTTTTAATAAAATTTGAAGTCAGAAATTATTTGAAGGATGTTCTCTTCTGGTACTTCTAATGTCCAAGAGAAACGAGGAGGCAAACATCCAGCTTGGGATTGGGAAAAAAAATACCCAATAAACCGAATAAAGTGGAGTGAAATTTCTGTAAGAACGAATATGGGAGAGGCATTACCCGCTTGAAGGAACATCTAGGTCGTGTCAGAAGGAATGTCAGAGACTGTCCCCTGGTCCAAGATGACATGAAGCAGAAAGCTCTGGTAATGCTAAATAAAACTAGATAAATAAAGGAAGGAAAAGTAACATAACTTCAAAATTTATTAAAAAAAGTTCGTGTTGGGGAAGAAGACGAGGAGACAACTCGAGAAGAGTCATTTTCTCGCAAAACAACATGTCAATCTTCTATCAAAATAACAGGACCGATAGATCAATTTGTTGTTCGATCAGTCGAGGAGGCAGTGGAAGCAACTTAAAAATAGTCTACCGTGCCATCAGCCTACAAAAAAAAGAGCAAAGACGATGTAGTTTGATACATTGTCAGGTTTTTTTTATGAAGAAGGGTTTACATTCAATTTTGCTATGCTGCCATCTTTTACGTAGATGGTCCAAGCCATTGGCATGTATGGACCAAACTTACAGACTCTCAGCCCGTACTAGCTAAGCGAGACTTGTCTCTAGAGAGAGGTCGAGAAGACAAATACAACTCTTGAATCATTCAAATGGAGTTGCCGAATAAATGGCTGCACTTTAATGACTGATGCGTGGTCGGACAGAAAGGGGAGAAGTTTAATGAATATCGTTGTGCATTGTCTGGTCGGTATAACCTTCTTATTGTCGCAAGATGCTTCTTTTGAGAGGCACGATGACAGTTATATCCACAAATTTGTGGAGAGAGGAATGAATGAGGCTGGCGTGGAAAATGTTGTACAGATTGTGACAGATAATACTTCGAACAGTATGGCTGCAGCAAACACATTAGCTCTGACGCATCGAAATATATTTTGAACATCTTGTGCAGCACATACAATTAATCTAACACTTGCGGATATTGGAAAGATTAAATATATCTGAAATGCATTTATGATGAAGAGATCAGTCTCCGTGTACATATACAGCCACATCAAGTCTCTACTTATTATGAGGAAGACGATTGGTGGAGAACTAATAAGGCTGGATACAATTAGGTTTGCCACGACATTTCTCTCTTTGTCGTCAATCAGAGAGAAGAAGAAAGAGCTGCAACATATATTTATATGATGAATGGATGGATTGCAGTCTGTCTAGAATAGATGCATGCAAGAAGGTATTTATTTAAATTAAGAAAAATTGATATTATAAATTTAAATTATATGTTATTCATATTTTGTTAATACATCTTTTTATGAATGTTTAACACAAATATTGCGCTAAAAGTATTTACTCTACTAGTGAAAGTTTTGCGCAGATTTGATGGGGACAAGGTCCCTTCAATAGGTTTTCTGTACGGTGACCTAGAGACTGCTAAAGAGGAAATAAGATATATTCTGGGGAGTGAAGAGAAGAAATATCTTCAAATATGGAAGATTATTGATAAAAAATGGAAGGAAAAACTTAAGGGTCCTCTGTATAGAACTGGATATCTCTTGAACCCTCTGTATTACTATGCAAAGCAGAATGAGATCGATGCTGATGAGCAAATTCATGTCGGGCTTCGTTGAGGTGATGTACAGATTCTATCCGGATGACTATGACAGATTTGATAAGATTGCATAGCAGTTTCCAATGTATCAAAATCAAAATGGATCATTTGGAATGTCTTTTGCAAAGACAGCAGTAAAGAGAATCATTAATCCAGATATGCATTTCAATTTAAAAAATGCAAAATTCAATCTACTTTCAATTAAAAAAACTATTTTACTAATAACTATTTCTAAATATTCATTACTGGCTCAATAGTGGCAAATCTACGGGACATATGCTCCCGAATTGAGGATGATAGTAATGAGGATCTTGAGCCTAACAACCAGTTCTTCGGGTTGTGAACGGAACTGGAGCACATTTGAGATGATACTACGATTTGTCATTTGCTAATAAAATATTTCTTTCTTTCAAATAAATATGTTCTCAACGAATTTCATGTGATTATCTTTTATTTAGGTGCATACGAAAAAAACAAATAGGCTAAATTCTAAGAAATTGCATGACTTAGTTTTTGTCAAGTTCAATGCAAGGCTCAGGAGCAAACTTTTGATCCCAAACAAAGATTTCCTAGTTGCATACAATGAAGAGGAAAAGATCATCGAATGGTTTATGCCTCAGAAAATGAATGGCGATCCTTACGAGACTAGTGATGATGAGGTCTTCCTTGGAGAGTAATTGATTTTTCGACAGGTGTCGATTGATATGGGTGCTAATTCGAAATTAAGGAAGAGTGAAAGAGTTAAGGTATTCAAGTCCAAGAGTAGAACTTTTAAGGGGAAAGCATTCTCATCTTTAAAGTCTAAGCAGCAGCCTGCATCAGATGAAGATGATGAGGAAGAAGTTTACACATCATCAGATTCATCATCAGATGATGAGGAGCAAGACATGTCTTCGAATGAACCAGTGGATTCAGACTCTAACTAGAAAATGTATCGTAAACATTGATATTTAAAGTTTCTAGTATGTTCAGATAAACTCATTTAAAGGACAATGCTGTAATTTTGTAAATTATATCACTTTTGTATTATAGAACCACTTCTCTTTTTCTTGAAAACTTATTTTTCTTAATTTTATGATTATCTGTCGCTTTGTGTATATACGGACGTTCTAAACGGTATCTGTAAATTCGTAATTTGAATGCAAATAAGCCAAGGTAAGTACCATAAAATTGTTTTATGTATTTTAATATGTCCTATATAGCCAATTATATGATTATTTTTTAACCGGCATGATACCGATATGACACTCCGGTATTTAGGGTCATATCGCAATATAACGCCCGATATCCGGTATCTAATTTGGCTGATCGGTATGGGACCGGTATCCAATATTTAGAACACTGATGGAGGAACTGTAGCTAAAGATGGTGGGGCAACTAGTAGTAAGCTTGAAGGACACTTACGGAAGGCGAGAGAATACGAATAATCGATGAATACACCTCAATCCGTGTACAAGACATCGACACTTTCTCAACTTCTGTAGAAGACACAAATAAGGGTAGAGGAAGAGAAAAAAATAATTGATCTATCGATGCAAAAGAAGTGAAATATGGGACAGACTCAAAAAAGGTAACATTAACAAAGACAAAATCTCTCTAGATATTAGATTATATCACTTATACTCTTTTAGAGTCCTACAGTAACGAACAAATATACACTTAATAGCACAGGGAGATAATTTGTCCAAACCAGGAGAAAAATATTAAAGAAAACATATACACCCAAAAACTGAAGGCAATAAATGAAACATAGTTGTACCAGGATAAAGATAGGAAAATGAAGTTTTACCATATAAGACAGAAGATAACATTCTCTTAATCAAGTGATATGCATACATAATCATACTACAAATATTTTGGAATATACATGTGAATTATTAAGGTGCGAGCAACAACTAGAATGTGTCTATATTTCTCTTCAGCAACACCATTTTATTGAGACGTGTGAGAATAACATGTTTGATAAATAGTTTCATTATTAGCAGAAAACAGGAAAATCTCAACTTTCACATACTCCATAGTATTATCAATATACAAAATATGAATAAAGATAAAAAGTTAATTTTTCATTTCTTTATAAAATAGTTTACTCATATGAAGAACTTAAAACAATTCTTTTAACAAAATCCATGTCATGCGAGAAAAATTATCCATCAAGATAGGAAAACATTTAAAGTTCTTAAAAGAAGGAAAATGACATGAACTCAATCATCAAAACAAACTAACTCGAATAGGACATTACAATGTATATTGATTCTACTCATATATGAGGCACAATGATACTTACCGAGTTCATAAAACTCACTATCTAACTTAAATATACCAAATGATGAAGACTCTGAAAAGAAGGGTATCCAAAATGTTGATGTCACTGTAAAGGAGAATTAGAAGAGCAAGCGACAAAACCAGTTATTATATTTGGTAATTTGATTAATAGATAACAAACTGATAGGAAACCTAGGAACAAACATTAAATGTTAATAAAGTGATAGTGTGAACTATCCCATCACCTACCACTAAAGACGATGAATTATCAACAATATGGACAAGATGGTGATTATCTGAAAATATAATGAGGCAAATTTATCTCTAATACCTGTCATACGAGAGGAAACTTCAAAATCTACAACCCATGGTCAACTAGAAGGATGCATGAGTAGTAGCATGCTAGGTAAGTTGGACTAGAGATACAGGAATCCGTCAAGACCAGAATGTGGAATCTGAACCATTGTAGAAGACATTGCAGGAGCAACTAGAGTAGTAGTAGTAGTTATTATAGAACTAGAAAGACTAGTAGTAGAGCTGCTTGTCATAGTCTATGTCCATTCTGGTTTTTCGTACTTCTCTCAATAATGTCACATGCATGATTTTGTCAGTCACAGTGGTCATAATGATGAAATCCTCAATCACTTCCTTATTCCCAACCACCACGATCACGGCCACGGTCACGGCCACGGCCTCCCCCTAAATCATGAATATGCTATGTTCACGATCAGAAAATAGAACAGAATTCTCATTGAAATAGAAGATAAAGTAGTTGAAGTAGTAGATCTAGTGGAAACACGAAGAGCTCTGGAGTATGTAGTAGCCAGAGAAGGGACACTATCACTAGCAAGGACTTGACCTCACACATATGTCAATAAGGAAGAGTGTAGGCCAAAGAGAAACTTGGTGATGATGAGATCATGATATTCCTTCAGGATATTTTGATCAATTACTATAGGATGGGAACCTCCAATTCATATAAGATACCATGAAGCATTGAATTGTAAGTAAGAACAGATATATCCCCTGTAGGAGAGTGAAAAGATGCTAGAAATATACTTCTAAATGTTGCATACTTCTTTAATAGTATCCCAGATTTCTTTTACGGTCTTAAGGAATATAACTCCAAAGCTAACTTTCTCGTCTATGTTGTTGAGAAGCAGGTAATAACACATTATTTTCAAGCCAATCAGAAGAGAAAGAATCCTTTGTATCTGACCACCCATAAAGAAGGTGTCCAATTTTCCTTTATGCTCCAAAAAATAGTCAAAAAAATTAGGACCATAACAAATAGTTATAACCACTAAGTTTAATGGTGGTAGCAATTAGTGTGCATGGAAACATATGATCAGGACCATTAGATGTCATAGTAAATGTAGCAGCAATAGTAATACAAGAGCCGACAGTAGAATCACTAGATGGTGAAGTCACGGTAAAAGACTAAAATCCAACTTACAAAGAGATAATCTCAATAGTAGTAGTAGAAAGGGTCAGCAGCAATAGCAGGAGACCAAGAACAATAGTAAAAGGTGCATCAAGGTGTAGAAAAGATGGGATTCGACCCTTTTTTAGGCTAGCAATCGCTCACCTTCAAGTTCGATCAGTATTTACAAAGCATTTGGAATTTCCCAAAAGAATTTTTCTTTTACTTTGTATGAACTTTGGCTTTTCGTGGATCAACAATAAATGTTATGGAATATTTGCAAAAGGAGAAAAAATAGAGGCTGAAGCAGCAATAGAGCGTAGAAAAAATAGAAGTAGTAGGGACGGAGCAAAGGAACAATGGAGGTGGAGCAAAAGCAAAGGAAGAAGAAGAGACTAGAGTAGAGAAGACTGTAGAGAAGAATTGAAGTAGAAGCAAAGCAAAAGGAGGCGAAGCAAAGGCAAATCCAGAGAAGCGAACAGAAGTAAAGTAGAGCGAAGGCAGTGGCGGTAGGTTTTTTTTGTTTAGTGAATGGTGGAGGCTAGATCTTATCTTAAAAAAAGGTTGAAATCTATTCTATAACTTTGCTCCGATACCATATTATGAAATACTAAGTTAGATTTATTATAAGTTATTAGATACATATATAGGTGTCTTAATACCATACAAATAAACTCATAGGCGATGTGAGACTAAATATAAATATAATATAATAGTCTAATCTAACAATATAAATACCCGAAATCTCCATCATATAAAATTTTGCTAGGTTTTGGACATTCTACATATTTAAACTAACCAAATGGCTACACAGAATTGTTCATTTTGATCCACTTGACGCATAAGCAAAAGCTTTTTCTAAAAGAAAAATTGATCTTTAATTTTTAGAACACAATAGAGTGGATTATGATAATGGATGTCCCATCATTAAAATTCAATGAGAAGGATTTGTCTCCAAATTCTTCCCAAAAGATCAAGTCTATTATGCATGCATGCATGGAGATAATGTATCTATGTATATGCATAGGTAAGTTACTTACGCATGCCGACTAAATTATACATTTGGCCAGCTGTATGGACAATTCAAAGCATTAATTATGATTTAGATAATCAACAATTCCCTGGGGTTCAAAAATTTGTGGTTTGGAGTTTTATATCTTGCAAATCGAGTAGTCAAATAACATGTTTTTATGAGCATTGCATATCGTTCATTTTAGATGTTGTGATGCATATAACTTAAAATCCCAAACTCCAACATCTTTTAAACCTAGGGATTTAATGCTACGATGATTTCAGTAAACAATTTGGATCATTGATATTGTTGGCTAAATGTGTGATTTAATGGGCATGCATAGGTAAGTTACCTACGCATATGCATGGTACATTATCCCCTATATACACAAGTTAAGAAGACAACCTTAAATCTTAATATAAAAGTTATTTATAAACAATCTACACCATTCATCGTGATCTTCACATCCTAAATAGTGTTTTACAAAAAAAAAAATCATATTTTTACTATAATTTTACAGACATTACATAGTTACAAAATGAGTGGTTTTTCAACAATAGACAAACGAAACCTCGTGAATAACGATACACACACATATCGAAGTTCTCTAAAGAGGCACCCCTAAATCTTAATATAAGCATTATTTATAAACAATCTACACCATTCATCGTTATCTTCACATACTAAATAGTGTTTTACACAAAATTTTTTTTTTTCATATTTTCAATATTATTTTACAGACATTACGTAATCACAAAATGAGTGGTTTTTCAACAATAGACAAACAAAACCTTATGATTTTAATGATAAAAAATGTGTCTAAATCACATTATATTTTTTATATACCACTCATTTAGAGCATAGAAATGATGACTAATGGTTGGAATCATCCAAATAGACCCTCTATATTGAAATTTAGGGTCATCTTCGTAAGAAACACTTTATGGAAACACCTTAGCTACACTTTTATCTCTCTTTATAATAAATATATATTTAAAAAACATATTTAGCCATGTCTATGTGTCTTGATGTTGGAGGATATTGTGTCTAATACCATGTATCTGTGTCTGAGCATGAAACACATCCGTGTCAACAAATCATAGCTTACCGGTGAGTAGAACTGTTGTTTTATTTCATATTAGTGTGCACCCATGTTAATTTCATTGAGCTGCATTATTGATTGACCTATTTTATTTTCTATACAGCTACACCTTTGGATAATTCAAATCAATGTATTTTAGAAGGGATAAAATTTATACAAAAGATTGAAACCATAAAAGAACAGATCACATATGCAAGTAAGAGATTATTATAGTGCCTTGATTATTCTGTTGAGCCACAACTTAATAGCTCGAGTTTTGTGTGAAGTGGATGTCCAAATGGTAAAATAGTTCCACATTTAACAGGTAAATGGATAAAAGCTTCAATATTAACAATGACAATTTGTTCACTCATACCCCTATACATTCAGCTTTTCATGCTTTTCCATTACACCATGTGGGAATTATCTTGTGCAGTTCTTTGTTAGTATTGTAACAGTGTTTTGTGTGGTTGGTGACATTGGGAGGATGAAGAGTACTAAAATGTTACTCAACCCTTCTCACAAGCTCAGAGTTTTGGTGTGTAGGGGCAAGGACATTGAGGTATGCCTCATAACCCTCGTACCATGTGAGGCTCTCATGCATTTCTTCATTAACATTGCAATGGCATCTCTTTCTTTATTCTTCTATTTAATTTGTGGGTGAATAGCACGTGGGATGATAAAGAGTATTAAAATATCCGTCAAGCCTTCTCATGAGCTCCAATCGAATTGTGATCCACTTCAAGCATTAGTATTCGTGGTGTTTGCAAACTGGACTAAAATTGACAACGCGAGAAATAAAAGAAGAAACTAATGGCCAATTGATTAACGAGCTTTTTTGATACTATTTAGCTTTTCTTATTAGTCTTGTATTCAAGACTTACAATATGGAAGAAAAGTATGTACTTTCTTTGTCAATATACACAAGAATTATACATTGAAATGACATTAAAAATGCTACTGATCCAATTACACCTACCGTTTATACTGCATATTGCTCGAAGTAGTGTACTGCATAACCATACCAATACCACGAACCAAAGTGTACCATCAATCCGGCAACACTGGCTTAGAGTTTTGGTGTACGGAAAAAAAGGGGACTGCATTGTGTCAGACGATGCTTTAGGGTTGTTGGGTTTAGTTGGTTTCTTTAGGGGATGGAGGGTAGTCGAGTTCATTTGATTTTGTTTTGTGTCTGACAACACTATCATTCAAGCTTTCGTAAATTGGTTATCTATTAGTGACAAGTTAATAGGATGGATAATGGTCATGCTTTAGTTCACTCTGTAAGTAATTGGAAGACCAAGAGTATCACCTGGCATGTAGAACCTTCATAGAGTTGACTATAACCATTATGTCCTTTTTCTTCCTTCCAAGATGAAGAGGTAAATTTCAAAACTAGCTACAATTGTAGCCTCAATACTATTACTCTTGTTATGTCAAACCATTAAACCAGGACTACATGTGTCTATAAAATCATCCAAAAAGTTGAATTTGTCAGGACATTGTTCCTAAAGGTTCATAAAAAATATAAACGAGTAACAAAGTCTATACAAAGCCATAATCGCCTTTTCTAACAGGTCCATTAGCTACAATCCCATGACGAGCCAAATTTGCATTTGCATGTGCCTCCAAAATCTCCTAGTAATAATATATAATAGACCAATGCATAAATTGTGCATTACCATACAAGCTAATTAACAAATTTCAGTTACCGCAGCAACAAGCAATGAGGCACTATAGAGTTTGCTCTTTTCGAAGATCCAATTACCTGCAGATGAAAATGTCTTTTACAAAATAAAACAATTAGTTCATAAAATTTGCAGAGGTGGTACCATGTAGAGAAGGAACTTGTCTTGACTCCATGTTTCTAGTGCATATTGTGAGATAAAAGAAGATTGGTGTTTGATAATCAGAGACTTCACATCATTTAATGAGGAGCCTACAGCAAATGGTAGACCAACAATAAAATTAATTCCTTTTAAGGGATTGCTAAGAAATGAATGGAAATCATGAAACGAAATGTATTTCTAGAACAAAATCATCATCGCTTAAGCTTATTAAACAAGAAAAAACTATATAAGAAAATTTGTAAATACAAAATTTCTTACAGGTGTCAACAACTGTAATTTAAGTTTTTCTTTTCTGAAATTGACACGAATAGTAAATAATCCTAGATTCGTCATTTTAACCATCATGGTCCGGATATTATGAGTCAATAAATGTGGGTACTGGTTTCTTCATGATACTAGATTGACGAGTTACACTACTCTTTACGATATTGCTTGACAAGTATCTCTTAATCTTTTACTTATCACTGATTCAACAATATTCCAATACTAGTTTTCCTTCAAGGAAGGAGAAATGAAACCTTAGATCAATTTTACCTCCATTTTGTGTGTTGGTTGAAACCCTCGTAGTTATACATCAAAGATCTCATCACCACAAATTCACAAGGTTTGGAACAACAATTTCTATTCTACACCATACAGTGCCACCAATACTCTCACAAGATTTACATGTTACAAAAGGTCACATCGAATGTACTGCAAATGGCTTTTACAATTAATACTGGCATTCTGTCATAATCCTCAACTGGTCGCAGCTGGATGGGAGGTAGCAACAGGTCGGCTGATTGGGGAATTAAAAGCAGAAGCAATAGAAGAGAGAAATCGGTTTCAAGCCATATGATCAGATGCGACCCGCAATCCGCTAACCCTTATCCACATCCAACTGATTAGTTCATTTCAGTGTCAAATGAACTAATTCAGTTGTAACCATTTTAATGGTTTTGAGTGAGAGCTGAGGGAAAGATTAGGTTGTTAGTTGTGATTGAGAGAGAAAATTTGTTAGAATTGTTGTATAAATAACCCCAATCATTGATTATAAGAAGCACGGAGTGAATAAAGTTCTTCTTTCCCTCTAAAATTCCCTCTGTCAAATTCTTCTTCTTCATCTGCTTCTTCTTCTTCTTCGGTTCTTCTTGCAAATCTTTGGGTTGTCTCTTTGCAGCTTGGAAAAACGGAAGCAATGCCATCATCCAAAGGCTCCGGCAGCAAAAGCAATGGGGATCACGACATATTCACCTAATCGTGCAGGTCTATAATGCTCTACTTGTAAACCAAACAAGTCAAGACAAACTTTTCCATGCCATACCAAACAGTGCATAATAATCTTCTAACAGTGTTTACATGGTACATAAGTTTATTAAGATTGCACTACAAATGCCGTTTACAAGTAAAACTGGTATTCACCTACTCGTGCAGGTCTATCACGCTACTTATAAATCAAACAACTCAAGATAAACTTTCAATCAACATATTAGGCAAGAAGGAAAAGTTATTTTGATTAGTGAGATGTTGTTACCTTCTACTTGAGTTTCCCACGTTCTCCAGCTATCGATCTAGAATAGCATGGCACAGGAAAACTTCAAAGTGCCATTTTCACGAGAAAATTACTAAAAGATGAGTAGCAGTAGAAAAAAATTACCTTACTCATGGCTATAGAGACAAGGAACACGGAATAAGTAACATGAACAACACCAAGAACAAGCACAAAATGATGAAGTTGCTCAAGACTTTCATGTGAAGCAAACGGTTGGAGGCCCTGCACTAAAGGTACAGTTTTAGGGAACTTCAAATGCAAACCACAAAGAAAAGAAGGATTAGGTATTAATGCTTCAACTAAAACGATAATCTCACTCGGACATATGCAGAACCTTTTTGCATATGTTACCAATAAATTTTTTTCTAATCTCCATATATATGAAAGAAAGGACACGCATTATATCTGAAAATAAAGGGTCATATCAAAAAATTAAATACAAAATTATACGTTTGATTTTTTTCTAACCAAATTGAATATAACAGAGAGAAAAATTTAAACAAAAGATTTTGGTAGTAACAAAATTAATCAGGAAAGCGTGATTAACCTCTTGAAAAGATAAAGATCGGGAAACTAATTTCTTGAAAAATAAAATATAGCTCAGGTTTGTAACTTTTTTTTATCCAAAAAAGGAAAAAGATTGAGTTGGCCCTACTACTGACTTTTTAACCCTAAAAAAATTTAGATGATTAATCTTCCAAAAAAGACCTACCTTCATTTGAGAATTGTTAACAATTTGAAAAAAGAAAATAAAAGATTTAGACTCAAGATTGATTAAAAATTAAAAAGAAAAAAAAAAAAGATGAGCCATGTGAGACACTGTTTGAGAACGTGTGAGCATTAGGGCATGAACCCGTTAATCCGAAGGGACGAGCCTCGCTTTGTTTGAAAACACGTGAGCACTAGGATTTGAGCCCTTTTGGAGAAGCTCCTCATGTTTACGTTGGTCAAACTCAATTACCAAAGCCTCCACAGTGGCATCTATGGCCATTATCACCGAATTGCGGCACCACCTCTTCAATGATGAAGAGATCATCCCCAACAGAGTTGCTATTTTGTTTCCGCTTAGCTTTTTGATAAACAAAAAGAAACTAAAAAAAATAAAGAGAAGAAGCTTGCAATTTTATTAAAAAATTTTGATTACAAATGGATTAGAAGCCTTTCTCTTTTTTATCGAGGGAGTGTGACGATATAGATCTAACCAGGGCAGTCCGTTTGATCCCTTTTGTCGATCTAGCAATAATGGAGAGCAAAGGAAAAAAAAAAAAAAGATCCCCTAGTCTTTCTTTTTGGAGCTAAATTAATACTGAAAATGTCTCTTTTCTGATTTCAGATTTGTTTTTATAGGCTATAGGTGATAAAATCAATTTCTACCCAAACGATAAAGATCCCAATCATATCCTGAATGATACGAAAAGTTTCATCCCAATTAGACTCGACCGAACTGCTATTTAGCAGTAATTACCACCAGATGACAGTCCAATGAGGATAACTAGATTTGATTTTTGATGGTCTTGATCATATCGTTGTAGATTGTACCACTCTAATATTTAAATAAATCATATTTTTTAACCGAATTGGAATAAGATTTTCAGTTAGTTTTATGATCGGATTAGGATCTAATCTAGCTTATAAACCAGAATTTCCATTTGGTTTTAGTATAAGATTACTCTTCTAAGATAAGAGTTTCATGAGCTATATCATTTGTTTGATTCTATTTTTATCTATATCATTAATCCTTGTGATTAAATAAGAATTATGTTCTCAATTAACTGTTTTCTGGATTAAATTAAAATCTTATCATCATTCCACTGTCAACTGCTTTTTCTTGAGGCCGACTCCATGAGACTAGTTTCCATACAAGAAGCCCCTATTAGAAGGGTCCAAAAAATTTTTGACCAGGGTTGATCTGGTTTGACTACTGGTCAAATTAGCTCTGACCAAGTTAAATATGTAGCTAGGGGTTCTTCTTGAGTTGTAAATTCGTTTCATCTGTACTAAAACCCTAAATTATTTCTGAGTTGATGCATGAGTTTCCTTCTCTAGTTTAATCGTTAATCAGTGCTCCATGCTTATTTAGAAATCTCCCTTCTTTTTAATGTTTACAATAATCTCAAAATAGATCTATATGAAACAATTAATTGTTCCTTACTAAATCATAATTACAAATCAATAAATAGAAAAACCTATGTGCACCACGTGCAAGCAAAATAAATCAAATCTCAATAAAATTCTAACCACATCAGAAAAAATCTCAACTAAATCCCTAATCAAATATTGAGTTTTATTGTCCCTATTAATTCTCCCTGATTTGGAAACATTCACTATCAGTGAATAGCACAATAGAAAATCTTGCAAATTTGGGTGAAACTGATCAATCTTCACGAGATCTGGCAAAATTTTCTATCAAACTAAGTACAATAAAATCGAATAGATTGATAACCAAGTGTATGTTTTATGATGTTTCCTTGGTGGCGGCAAGGATGGTGGTAGAGGACTTGGAGAGAGGTTGAAATCAATGCTGCTGATGTAAAGAATGAAGGAATTGGAATATAAGCTGCAAAGTCAAGAACAATCTACACCTAAGAATTCATGCACTTTGAGTTTGTGCAAGACTCCATTAAGAGATTCAGAAATCTCTCCATTAGATCATCGAACAGCAATGCCCGTGTCGATACTACTTCAGACATGTCGACACAATTTACTGACTGATATTGAGTTTGATACGGGCATTCTCAAAGTAAACACATGGAAAGAGTTAAAGGATCGAATCAAGATAATTGAAAACTCATTGTGCGCCAAATCTGCTAATGACAACGGCAAACAGCCTTATTAGAACAACAATCAGGGTTCTTCTCAACATTCAAATCGAGGCAAAGGTAAAGATGTCTTTATTGTGAACACCTCCTAAGGAAGCCCCGCGTGAGGCATCACGGTCACAGAAGAAAGCCGATACTGCACAAAGAGCTCAAGGGTAGTACTCCTTCACGAACGATCAAGTGGACACTATCTTCCACCCTCCTATGAAGGGCAACAAGCCGAAATTGCCTGAGCCTAGACATCCTAACGAAGCGTGTGGAACCTAAACATTACCAATTCAACCAATCATTGGGTCGTCCTACAAAGAATTGCTACATTCTCAAGGATAGGATCCAAACACCGATCGATGCTAATGTACTCTCATTGTGTAAAGAGAAAAGGCGCAAGCAAAAATGGTGTCCCTCAAGTTGGGACCGTCTGAGTATATACCCACTATTACTATTGGAGTTTGAATTTCTAAGGTTGACGCGAAGTTGGTCAAATTTGATCGCGCAGGTCAATGGGACAAAACTTGATCTTGCTTACGACCAAGTCCGGCATGGTCATATGTGTGCATCCAGATCTACTCAAAGAGATGCAAGGTGTGATGTCAGCTAAGATGAAACCCCGATCAAAACAAAAAACATGACTTGCAACATCTTTTATGTTGCTTTTCTCAAATATTCAGAATGGGAGATTATGTTGGTGGTGCGAAAACCATCTTTCTAGGTGGTACTTAGTCCGACAAGGCAAATCTAAAAAAATATGGTGTTATCCCTATCATCCACAATGACCAAAGGTGCTGATAACGAGCTCTGTCACTCAACCGCCGATACCTAACTCTGCCATCCACAAGCATAAACACAAAAGATCAGGTTCGATGAGGTCATGAAGCCCAATCACCATTGCGACATCATGACTCAGTTTGGCTAATATTTTGGCCCGGTTCACTTTATAAGCTACTATACAGTTATACCTATCCAAGGAGACGAAAAACACATTGAATAAATCTCTCACATATGCCGAGTCATTTGTGACTTTTGATTCCTCCGCCTCTAAGTGATGAGGTTGTACTTGTCATTGTTATCAAGTGACACGATTGTCAAGTATCAGTTTCACTACAAAAGACATGATCCTCCGTATCATAAGGGATATGTCAGCACCACGTCAAGCGAATTCTCATTGATCTCAATTCTGCTCCAAGCATCATACAACAATGATTGCTCCAGTTCTTGCAAATACCGTACCGATCAGTCAATTGTCCACGACAATGACCACCATCCACGATTTCAGCACTCAAAAAAGCCACCTTATTGGCAAGGTTCGCTGCTAACTCAACAATTTGAAGACTAAAGTCATGTTCATCTTGTAATTGATGCAGATATGTTCTACATTTTACTTGGACGACCATGGATTCAGGCCAATCTTATCATCCCATCCACTTTATTAATGCTTCAAGTTTGTTGATAGACAAGAGATGGTTAAGACGCTCTACGCTGAGAAGCACTCATTCAAGGGGGTAGAGAATTACTTTACAGACTCTATACTCAATCAAGAAGAATAGGAGATAGGTATAAACTCAGACAGTGGTCATGAGATAGATTCTGAATCAAAAGATGATGATGATGACATCTTCAATACTGATCTTGTAGTAAAGCTCAATGAGTTATGTATTGATGACAACACCAACTATGAAAGTGAGTGGATTATTAATGAAAGTTTAGATTTGAATTATAATATGTGTTTATCTAATTCCTCTTATCCAAATGTGGATGTGAATTACGTGAAGTTATCTATGTTATACCACATGACATTGCTCCATATGCCCATTTAGTTGGCCTATGTGGAACGACATGTTGGTAACGTTATCGATTCTTTATTAGTCGCGCAAGGCTGAAAAAGCCAGTCACCCAACTTTCAGTCTAATCGGTTCGCTGCCAGATTGATCTCATGAGGCACCTAATGAGGACCTTGAACACCATATTTTTCTCATTATGATCCAAATGCACATTACATAATGAGGGAAAAAAACAGAATAAGGATACGATATGAGTGGATTTGCATAGTTCTTTATTTGCAATTGAACTTGGTCTTTTTAAAACGTAAAGCGTTGACAATAAGAAAGAGTTAATTTGAAGTTGGTGAAGGAGAATGAGAATGGGAATAAGGCAGAAAGAATACACTTGTATCAAACCAAGGAACCAGGAAAATCTATTTATTTGTATATGTATTATTTGTTTTACTCTTATATATGTATTTTGTTATATTTAAACTAAACTAATGAAATGTGGGGCAGTAAGTCTCCACCTAGGCCTGTCCAACCCAAAAGCCTGAGCCCGAGCCCAACCCAGACTAGGCCCGAAAACGATAAACGCCCGATTGATTAATGGGTCCCGAACCCAGGTAAAGCTAGTGAAACCTGAGCCACTTCCGTGCAGGTAATCGTTAGGGACAAAAACTGGGCCGAGTTACTCGGTCCAGCAGCTCTAAGAGCCATTGGGGGTTATTTTGTAAATTTTTCTACAAAATAACCCCCAACGGCTATAAAATAGTCAGAGGGCTGTTTGTAATTTTTTTTTGCAAAATCAATTTTTTATGGCTAAAAATAGCCTTTGGGCTATTTATAACTTGTTTGAACGATATGCTATGCATTTTTTATGTTGCTACTGTTGGATTATCTAATTACTAATTAGTAGTTGCTATTGTCCAACAATTTCACAGGTTGGTTTACAAGTTTTAGATATTTAAGAGTTTTTTTAATAAATATCAAGATGATATTACTTTTGGACATGTTACAAAAATGAAAAAAAAAAATCATAAGTATTATTATCTCACTCCTCTTAATTTTGGTCTAGGCTTGCATGAAAGATGAAGGTCTTAAAAACTATTTAGATGCTTTATAATCCATTGGCAAGCAAGAAGTTTTTAAGATATTAGATATTACGTTTGTCTATCATTTGATGCATATAATGTTAAGCATAATTCTACATTGCAAGTTCCGACTACAACAATAACTATCCTAAGAAAACTAAGGGACTTTTTCCTTGAAATTTTCTTAGTTAATAAGTTAGGTGGAAAAGAGAAAATGTCGTAGTCAAGGGAAGTTTCTAAACTTGATCAATAATACTATGTTCCTTTGTCAATGTATGAATGATGAGTATGATTTTGATATATTATGATGATGGAAGACACATGGATCGTCATGATTCGTGATTTACTAATGGTTCAAGTGTCTAATATAGTTTCAAAGAGTCCATTTTAGCACTGAAGGATGCTTGATCGATGACCATAAAACATCTCTGGATCCAATCATAGTAGAAGGCACTGATGCTAGGTTGAAAAGAAACGTCAATGCATAGAGAATGTCAAAGAATGAATGCAAGAATTAGAAATAGAGTAATCAAAATAAATGTAATTTTTTTAACTCTACTTTTGTAAGAATGATCAGAAATAGATGGATAGGTGTCAATCTAGTATGATGTACATTCTATTGTAATGCAATAATTTCCTTAAAGTTGTAATATTGCAAAGTTCGATCTTATAGAAAATAAAATGAATTTTTTTAATGCATAAGCATAATTTTTCAGATTTTTAAGTATATTTTTGGATTTTTTGACTACCTTTTTTCCTCAAATTATTAAAATCTTTAAAGAAAAACCACTGACAGGCTTTTCTAAGCTATCTGGGCCTGTGCTCGGGCCCAGTGCGGGCGATGCAGGGACCTACCAGGTTCGGCTCTAGGCATGGTGCGAAACCCAGCCCGGGCCCGTGTACCTGGGCCATTTGTTACAAAATAAAAAAGATAGCCAAGGTTAACCTGATCAAATAGGATGAGTATAAATAAACTAGATTTTAGCATGTGAAAATGAAAAGTTAACATACTCAAATAAATTAAATAGCTTTTAGGGAACGAAAAACTTTAATATCTTAAAAATCGTAAGCCTGTGAGGGAACATGAGAAGAACTTCAGTTGCAAAATCCTCAAAGGGTACACATAAAAATAAGCGAAATGAAATACAAAAGATTATACAAAGTTAATAGGGTTAATCACAGTCAGACCCCCTTAGTATGGGAAGTCTGTAACTTAACACTCTTGAAGTTTGAAACTCTCAAAAAACCCTCTGAACCGTTAGCTCTGTTAGTGAGCAGTTAGTTATATTCACCCCCTTTTAAACCAATGTTCACTCATTTTCTCTAATTCCTAATTTACTCTCACCCCTCTACTTCAAACAGCACTCTTTCTCCTTCCTCTCTCTTCTTCCCGTCCCCCCTCTCTCTATCTCTCTCTCTCTCCCTCACTCCCTCTCTTCATCTCGTTCCCCCTCTCTCTATTCCTCTTTCGCCCTCACTCCCTCTATTAATCCCATCCCCCCCATCTCTCTCTTTCCCTCTTTCATTCTCCATTTAGCTTCAGAATATTAAGTGAGAAATGAGGTTTTGTTGTAGTGTTGCTCATGTTTTTTGTGGTTGATTTTCCCAACTAATGTTGCTTTTTGATTGGACAATAATTTTTCCTTTAGTTTCAGATTTGATCGAGGATGGCATCTAGTTTCTCCTCTTCTTCATCATTACAAAAAACTCGATCTATAAATCGAAAGGTTGTGGAAACAATATTGGCTCGACCACTTAAAATGGAGATTCCAAAGTGAATGCGGTGTAAAGATGAAGGTGAAGACTTCATGGACAACAAAAAATCCTTGCCGGCATTTTGGGTCATGTCCGCTCCAAACGTGTAATGATTGGATATGGATTGACAAAGAAGGAACACCTCCATATGCGAAAGAGGTTTTGAATATACTCATAGAGCGCTATGAAGAAGGTAATCTTGAACGAAGTCAAAATTTAGAAACTTCGAACAAAATGGTTTACGAGAGAAGCTTGTTGATTAGTGTATTGATTGAGTTTTTTTTGTCGTGTTGTCTTGTGCTACTAACCAAATGAAGCTCTCATTGTCGCAGTATAATAAAGATTCACTAATATCTATGATTAAATAAATTAGAACATTTCTTCTCCTTGAGTTCAATGTTTGCAAGTGTGTGGACATAATGGTTATGTGTTTACTACACTGATTTACTTCCAAATAAGATTCTCTTTGTTCATACCAAAAACCCTAAGATTCTACATTAGTGTGCAGCAGCTGCAGCAGCAAGCACAACAGCAGCTGCAGCAGCAAGCACAGCAGCAGCAGCTGCTCTTGCTTGCTGCTGCAGCAGCAAGCAAGAACAGCTGTTGCTGGTGCAGCAGATGTATGACCATGTGCCCTTGCACTATATCCAGGCAGCAGATAACATAGCAGATAACGAAGGCATGTATAGCAAATAGCCAGATAACCAGCATGCAGTAGAATGTCCTTCAGTGCACATATATACATAGTTTCAGCAATAAAAGGACTCATAATATCAACAAAGCAGCAGTAGCAAACAGCAGCTACTGCTAGCAGGCAGCAATACAGTTGATACTTCAACAATAAAATTAATACTTCAACACTATATATTTAGTTTCAATGATAATACATAATGTTAAAAAAAATTCTCCAATCAGTAGCAAGCAGGCAGTAGCAAGCAGGCATCAGTAGCAAGCAGCAGCAAGCATGTTTCAAATTGGGTTAATCACAGTCAGACCCCCTGTAGTATAGGGGGTATGTAACTTAACATCTCTGAAGTTTGAAACTCTCAAGAAATCCCCTGGGTATCCTAACAAAGTGAACTGAATGTTAGTGAGTGGGGTACGTGATTTGAATGTGCATTGAAAAGACTAAAATGCCCCCAGGAATCGTAGAAAGAGAACTTGTCTCGGGCGAAACTAGGGCACAGCGGGATCCTTCTTGGGCGAAGCTAAGGCACAACGGGATCCTTCCTAGGCGAAGCTAGGGCACAGAGGGTGCGTTCTCAGGCGAATCTAGGGCGATTGCAGGCGATTTTTGTCTCTCGAAGGCGATTGCGGGCCAATTTCTCTCTCGCAGACGATTGCGGGCGTTCTCGGATGGAAAGTGGAGCCCGCGACTTGATCTCAGGCGAAGCTATTGATACACAAGGGCGGGGTCTCGGCAAGATTCGGGTGACTGCGACTTAGTCTAGGCGCAGACTTGTTCTCGGGCGATCTGGTCTCGGCAAGATTCAAGCGAAGTAAGAAAAAGGGTGGGATGAGCTCAAAAGGGTAAGCATTTATATAGGCGTGAAGTTGTTATCTTAATAGATTATTTTACTGACAAATTTGTGTGGTGACGACGTGTTACTGTCGGTGTGATTTTTGTAGATTTCTTGGGACCGAATGTGTTGGGCATAGTGGGGGACCATAAATTGTGTTGGGTGAACTTTGGAGAGGAATTTTTCGGATTTGTAGAGTGGTGGGCATGTACCGGAATTTTAGGGTTTTTTGGATTGTCTGAACAGTGACAGTGGTTTAATCCCTTTATAGTTTATAATTGATTAATTAATTTATATTTGATTAATCACAGTAGCAAAATTTTAGTTATAGTAAAGTAATTAGTTTAATCTTAATCTTAGTTTATAGTTGATTAACATGAAGGTCAAAATTTTAGTTTATGGTTGATTAATTAGTTGACAGTAAAAAAATCACAGTAGCAAAATACAAGTCTTAATCTTGATTAATTAGTTTATAATTGTTGCTGTGTATTTTAATTGTTTATTTATCTTGATGTGTAATTATTATATTATATGCAGTTGAGATATGGCAAGTACTGTTTTTGACCTTCATGTTCACCATGGGGGCAAATTTGTAAATAGTAGCACGACAGACTATCAAGGAGGTACAGTGGATGTTGTTGAGAATATTGATGAAGATTTCTTTGGGTGGTTTTATTTGGAGGATATTGTTACAAGATTGCAATATGTGGGCGGGTTCTTATTGCATTAAGTCCCGGATGATGAATGGAAAGTCCTAGATAGTGATAATAGAGTTTTGGAACTTATTAGGGTATATCAACCTGGTAGAGATATTCATATACACGTGGAGCATTTAGTTGATAACGCACTAGTAGTGGAAGCCTCCACTAATGAAACTGAGAAAGATGTTGAGAAGGATATTGAGAATAATACATCTGATGGTAAGTGGATGGAAAAGGACGATGAGATGAGTAACAGTGACATCTCAGAGAACGACAACTTTGTTAGTTTGATTGGGGACTCAGTGAAGAAAATTGCACCCTTGATGAAGAATACAAGAGTGACGTAGGGGCTGAAAATAAGACTACAGGTAATTTTCCTTTACTCTATAGATTAATTTAATTTACTTGTAACTTTATATGCATGTTAAACTTGACAAATAATTGTTTAGTCCTATAAACTTGACTCTTTGTAATAGTAATCCCCGTATCCCTTCTAATTAGATTCACTATTTGGATCCATGTAATTTCGAAATCTTCTCTAATTACATCTAAGTATTTCTTTGCAAAAAAAGTGGAGGTTGCATTTTTATTGGTCTTGGCTAACGTACATGTGTGTCTACCATTGTACGTCTTGATTTGAAACACTGTTTGGCCCCGGTCCCAAGAGGCGTGGACCCTCCACTTGCATGTCTCATCTATACATACCACAGTCACGCTTGTCCTTTCATTTTTTACAAACTTGTATACATATCCTTTATTAAGATAATCATACCTCAGCCTCCCGAAGCTCACCCGGATTGGCAAATTCCAATCCAGCACATAGTTGGGGGTGGCGCATATTTATCTCAATATCGAACTCTGCATAGCGAACACACTTCTTCCTATGATGTTCATCATTAGAAGAATCAGACGGGCTCCTTAACTAGTGGCTATCAGAGACCTCTGAATTATTATATCCTTCTCCTGTATCAGAATTATCACCAGTATCTGAAACACAAAAACAAACAATTATTTATCAAGTTTAACATGCATATAAAGTTACAAGTAAATTAAAAGAATATATAGAGTAAAGGAAAATTACCTGTAGTCTTATTTTCAACCCCTATGTCACTCTTGTATTCTTCATCAAGGGTGCAATTTTCTTCACCTGAATCCCCAATCAAACTAACAAAACTGCCACTCTTTGAGGTGTCACTAGTATGCATCCCATCGTCTTCCTCTTCCATCCACTCACCATCAGATGTACTATTCTCAATATCCTTCTCAACATATTTCTCAGCTTCATAAGTGGAGCTTCCACTATTAGTGCGTTATCAACTAAATACTCCACGCATACATAAACATCTCTACCAGGTTGATGCACCCTAATAATTTTCAAAACCCCACTATCACTGTTTAGGACTTTCCATCCATCATTCGGGACTTTATAATGCAATAAGAATCCACCCCCATATTGCAATCATGTAACAATATCCTCCAAATCCAACCACCCAAAAAAAATCTTTATCAATATTCTCAACAAAATCCAGTGTACCCCCTTGATATTCTGTCGTGCTACTATTTACAAATTTGCCCCCATGGTGAACATAAAGGTAAAAAACAGTACTTGTCATATCTCAACTGCATATAATATAATAATCACACATTAAGATAAATAAACAATTAAAATACACAACAACATCTATAAACTAATTAATCAAGATTAAGACTTGTATTTTACTACTGTGTTTTTTCTACTATCAACTAATTAATCAACCATAAACTAAAATTTTGACCTTCATGTTAATCAACTATAAACTAAGATTAAGACTAAACTAATTACTCTACTATAAACTAAAATTTTGCTACTGTGATTAATCAAATATAAACTAATTAATCAATTATAAACTAGAAAGGGATTAAAACACTCACTGTCCAGACAATCCAAAAAATCCTAAAATTCCGACACGTGCCTACCACTCTACAAATCTGAAAAATTCCCCTCCAAAGTTCACCCAACACAGTTTATGATCCCCCACCATGCCCAACACATTCGGTCCAAAAAATCCACAAAAATTACACTGACAGTAACACGTCATCACCATACAAATTTGTCGACAAAATAATCTATTAAGATAACAACTTCGCGTCTATATAAATGCTTACCCACTTTAAGCTCATCCCGCCCTTTTTCTCACTTCTTCTTTGCCCGAATATGCCGATGCTGGGTCGCCCGAGAACAAGTCTGTGTCCAGACCAGGTCGCAGTCACCCGAATCTTACCGAGACCCCGCCCTTGTATATCAATAGTTTCACCTGAGATCAAGTCGCGGGGCTCCACTCTCCACCCGAGAACACCCGCAATCGCCTGCGAGAGAGAAAAATCGGCCCGCAATCGCCTTCGAGAGACAGAATCGCTCGCAATCGCCCGCTCTGTGCCCTTAATTCGCCCGAAAATGCTCCCTCTGTGCCCTAGCTTTGCCCAGGAAGGATCCCGTTGTGCCCTAGCTTCACTCAAGAAGAATCCCGTTGTGCCCTAGCTTCGCTCAAGAAGGATCCCGCTGTGCCCCAGCTTCTCCCAAGACAAGTTCTTTCTCTACGATTTCTGTGAGCATTTTAGTCTTTTCAACGCATGTGCAAATTACGTACCCCACTCACTATCATTCAGTTCACTCCATTTGAATGTCCAAAGGATTTTTTGAGAGTTTCAAACTTCAGAGAAGTTAAGTTACAGACCCCCATACTACAAGGGTCTAACTGTAATTAACCCAAGTTAATATAACGAGTTCAATACAAACATTTTCACCTCAGGGCAGAATGCATATCTTGACCGTGTCGTGGAGTTTCGAGAACCTTCTTCGAAACAAGCAAAGAATCCAGTGTTAGAACTCAGTCGTTCCTCCACGCAAATCTTTGAGAACCAAGTAGTCCAGTGACCCATCAGCATGGACAGCAGCCCAAATAACATCACCTCTGCCACCATCACCAAAAAAAACTTCATCTTTGAATCTACAACGAAATAAATATCAATTCCTCACCTTTGACAATCTCCTCCAGAGCAGCAAGAAGAGCCATCCTCTTGGTTCTCATCAGCCACTGCAAACAAAAACCCATTTGAATTAGGACCCAAGAATCACTATCCCCATGAGCAAATTGGGTCGAAATTGGATTAAAGAAAGAAGAAGAAGAAAAAAAAAAAACCATTTACCTTTTTGAGGCGAGAAATGCAATTTTGGATGATGAAGCTGATTGCGATTATGGCTGTGATCACAGTGGCCACGGACCAAGTTGGGGTTTCTGGTAGCGATCTCCCCTCCTCCCCCTCCTGCATCTTATTGTGCTCGGATCTCGCATTGAAGAGAATACGATTCTTGAAGTTATACTTATAGAGGAGAAGAGAGAGAGGAAGAGGTTAGAGCGAGAAAGGCTGGCCATTTGGAGGGAAAATAAGAAGAAAAGGGTTGATGCAATTGACAATGATAGATTAAAGGAGTTTTGACTCCCTTGGGGACTAATGACGGCAATTGATCGGCTAAGGGATTGATAAGGTATCAGAAAAGATTTGGGAAATTCCAAATGGCAAGAGAGAGGGATGTGAGATGCTGAGATCGTCTGAAGAGTATCTCAAGCCTGCTCCCCACTTGGAGAGCGGAACGATGCTCGGGGCTACAGCGCCTCGGTACAGTGTGACTCTACATTTTATTAGGGAAAATGGGAGTTTCCAAAGGGGAACACAGTTTTTACTGGTGAGCCAACCCTCTTATTTGAAAAAGAGAGAATTTTTTTTAGTGAGCACGTCTAAAAATATTCAGAATATTCTCTTTTCATTCTCTCTCCCTTCCTTAGAATCCAACTCTTTACTATCTTAAAATTTACTCTTCTCCTCTCTAAAATCGGCCACTACAGATCTTTCCTAACCCCCTGTAGAGAGTTCGTTTGGTGTCATCGCCGTCGCCGTATGAATTCACTATAGCAAGATTTAAAGTTTTAAAAAAAACAAACAGATAAAAACTTGCACATGTTTGTGCGGGAGCGAGAAAAGAGCTGAGGTTGAAGGAGAGAGCATGGTGGTAAAAAGAAAAAAAAAAATTAGGGTCAATCTTGTTATATTAGCAAAGTTTTTAAGTGGGCTCCCTGCGAAAATTGGTGTGCCCTTTTAGAAACTCCTGTCACCATGCAGTATGCAAAGGCACAAAATTGACTGGATTTAGTTTGGATCAAGATCCGAATTTGAATTTAATTATAAAGTGGTTCTAAAGACCCACCGGACTACAAAAAAGTGTGTGTTTGCATGGGAGTAGAAAGGAAATAAAGGAAGTAAAGCCACTCCTCTTACGTCATATGTTTATTTGGTCTACAAGTAAATTAAAAATTACTTGTATAATGATGAGATGGATCATATGTGGCAATCCAACTTTTCAAATCTACTTCACATGAATTTTAGGTGAAGAGAGTTAGAATTAAGAAGTATTAATAATTTATTATTTTGTATTTTACTCTTCTTTTCTTTTTTCTAATAAATAATTATTTGATTCCTCTTCCATCATTTCCTTCTACTAAAAGATAAAGAAACAAACATTAGAAATATTATAAATGTAATACTTCAAACTTTTTATTTTTGAAAGTAAGTTCTAATTTTCTTTCTTAATTTTTCTACTTCTAAATAAGTGAGAGTATCTTATTTTTAAGGACATTAAAAAAAAAAAAAAATTAAAAACCTCAATTTTTTTTCAAGTGCAACCCCTCCCCTCCCCTCTCCCACCCATCCCCCTGTTCCACTTAACCCTTCCGACCACCACGTATCTCCTCCTCCACCTCCTCCTCCAATCTTCTTCTTTCTCCTGGCAAGAAGAGGACAATTTTGTTTAAAATAATGACAAATTGGTAATATTTTTAAAGTTTTTTATCGGTATCCTTAGCAATTTGATGAGTACCCTATAATTTGGTGGGTATCTTTAGAAGCACTCATAATAAAAAAAACATATGTAATATATGAATCGGATCAAATCCAATAACAGCAATAGGATGCAAATATAATCTACAACTGAAATGGAAAATCCGATTCAAATTGAATATACTTCTTCTTTTTAAGACTACTTTTATAAAACCCAAATCTAGCATGAATTAGGAACAGAAGATCATTTTTCATGTACTAATGACTGTTACAATTGGGTAACCTACTTTTATAAGGGTTTCTAAGGAGAAGCAACATCTACTCTTTGTTTTTTAGAATAAGTGAGGAGGTGCGACAAATACACTGGGATGGATGAGCGAAACACATCAACAAAGCCATGAACAGTTGTTGAAAATGATTGTATTCCTAAGAAAATAGGTTGCTTTTTAGTTAATCCTGTAGTATTTGATGGAGTAACAGGACTAACAATAAACCTAAACATACCTTAATAAAGCCTACATATACTTAATGGAAGTAGTTAAGATGGACATAATAGTTGTTAATTTAGGTAAAATGACTCGCACAGATTTGAAATAGATTTGAGATAATTTAGGTATTACATAGATTTGCTACGACCATCTTTTATGAAAAAAAATGACTCCTATATGGCTGAATGGAGAGAAAAGTCTCGGTAAAAATGATACAAAATCAGCGCAGAATATTACATATTTTTATAAAATTCTAGAGTAAGAAAAAGAAGAGAGAACTTTAAAGTCAGCGCAGGAAAAAATCAAATGAACCTGTACTAAATGCTGCCCAAATTGCAATGCTGCCCAAATTGCAGAAAAAAGTATCATTGTCTCATAGTTTCATCTTCAAATTTGCCCATAGAATCTGATTGTTTATTGCTTACAGTAATTACCTACCATCTATCTAATTAACAATTAATTAGTTCTTTATCATTTTCAATAATTTCTTCACAACATATGCAGCACACCAAACAAAAGTACATAATACTGATTGCATTTTCTTGCAATCAATTCTACACTTACTGCTACATTTTGCTTTGGGGCAAACCTTAGTTGCATTTTTAACGATAAAGCATTCTCATATATGGGGAGATGCACTTCCCCTGTAATATAGCAATAATGAGTAGAAATCACAAAGTCAATATTATGTAAAGTTAATATTACACAGATGAGAAACAAGAGCTACAATTTGTACATTTTTTCTAAATTAACATGACAATCTACATACAAACACAAGGGGGTGAGTTCTGATGCTACTGATGCTTCGACACCCTCAAGGTATCGGAGGGTCCTTATTCTTTTAGCATGAATTACATAAATACCAACGGCGCTATCTAAGAAAAGGTTTATCTCAGAATAATACAAAATGGGCAGAGAACTAAACCATCATACAAGCATTGGAGTTCTATTGGCAAGCGATGGTCTGTGGTTCCTACTGATTGGGAGCATTACATATACCTCATGGACCTCCTGCTTACAAACATCACCTTTGTCTCTATCTATAGCATAGCAGACGTAAATTGTTTCAATAACGATATCCAACACGTGAACAAAATAACCTAAAGCCAGAATGAGCAGCAACCATGCAAGAGCTGCCACTAAGTAGATTTCTACCCCAAGGGTGCTGACGGCCTTTAAGATTGCAAAAACCTGTTGAAACAATGGATGGAAGAAGAATTCAGTATGTCATATTAAAAATCAATCAACAATAACATGCATTCTAAAAGTATTTATCAAATCTAGGGATGCTATCAACTTGGTCACCATATAGGGCAGTCGATCTCTAGAGAAACAATGAGATGCAAGTAATAAGAAGAGTTGATTTTATAGAGTCCACATAGATTAAACACAATATGTTGAGCTGAAGGTATTGGTTTGTTAGGGGGAACAGTCAAGAAATCATTGATCATTCTTGACCGGTGGAAAACCTATGTTCAACAATGAGGGGAAAAAAATGCATTTGTTTTCAAAATGGAAGTGAGTCTGGTAATAAGCAGAATTTTGTGGTTCCCCAAATTGATTTTCAGATGACTGGTAAATTCTGAAAGCATCAAGAACATAGCATCTTCATGTATTTCCAATAAATAAATTACATAAATCCCTTTACCAGTAAGTGCTCTTATAAATTAAAAACTGCTATTTTTCAGAACCGAGTAAAGATAAAATACATTATCATAAAATCTCAAGTGGAATATGAAGCCATGTACTGAGTTGACTTGAACAAAAATCTTGTTATGCGAAGACTACAGTCCATATGAATATTCAGGTTAACCACAAGCAGATCCACATAATGAAGATTGCTTGGTTCAAATTCATCAATTAGATTGCAAAAGGTGCATTCAGCCTTTGTTTCAGTAGAAAAAGGTTTGATTAATTTGGCCCTAAATTCTCATAAAAAGCATATCTATTTCCTGCTCATGTTGATGGTTTTGCATCCAAAAGATAGTACAAGTCCTTGTAGGGACTCAGTAAAATGGTGTCGCTAGACCAGAGAATACAATATTGTGCAAGGACTAGCCAGATAATAGTGTAATATCTAGGTGGGTCAGAGATGCCAATTTTTTTTTTGTTGGGGAAAGTATCCTACTACATACTGTACGTATATATGCAGCAACATATTGCAACTCTCGTCAATTACTGTTATCCTCCAAAGAATCCCAAAAACTTAATTTTCAGGGAAAAAAATGAAACTCTCTTCCATCAGGAATCTATTTTTGTCAACGCCACACACTACCAATGAAAAGTTCTTCCAGATGTACTATTAATCAGAAGTCGACAGAGTTTAAAGGATTAAACTATATTTTACAATATTTCCCTCTGCAATGTGTCAAAAAGGTACCAAAAAATTATGATAAGCATCTAGCAAGATCAAACTGAATTATGCTCCAAAAGAAAAAGCTCTCTCAGGAGCTATGTTCCTGCTTATCTCATTGTCTATAAATGGTCACAGGAACCGACCCTATCATACCTGGGATCCCTACCAAAATTCGCATATGCATCTGTGTCAGCCACTAGACACAAGTCCATCTCTAACACATGCAAATGTTTAATCACATCAAAATTATATAAAAAAAGATGAGGCATGTTATGCCTGTTATTAAGAAACCAAGCATCAAGGTTCCGGTGGGAAAAGCAGAAAATGGAGCGAAGCAATGAGGCACCACTTTCACTGTTACAATTTTTGCCAGCTTAAGTGACAAAAAGCGCCAAATGCCAAAAGCTCTACAATAAAAATGTAAATTGATTTCTACAACTCATAATATTTATACATAATAATATGTTTTTCTAATCTATGATGGTCGCAAAAATAAACATGTATTGTACAAAATGATTCTGAAAACAAATTTAAATAAATTAAGAATCAATAAAAGGAAATGAATATTAGTCTATGGGCCGCTTTTACATGCTACAACCCAATTTTTTCTTCCCCTTTTTGCCAAAGTGACGTGACCCAGGCCTGCTTCTGCTTTCAAAACCATTGTGCCATTTCTAAGGCCTTTTACAACACTGTCAAGCAGTTCATAACTTATTTTATTCTTTATCATTCTCTCTATGCAATTAACAACCTAAAGTATATACTTATACAGGAATCAATGTTGAAAATAAAGCGTTACGAAACTCGTCATATTGCGTTATGATACAGTTAAGCTCAAACATTATCTAACAGTATAACTCATTGCATCGTAACGGTGCATTTTTAATGTTATTTTATGCTATTTTATATTATATTACATTATTTATAGTTATTTTTTTGAGTAATTTTCAGATTACTGCAGATTATCTGTCATTGATTGTTAGCTGATCATTATAAATTTTTTACTTCATTGCTTGTTACTTGTTTGATTACTTGTAGAATTGATAGTTTACTAATTTGCAATTGCTTACTATAATTCCTCTCTGATTGTTAAATTTTGTTAATTATTTGTTGATTCTGTTGAGCTCTCAGCTGAACTGAAATGAGTATTAGAAAATATGAATTGACCATTATAAAATAAAAACTACAGCATTGGTGATGAATGAAAATAACATAAATAAAGCTAAAATCTTTTTTGGGTAATGACTAAAATTACAGTTGCGAACTTAATATTATTCATAAAAATAAAATGTTAAAAATATTATGAAAATTGCTAGGAACTTAGAATAGTTTTTAATTATTATAATATGATTTTACTTTTTTTTTAAATGTTTAAATTTATTTTTTAATTTATAAAATATTTTATATGTAGTTATTTATTTATTTATCTTAAATAAATTGGAAATTGCATAACCTATGTCACGCGTTATGCTATGTGTGATGTAACCTAACGGATGCAAAATATTATGTTATCGTTATCATTATTTTAAACATTGATAGGAATATTCATGTATTTAGAAAATAACCATATATCTTTATACAAATACTCATGTCTTTAAATAGCCCTAGCCCTGAATGGATTTCAGTAAATGCCATGTGCAAAACCAGTATACAAATCCTAGCAATGTACCTACTCGTATTGTGTATTAATGTACAGCATGCAAAAGCCAGAGATATCAAGGCCTCAAAATAAATAGTAGTAAAGAGGTTGTATTTACCGCTATAGCATATAATGCTGAGAGAACAAAAATAATGCCAACAAGAATCCTAGTGGAGACAGTCTCAACAAAAGCAACGGAAAGAAGATTCCGTTTCAGAAGCTCATACGTCATCTTGGCTGAAGAACAATAAGCCTCTCCTGTGATTGCAGCAAAGTTTATTGTGAACTTGTTAACAAAGTCAAATGCTGATAACAAGAACCTTGCACAGCAACTAAGTACAAGATTCACAAATCCTGGAGCGTTCTCTTCATGTTGAGCACTATCTACAATAGCACGGACAATTCGTACAATACCGAATACCATTCCTGACAAACACACTGTACCAAAGGAGGGACCAAAAGCATTCCTGTATAAATTAAAAAGTATCAGGAACGGAGTCAACATATATAGAAGATAGAAGGCATGAAATAAATGCACGAGTACCCGACCCTTCATTTATGAATCTGCAACTCTTTCGAGCAAGACAATCAAATTAATCGATGACCAATAAATTGCTTGATTGAACTTAACAGAGATGTAGCCATCAGCTTATAAATGACATAAGGATCCCAACTGGACAAAACAAGACATACTGGGAAGACCTTCGTTACTTTACATCGGGCTTCTATCAATCTTAGGAAGCAGATTTGAAACTTTCCTCTTTTTCCCCTTTTGATGTGAAGGAAGAAGTCATCAAGTAATAACTGGGACTCAACATAACTACCACAAGTCCCGAAACAACCAATAATAATTGAATGAAGAAAGAAAACAGCATGTTGCTTTTCAAGTGCACACGTAATTAACTTTAGCTTTTCAACTGCTAATGAATATTTTCCTTCTATTACTGTCAAAAAATTTAGCTTGCCATGAGTTAAAAATAATATTTCATCTTCTATTAAGGGTTTCCTCAGCTCATATATACCAAAAAATAAAAGATAAGTATAATTAAAGTTTTTCAGGAAATGAGAAAAGATAACCAACATGCAAATCATAGTTCATTTTAAACATAATAACTGGATTATAGTTATTATTGGTTTAGGGAAATAATAACTGGATTATAGTTTAGGGAAATGAGAAAAGATAACCAGCATACAAATCATAGTTCAGTTTAAACATAACCATCGTGTTGCCAAGTGCAATTGGATTGTCCCAGAAAGTAACTGGGATAGGAAGTAGTTATTCCAATATGATACTACCGAAGAACCACAAAACATAATAGAAGTCACAGTATCCAAACATGACTCACAATAGAGAGCATAAAACATCATATGAGTCACGGTATCCAAACATCACAAAATCCAGTGTCAAATATAAGTCTCCAGAAACTGACTTGGTGACAGGACTACTGTAGTTTTGAACGGCCAGTACTGGCCCAGAAGAGGATTCAATTGTTCCATACTAATAAAAGGATAGTATGCCATTCACGATTTATAGACTGCCACACATTCCAGGTGTACAAAAAGTTACCTAATAGACTTACCTATAAGCTTTTAATAAGGCTTAACTTCTAAAAATAAAGTAACTCCATACGTTAAATCTTGAGTTGACTTTGTTAAGCATGTGGTTTCTTGTCTTCAAACTAGTACACCAATTTGTATGAAATTCCTGACATGAAACCATGAATTCGGCATTTAAAAACTTGACTATTGGTACATCTTTTTAAAGGAAAAAAAAAAAAAAAAATTCAAATTTACAATTTTAATAAATTGTGGGTGCCTAGAGAAGAGTCGCAGGAGGTTACATATGTGGCAATCAAATATAACTCCCAAATATGGTTTTAAAAAAAAAAAGAATTAATGAATTTAATCCATATTAATGAAGTATAAACCTTCTTCCAAGTAAAATTCTCTCGGGTTTGGAGGCTGCCCAAGCAGTTGATTCAGTATTCCGTGTAATTGAAAGATGTAAAACAACAAATCAGTCAATATTCAAAACTTCTAGCCCATCAGCAGAAAAACAACAAGAGGGGATTCATAGATGGATTTTTGGTGATTGGGACAATTTCTGAGCATGATCCAACTATTGGTTCCATGATATCCATCTCCAACTGATAGTAATAGGCAGTATAAGATGGCAAAATAAATTGAGTTATTTTGGTTAGAAGCTCTTAGCTATTTGTACCAAGCATATATTAAGATCTCCCACTTCCAGTCTAAATGGAATTTTTGCATCTTTGGCTACATGGAACTGATAACAGTCTCTGTGGTACATATAGGGCGCTTCCGCAGACCAAAAATTGGCACATTGGGACACAACAAGAATGCCCATCCATATGCTACAATTTCAAATGTGCAAACCTTTATATAATATGCACAGCCGGTCCAACATATATTACAACCCAAAAGATTGCCTCAAGAGTCAACTATATGTACGCATTAAGAGAAATACCTACATGCCCATGTCCCAATTCCCAGATTCCAGACAATTGGTGTGTCCGGTCTCCAATCCGTGCTTACAAGTTATGGATTGCCTTTACTTGGAAAATGAGCACGAATGCACGCATTTCAGTAGGACTGTATAACTTAATGATTTTATAATTTTTGGTTCCATGTATGTTGATCTTTGAACTGGAAACAAAATTTTCGTTCATTCTGGATTTGTTCTTACATCTTTATCTAACCTTCTATTCTTCTCTTATCAAAAAACATTGATAGAAATAAATAAACACCAAGATTTATCTAAATTTGGCCAAGATTGGATTTGGATAAGACTGGATTATAGATTTAGTTAGGATTTCAGAAGATTTGTTTAGATTTGTTTTTATCTTATTACACGTAAAATTTGCTATATATTTCTTACAAAACTAATTTTAATTAGATAAAGATATTAGTAAAATTGAACGTACGTGTTTTGTTCTTCCAAATCTTTCCTTCGAGTGATTTGTGTGAAAGTATACGTGTGATTCGCCTGGATATGAAATCCAAACTCCAATTTATTCCCCAAATTCCTACTTTTTTCCCCAATTCTCCCCCACAAACCCTAGTTCTCTTTCCATTATACATCAAATTGGTATTAGAACTCAAATTAACCATCTTCTTCTTCGACCTTTCTATTTTTTTATTTTAGTTTTGAAACAAGGAAAGAAAGGGAAAAAAAATCAGATCAAAAAAATCAGGGAAAAAAAATCCTAAAAGAGGAGAAAAAAAATAAGAAAAAGAAGAAGAAGAAGAAATAGATCAGAAAACAGAGAAAAGAAAATTAGAGAGAAATGAGAGAAAAAGAAAAAAAGAGAGAGATCATGGAGTCGGGCGAATTAGGTCCCCTGACCCCTCCAACCAACATCAGCTTTATCATCCACAACCTCTGCTACTCACCTTAGCCATAACAACCCCCTTCTCCCTCCTCGACAGCCACCCTCGTCTTCCTCAATCTAACCCAGATCCCACTAGCAAGTTCACTGTCAACCATCTTCAAATCACCAGAACTCCACACTAAAACTCCAGTCGACTTCTTCACATCGAGCCCTAGATTAGGGGTGGAAAATGGGTCGACAACCCGTCTGGCACGCCCGGCCCAACAGGTGTCGAGCATGTGCCCCCGGCTCGGGCACTAGGCATGCCAAGCTGGGGTGGTCGGGTCGCCGGCCCATTACGGTACGACCATGCCATGCCGTGCCCGGCACGTCATGCCAAATATTATATATATTTTTTAAATGTAGTCGTTTATAGTCGTTTGGGGGGGGAGGGAGGAGGTTTTGCAAATTTTTTTCCATAAAGCCCCCCCAACAACTATGAAACTAGTCGCTGGGTTTCTTGCAAAAAAAATTACAAATTTTGCCCCCAACAGTCAAAATGGCCATTCGAGGGTTGTTTGCAAATCTTTTTTACAAAAAAGTTCTCCTCCCTCCTATAAATACCCCCCTCCTTCCTCCAATTTCATTCTTCCTCACAATTTTCAAACTCTCCTCAATTTTCAACTCTTTCTAATATTTCCAAATACAATTCTCCTACAAAACTTCATCCACATTCCATCAAGATTCAAGACTCAAAAGCAAGCATCAAGAAGAGATCTCCCAAACAATCAATTTTCGGCTTCAACTCTAAAGCATCAAGAAACAATTTTCGGTTTCAACTCTCAACTCTCAAGCTCTCCCTTCGACTTGCGCCATTGAGCTATTTATATTTATATTTTATTTTTATTCAGTTTTTCGTGGTTTTTTGAAAATAGACCCATACTCGTCCGACGCTTCTTCTCAGGCTGCAAGTAGTTTTTTTTCCTTTTTTTATCAAATAAAGAATACCAACGTCTTTGTGAACCATTAGAACACGCTTCACAAGTACCATTTGCGTGACAGTCATACGAAAATATAGAGTATTCTAATATGCCTGAAGAAAAACCCACCCACACCACAATACCCGAAAACAACTCTACTAGGGCTTCAAAATCGGATATATGGAATCACTTTGAAAATTTTATAAGTGTTAGGAAAACTAGATGCAAACATTACTAAAAACCCTACTCCTTTCCAAAAGGTAGTGGAACCGGTCACCTTAAAAGACATTTAGAAAAAAGCACACCCACTTAATGAGCCACAATAAACACAATTAAACACATATGGAGGAACTTTAGAAACGTTTAAATATAATCCTATATCTCGTAGAAAACAATTAGCAACATATATAATACACGCTAAACAATCCTTCTCCATGGCCGAATACCCAAAATTTGAAAATTTTATAACAATGGCATATAACCCCGAATTTAAAAAAAAAAAAATCTCACATTCAACTTGTAAATTCGATATTGTAAAAATATATAAAGAGACAAACTTTAATTGTTATTTTATTTTTGATAATTTATAGAGTTACAATAACGTTCGATTGTTGGGAGGCCTTAAATTGTAGTCATTATTTATTTGTAACAACCCACTATATAGATCAAGATTGGTTAATACAAAAAATAATAATAGGACTCAGGAGATTTGAATTTCCACACAACGCACATAATCTTTCACAATCATTACTAAGTGTTTTTTTGACATTCGGAATAGAATTTTTTTCTATTTCTTTCGATAATACTTCCAAAAATATGGCTGTAATAGAAATTTTAAAAAATATTACTAAACTGATTTTAGATGGCAAATTATTTCATATTCAGTGTTTTTACCACATAATTAATTTGTGTGTGCAAGATGGATTAAGAGTACTAAATGCTTCAATAACTAAACTTCGGAACATAAGATCATTTGTAAAATGTAGTGAGCCAAGAAAACAAATATTTAAATAAATATGTAACAATTTTAAAATCTCACCAAGAATTTTACCCCAAAATGTAAGAAGATGGAATTCTATATTTAAAATGTTAATTGAGGCAATTAAATATAAAGATGTAAATATGTTCAATGAAATAAAATTACCATATTGTAGTTTGGATGTTAATGAATGGAATAATGTGCATTGCATTTGTAATTTTTTAAGTAAATTTGAAGATGCAACTAAAACACTTTCGGACACTTACTACCTAATCACACACATTGCACTTTACTATTTACCCGAAATTAGTTCAGTTTTTAATTAAAATAAGAATAACCAAATTCTCGAAGATATTGTAAAGCCCATAGAAATTAAATTTAGTAAATTTTTAGAAATTTTTCATATTTATTATATTTTGCAACTGTTATAGATCCGCGATGTAAATTAGATGGAATTGAAATTTTAATAAAACTATTTCATACAAATATGTGTTATACAGATAATGTTCAAGAATTAGTTAATGATATTAAAGCATGTTTAGACATTATGTACCATATATATGAAGATATACATGGTGATAAATACAAAATGCAAAGCAACCCCCACTATTCAAGAAAGTAAAAAACTAATAATGCCATCCGTACTCCACCATAAAAAACATAGGCAATTTAGTATTTCTTTTAATGAACTTCACAACTATTTAGAAATGACCAATGCAGATAATTATTCACCTGATTATTATGAAGATTTGATATTTTGGCCTGGTGGAAATCACAAGAGAAAATATATCATGTATTTTACAACATGGTCCGTGATCTACTAATCCCTCCGATGTCCACAATAGCATCAGAGTATACTTTTAGTGTAGGTGGTGGAGTGCTAATGGAGTGGAGGAGCTCAATTGTAGCAAATACATTGGATGTGTATTTGCTTGAAAAACTGGCTCAATGCTAAACAAAAAAATCAAGGAAGATCTAACGAATTAGAGTAAGAGAACTCCCTCGAGAAAGAATGAAAATTGAAGGCTTCTACACTATTAAGTCTTTATTTTTTTCCCTCTTCACAATTGTAATTTTTTTCATCTCAAATTCTATAATTACAATTTTTTTCATATAATTTTTTTTAAAACTCATAATTCTCTTAGAAAAAATACTAAGAACAAGTTAAGCGTGACAGTCAGGGTTCTTTCCCCTTTCTTCGGGCTTTATAAGATTTTCAAAGAAATTTATAGAGTTATTTTATTAATGTAATGAAATTCCGTACAATAAAATTTCATTTTCACAATCCACTTGTTAGAATTAAACTAAACTTACTAAATTAAGTTAACTAACTAAACTAACTTAATAATCCAAATTGTAATTTATTAAAAAAATAAAAAGAAAACTCTCGGGCCGGCATGTATAGGCATGGGCATGGCATGTGCCCGGCAGGCCGTGCAAGTGTGCCATGCCTGAGCATACGTGTCGTGCCTTACAACTGTGGGTGTGCCATGCCAGACACGTACTTGGGCCGTGTCCGAGCAGTGTCGGGCACGACCTGGTTGTCGGGCCTACCAAAGCCTACAGCCAACATCGATCTCAACTTGATTATGCTTCACCATCGGCAATCCGTCTTCAAGATCACAATTTTGAGCAACAATGCCGACTGTGAGTTTGCCTCCCCGTTCATCTCCTGATCATAACTCCATGTTGCCTTCAATGCACAGTAACACCAATTCCACTCTTTGATCAAGATTCTCCATCGTTTCCCTGCTTTGAATCCCAATGGAGATGTACAAACCCGCATCTAGTTAAACCGGTCCACACTGTTCAGATTCAGTAATCTAGACCCAACCCAATTTGCCTTTAACTCTAGACTATTGTTGAGTTCGATTCAATTTGGATTCAGTCAGTAGTAAAACCTAACCAGTTTACATAACAAATCCGTTAAGAGTTCTTTGGGGTGATTTTGAAACCATTTCGTGCCTGATTTGCATCTAGTTCAACCTCGATTCGTGCCGCTTTGTGAGATTTCTACTCCAGCGTTTGCAAACAAATCCCCACACTCCTCTAACCCTTCCATGGTTTCACACTGGACTCCAATCCGAGCTCAAATGTAAAGTGCTCATACACTTTACATTCTGTTGAGGCAGTGCGCTCTCAACTATGAGACATATCTACACGTCTTTAGATAAAAAAAATTACTTTCAAAGTTGCGGACTAAGAAGCAAGGACACATCGTTTGGGATATGGTGTTCGTGTCCGACACGTGCCAGACACACATGCCAAAAACCGTGGCGAACATGCTACGCAACATGTCCAATAAAATAAAAAGAAAAACACCATGTCATTGTTGTGCCCAATATTCTTGTATGTTGTGTCTATAAAAAATGAGTTAAATAGTCTATAAATATCGAAATAAATATTACTAACTTGATAATATCTATATATAGCTAGTTAGATTTATGAAGTTATACTTTAAAATTTTCTTGTGGACATGAGTTTTATTTAGTTTGTGTTTGAATAAATGATTTTTGGTAATCATATTTTACGATGACCTATGACCCACTATTATCACCACATTTTCTTTTTATCTCCTTATTTATAGAGGGTGAGGGACAAATATGCATGCTTGATGACGAGATATATCATTTGTAAAGTAATGAAGAGACATGAACCCATATATTGTTAGTGCTATCATTTTATATATTTTAGTAAAGTTATTATATTTATAATAGAAAAATATATACTTATATTTATATTTTTTCGGTGTCCTTGTTCTTATTTTTTAACAAATGTTGTGTCCCATGTTCATATCCATATACATGTCGAATATATGTCTGAGTCCGTGCTTTCTTGGCTGCAAAATATCCTAAACGACAGTCTGAAACTAATGCTACACATACCTATATTGTTCCTAAGGATATGAAGGGTAAAACCATCACTAGTGAGTAATCAAAACTAGCTATAAAACTGACTGAGTGCTTTAAGTATCATGGTTTTGGTCAGTTTGCTTACCAATGTCCCACACGAAATTTGTTGATAGATGAGGTCCATAATAAAGATGAGCATAGCCTTGAAGAAGATATCTATAAACGTCAAGGAGATTTTAGTAATGTTAAGGATGATTTAAGAGAAGTAGACACATATTTACACGTTGTCAATAGCTTACATACTGTATCTAGAAATGAGAACTGGCATAGATCTAATATATTTCACATATGTGACATATAATGGCAAGAATTAAGAAGTCACGACTAATGGAGATAGTGTGAACATCATTGTTCTATCAGCTATTAAGAGGATGGGCCTCAATGCAGAACCAAGCCCACAACTGTATGTCACTTGGGTTGATAAGAGTTTTCATTCTATTATTTGGTGTTGGGTTATACCTATTCAGTTTCTAAGTTACAGTTGTCATATTTGGTGTGATATTCTATACATGGATGTTGCACATATTTTACTAGGTAAACTCTAATTATTTGACCTAAATGTTAAGAATTATGAAAAACCTAGCACTTATGTTTGAAAGGGAATGTTGTTGACCCCTTCACCCAAGAGTTCCTCTGAAAATAAAAAATGAGTTACTCAAATACAAAGTCATTAATCGCTCCATTTTATACATAAGAATCATAAATCTGAAGCCATATTCCCTACAGACTCCGACCC
The DNA here is from genome assembly GCA_036321105.1 of Dracaena cambodiana. Lineage (NCBI taxonomy): Eukaryota > Viridiplantae > Streptophyta > Magnoliopsida > Asparagales > Asparagaceae > Dracaena > Dracaena cambodiana. Next base: position 47,166,689 of record JAYEPQ010000004.1, read on the forward strand.
TACAATAGATATGCCTGATCCATCTATAAGTTCATTTGCACCACTCTTGTATCATTTACATGTTTATCTCCAGAGGTATATTGTATTTAGCGATGATGCTTACAGATCTAATGCATATACACATGATAGAGTATGAGTATTTACAACTGGAACCGTGCTGATCAGTATTCAACCCACGAGATTCTCTTTTGGGATATATAGGTTCTTTTATACTCGGTGTACGAATCCTTTCAAATTTTCATGGGAGATTGTTGTGCCTCCTTCGGAGGTAGATATTCCATCGGTTTTTGTTATTCGCTCAGTTGCTATTGATCCACATCTGTCTTGGTATTTTACTCTAGTTGGTCCTCGAGCTCATGTTCTATACACGGCATTCTTCGTAGCAATAAATTTCAGCTCACTCCACTTTTTCAACATCCACAATTGCCACCACTATAAGAACAACATATAATTGACACTTAGTTCTAGATCTATTTGAATTATATATATTTGATTTGGTGTAAATATTTACTAGATATTAAGAAGATTGACCAACTTCATCTGAACTTATATGACTTTCTTCTTGCAGCTATTCACTAGTGGTGAATATTTCCAAGTAGGAAAGAATTGATAAAAACAAATAGAAGCAATATTTATCTAGATTTGGCCAAAATTGGATTAAAGATTTAGTTAGGATTTCAAAAGATTTTTTAAAATTTATTTTTATTTTGTTGCACATAGGATTTGCTATATATTTATTATAAAACTATAATTTTAATTAGAGAATAATATTGATAAAATTGAGAGCATGCATTTTATTCTTCCAAATCTTTTCCTACAGTAATTCGTGTGAGAGTGGACACGCAATTCACCTGGATATGAGATAAAAACCCTAATTTGTTTCTCAAATTCCTAATTTCTTCCTCAATTTGCCACAAACCCTAATTCTCCTTCCATTCTGCATCAAACATGTTCACTAACAATTATTGGAATTAATTTCTTGATGATCATTGCCTGCAGCTGATCACCTTCACAAGCAATTCAATCCTCAGGGAGGTCATATGACAAACTTATGTCTGTTTAATCAGAAGGATTTTCGGTTCTAAGCTTCTAACTTCTAATCATGTTATGGCCTTAAAACAAAAGAACTTGAAAAAAGAAAAAAAAAAAAAAAAAAAAAAAAAAAAACAACCGAGGCTAGACCCGGCACTTGCATTGCAAAAATGACATTACACACCTACCTCAAAGAACTCCTAATACTCCTCCTCGGCTTTGTCCCCTCCGTGGCAAAGTACCACTGCGCCACTGTCCCGCTAATTACATACACCTGCGCCTCCACCATCGCCGCCGCCATCCAAATCATTGTCACGATCGCCAGCGCAAAGTACGCTGGCACCCACCCGTCCTGCTTCCAAACACATTCATACTCCCCATTTCCCCTCTCCCTCGGCAAAACCCTCCCGTTCCACCTTGCAAACACCAACGACACCACCACCGGCACATAATAAACCACCAGCCCCAGCCCCAGCGCCGGCAGCACCCCCACGAGCCCCAAATTATCCCCTAGCGCCACTGCCCCAATCCTGACAATCTTCACGGTGAGCTCAATACGGTGCCAGTTGGCAACGATGATCCAGAGGAAGACAGCAATTATCAAGAAGACGAACACCAAGACGAGGATACGGTAGGGGAGGGGGAAGCTGCGGGCGCAGGCGTCGGAGAGGGAGCAGGCGACGAACCAGTAGACGTTGAGGAAGGACGGGATAAGGAGGAAGAATGGGATGAAGGCGTAGACGATCTGCTTCGCGAAGCGGCGGATGAGGGCGAGAAGCGCCATGGCGATGGGGCCCCCGAGGGCGGCCGTGGCCACCAGAGTCCAGATAAGATTCTTCTCGAGATGCGACGAGGGGGTTTCCAGGGGAGCGAGTATGGAATTGAGGGTGATTGATGGTGGAGCGGTGGGAGTGCAGGAGGAGGTGAAGGGGTTGTAGGTGAAGGAGGTGGGGTGGTGGTGGGGGTTGTGGTGGGCGATGGAGAAGATGCCTAGGGCGAAGGTGGAGAGGGAGAGGAGGAGGAAGAGGAGGAGGGCGGGTAGATCGCGGAGGGGGCGGGGAGAGTGGGTGTAGGAGATTGGGGGCGGGTAGGTGGGGTCGGAGTCGGAGGAGATTGGCGGCGGGGATGGAGGGGGGAGGAGGGGTTCGACGAGGATGGACGGCTTCGATTCGTCGGAGCTGCCGCCCATCTTTGTGGGGTTGATGATAGGGTGGGATGAGGCGAGAGCGACGGATTGGGAGTGGGGATGAGGGGAAGGACGGGTTGGCAGGGGTACGACGGTAATTTTTTGACTGATGGTGGCCGCACCGCGACTCCTAGAGAGAGCGAGGACACGAGGCGGACATGCTTAAGGGGTTGGAGGTGGGCGTGGAGGCTAAGAGATAATTGAAAAGATTTTCTAGTTAGAGTATTAGATTTATATTCGAGTCAGGAAACAAACAAACATGACTGTTTGGCCCGTCGGATGTTCATCCCATGTGCAATCTGCGCCCCATCCCCATGGATTCGACCTGCATGAGTCTCCATCAGGCAGGGAGTGCCGACTAGTTGGGATTTATTTTACTCGAAAACATGGAGATTTCTGGTGTCATTTTCTTCCCTTGTTGAATTAGTTACTGATTAATTTCTTTTCTAAACAAATACTTGCCCTACCTTTTATGTTTGTACTAAAATTTACTTCACCTGAAAAAAAAATTATCACCATCATTTATTAAATTAATGAGTGGTTAATGTCTAATACTCGCCCTATATTATATGATTTACATTAAAATCTATTTTATTTTAAACAAAATTATTTCTATCCTTAGTTAAATTAGTGGATAGTTAACATTCTCCTTGTATGATTTGCACTAAAATCTGCTTTACATTAAAAATGTTTATCTCTATCCTTCTTATCGTATATTTTCATGATTTGTACTAAAATCTACTTTACGTTAAACAAAATTATCTCCATTCTTAATTTAATTAGTGGATAATTAAGATATTTCCTAAACTAATACTCACCATATTTTTTTTGCAATATTATCCAAATCGAGTAATCTCTCGCAAATTGGAGAGAGATGATACTATTTAAACCAAGACTCATTAGCACGCTCACCATATTTGCTCTCATTAAAATCTACTTTATACTAGAAAAACATCTAACCATCCATTATCAAAATAGACAAATAAAATCACCTCTCAGACTATCCAAGAAATCTTCCATCTTAAAGGGAATCTGGATCCAATTAGCTCTACAGAAATCAACATATCAACTAAGGATTTCACAGGAGATTAGAAGATGGCCTAGGGCAGGCCCATCGACCATCGAAAGATGAATCAGGCGCTAGCTTGATATTTAGCATGAAACTCTAAACCCATTCTATTATTTTCATTTAGAAAAAACTTAGGTGTGTTAGTAAGGATGATAAAGGACATGGATTTAGGGGTGACAAATGGGTCGTACCTGGCCCGTGCCTGGCACGATCGTTCCAAAATTGGGACAGGCCATGCCCCAAGCACGGCACGGCAAGGCCACCCAGAGCTTGGCCCGGGATCGGCCCGCCGGGCAAGAACCGGCTCATTTTTCTTTAATTTTTTAATTAAATATTAAGTTTGTTATTAAGTAAATTTAGGAAAATAGTTTAATTTAATTAGTTTTAATAAGAAACGATAGTAAAAATGAAATTTTATTATATTAAATCTCATTACATTAATATAATTACTTTATAAATCTCTTTAAAAATCATACAAAACCCGAAGAGATAGGAGAGGACCCTGGCCGCCACTCTTAACTTGTTTTTAGCATTTTTTTCTAAGAGATTTATGAGTTAAAAATTACATAAAAAATTAAAAAAAATACATAAAAATCCCAACAAATGTAGAAATTACAATTTGAAAAGAAAAATAAAAGTCTATTTTCATTCATCTTCTGGTACAATATCTACTTCTATTTTATTGGACGATCCTTATTCTCTTTTTTCTGCGTCTAGTCAGTCCTTCAAGCAAAAATACATCTCCAATGTGTCTCCTGCCATTGAGCTTATCCACTCCGTGAGCACTCTACCACCTGCACTAAAAGTAGACTTTGATGCTACAGTAAACACCGGAGGAGTTTGTAGATCACGGACTATATTGGAAAGCATATGATATGCTTTTTCTTATGATTTCTATCAGGCCAAAATATCAAATATTTCATAATTTTTAAGGGACATGTTATCTTCGTAGTTAGCCATTTCTAAATAATAATGTAATTCATTAAAATATGTACTAGATTGCCTAGCCTTTTTTCGGTGAAATACGGATGATATTATTGGATTTCAGATTTTCCTGACAATTGGTTTTTTTATAGATTGTGTTTTATCACCATAAATATTTTTATATATTTTGTACATAATATTTAAACAAATTTTAATATCATTAACTAAATCCCTAACATTATCTTCATAACACATTTTTATAAAATAAATTTATTAAAATTTCAAGTTGATCAACTTACAATGTGGATCCACAACAATTGCAAAATATAATATGTATGGAAAATTTCTAAAATATTTATTAAATTTAGTTTTCATAGGTTAAACAATATATTCAAATATTGGGTGATTCCTACATTCATTAAAAACTAAACTAATTTCGGTTAGATAATATAATGCAATATGTATAGTTGGGTAATAAGTGCCTTACAGTGCTCTAGTTGTAATTTCAAAATTACTTAAAAATTTAGACATGCAATGCAAATTGTGTCATTTTTTAATATCTAAACTATATATTGGTAACTCAATTTCATTAAACATATTTATTACATTTTTATATTGAATTGCCGTGTTTAACATTTTATATGTAGAATTCCATCTTATTTTTATATCTAGAGGTAAAATTTTAGGTGAGATTTTTAAATTCCTACATATTTTTTTAAATGATTGTCTTTTTGACCCACTATTTTTAATAAATAGTATTGCATTCCTAAGTTTAGTTATTGAATCACTTATATTCTTAATTCATTTTGTACACATAAATTAAGTATGTGACAAATACACCTAATGTGAAATAATTTTCCATCTAAAATTGTTTTTGTAATATTTTTTAGAATTTCTACTGGGACCGTATTTTCAGAAGCATTATCGAAAGAAATAAAAAAATATTTTTCTTTCTATTCCAAATATATCGAAAAAACACTAGAGACAACAGATTATTTCCTATTCCATGGACAACAGTTTTGATTGTAAGTCTTTTAAGGCCTGGTTCCTGCGCTATCTTCTTGAGGCAATTGGTCAAGTTGAGAACCATTGGTGGACATTTATTCCCGATAAACAAAAGGTTCTAAAGTCCTCTCTATTTTTTTGATCAATTTATAGGTTGCATATACTACCCCTATTTTCTAAATGTCGCAAGAGAATTCCTGTACTACTTGGGCAAGTGAGCTTATACCCCTTATATCTGCTATGTCACAATCGGTGTTGGTGGAAGTGTTTGACACAATGTTCCCTATGCTGACCACAGGTTTTGCGTTAGAAACTCGCATGCTAATTTCAAAAATAAATTTAAGGTTGACAAGTCTCTTAAAGATAAGATGTGAAGAGCAGCATATCCCTAAAACAAAGAGACTTCAATATTGCCAATAACTGATCGAGAAGGAAGATTAGGGATTTCTGGCTGCAAAACCAACTTCAGCTTGGAGCAGATATGGTTTTAGCTCAAGGCAAAGTTGTGATATGCTAACTAATAATCCATTAGAGGCTTGGAATAAGTTCCTCTTGCCTTTTCTATGTTGGAGATTATACGAAGAATAGTGATGAGGAGAACACAAGACAACGAGGTTACAAGCAAGTAGAAAACTAAGATCTATCCCAAGATAATTAAGAAAATAAAACTTGATGAAGGATTGTGCAAACCGTGTCAAGTCGATTTCGCTGGTGACAGTAAGAGTATATCCTACAAAACTAGGTTTATTTTTTCTAATATTAAATGTGTCTATAATGGGTGTTTATTCATTAATGGCGGTGCATAGACTGTTGATATTGACACAGCGGTGTGTGGATGCCACTGTTGGAAAATTAGTGGAATCCCGTGTATACATACAGCTACAACCATCAACAAGCACAGACACAATCTTAAAGATGGCATGTCAGATTACTTAAGACGGACACATACAACAAAGCTTATTCATCTATGATATATCCAATTGCTGATTCCACCTAACGGTCTAAATTGCTGCAGGAGGAAGATGTCATGCCACCTTATCAAAGGAAATAATTTGGTCGACCAAGAAAGTCCAGAAGGAAGAGGAACGACAAAAAGTAGGAGGAGAGCTGAGCAGCCTTCTAGGCACCAATATTCCAGACTCAAGTACACAATCTAGAGGCAAGTCATAATTCAAGGGCCCATAAGAATGCAAGAGTTGATGCATTAGATGACCATACACAAAATGGGGAGTTGCTGATCTACATGTAAATGTAAATGCAACCGCAGGTTTTAGCAAAAAGAGTAATCACAATGCGAAAGGTGACATTAATCCTGACATCTTTTGGAATGATACAGATATTCTTCAATCTACAAAGGTTAAGAGGAAGAAAAGGTAAAGAATTCAAAAATGGGTGTGAAAAAAATATACAGGAATAAAATGATAGGGCAATTGGATGCGTTTCAACAAATGCTGGGAACACCTAAGCAAAGCCAATAAACCATAAAAGAAAGGAGAAGGTTCAAGAAGTTTATGAAGAAGTGAGTTGTCTTACAAGTGGTATTGGCAATGCAAGACTTGATGTTGTAGTCAAGAAGAATATTAGGCATTCATCTAGGAGTGGGAGAGGGAAGCGGTGCCAGTGATGCTGGACCTGTTGTTAGTGTCAAGAAGAACAGTGGACCTTTGTCTTGGGGAGGGAGGGGAGGTGGAGAGCTTTCATACTTCTAGCATGAATCTTGAAGGCCAAAGTGTGTGAGCATTATGACTTGATGATGCAAATTTGCTTACCATGTTAATTCTTTCATCTGTTTCGGGTTCCACAAACTGGAGAGCAAATCAACATGAAAGTAGCAAGTCTGAGAATATAATGCGTGCAGATGCACTGAAAACAGAAAACAAAGGCCAAACTATATAGCATTCTAGTAATGGCAAATAGACAACCAACCAAATTGACATGTGATATCTATGCTTTTGGAGAGGTGTGCAGTTCCGGGCACATGTTTACAGAAAATTTACCTTCCAGTTCAGCTCTGCTGATGGAAAAACCAGAGTTCAGACCACCATGAACCTCATCAGCTCAATCGAGCTCCATAATTGAACAGTCCTGAAATATTCTATGCACAAAAATGAATTGAATATTTCCCTTAAATTTTTAATTTTTGAATTGAATATGCATGACTTTACCCTTCTGCAAATAACACAATTCTCCATTCTCAGGAAAATCCTATATGAAGACAGTGAGTGCAAATGAACATACGATGAGTATCTCATTTACTTTAGAAATAATGCAGTGCAACATTGACAATCCAAGGGACAACCCAACTAAAGATTGAAAACTGAAAAATAATTTAGTCATGATACATCCTCTATTCTGGAAACACATTTACACTGATAAACATGAAATTAATGGACCCATTTTAATAATGTTTTTACAAGACGCTGGGTGCTGCAAATACGCGCACTTGTTTTCCCTTTCTAAAATGTGAAATCATTCATACATCAAGCCATTGGTCCCAACTTATTTACGAGCATGGTTGAAAGCAAGAAAGGAAGAAACACTGACCACATTCCACAGAGCTCCTCAAATGCATGATGCCAACAGACACCAGGTCACTGGCCCTCTGTTATTCTGTATAGCAAGCAACGCGCCAGAAGCAAAGGGCAGATCATTAAGGGGAAGAGAAGCTGTCATCCATTACACCGAGCACATTGCAGTTATGAAGAATTACCATAATCTTAAGAACTTCTCCAAAGCGTTCACAGGGCACAGCAGCTAAAGCATGCAGAAAGGGAGCAAAGGATCGAATACTAAGCTTCAAAAAGCAAATATGCTTAGTAATGGAGTACATCTCAGAGGCCATAAGCAACCGCAGAACCAAAACCTTATTGACAAACCTTGTTATGTCTACACATCAAAACCACCGAGACAATCAAAAGTCAAGTATCCCATAGAAGATTGACGGTTGAAGTTCGAGCAATTCAACCATCCAAAGACAAAATGAGTTTCTCCAACCAGTTCCTTAAATTACTCTCCCAAGTTCATGTCATGCTTGCAGACTGGGCAGGAAGTGCCCCATTTTGTTAGCCAGGAGTCCACACAAATTGAGTGAAACTCTGGAGAGAAAATTGTGAACACATTAAATATTTAGGATCACAGCAACATGAATGTACCTTTCTTTGAATGACAGAGCAATATTAAAGTATCATTAAGGTATCATACTCAGAACACAATCATGACACAAGTAACCGTGTCTAACCAGCTATCTTCCAATTTCAGAGACATGTGCGGCCTATTTTCAATGTGCAAACTATTTGGATCGATTAACCTAGTGGAATTTGAGTGTTGTACAACTATAAATTTAAAAGAAGGGCTTCCTACCTGCACACTTCCAAATTTGCCATATTTTGAAAGTAAATCCCAGATCTTCTTATTATCCTTTTATGTATTCCAGGTCAATTAGAATCGGCTCAATAAACTCCTCGGTCAAATGCCATTTGTTTTTGGACAGTGTAAAAGGACAAAATATCATTTGTATCCCCTGCCTTTCTTCTCCAATCCTTTTATCCAACCAGATCTTCAAAACAAATGCAGAAAAGAAATGAAGGGGCAAGAATGAGGAGGAGGAGAAGAAGAAGAAGAAGATCAAAGAGCATGGGTGTGGAGGCCCAATGGAGGGTGTTTGATTCAGTGAAGGAACCAGTAGAGATCGAAGAGAGTTAGGGCTAGGGTTGAACATGATTTCTTCTTACTGTCTCTTCATATTCCATGGATGAAACTGAAAGACTATGAATTCCAAAACCAAAATTGTTTCATGTTAAACAATTTACAATCTTGATGTAGGAGAGGTTGTAGCAAGCCCTTGGTTAGTGGTGGCAAGAGTTATTGGGTTTGGAGGGGGTGGAGGGGGAGAATGGGCATGGGAATTCTAAGTGATGATGAGAGTCGTTGCATTTGGATGGCTAGGGTTTTAAGAGGCAGTTTGGGCGGCCACCTAGATGTCGCCACTCAAATGAAAGAAAAACTTACCTAGCCACTGAATGCGGCTTTCATGAAAGCTCATATATTTCATTGTAACACCACCGTCTTTCGAAACTTACTCTGTCGCATTCTGAAACTCTTGCTGCCTCCGTTGCAGCTGACCACATCCACACCGCCACCTCATATGGGAGCATGGCAGAGCAAAGGTTAAGAATCATAAAACTTGAACCCGCTTCTTATAATTTACACACATATTTAACTTATAAGAAATAGTGTTCTAAATATCGGATACCAGTAATATACTGGTCGACTAAATTACATACCGGATACCAGATGGGATATCTCGATATGACTCTAAATACCGGTGTGTTATATCGGTATCATAATACCGGTTAAATAATAAATATATCATTGCCTTTATAGAACATATTAAAATACTTAAAGTAAATTTAGGATACTTACCTTGACCTATGTGCATTATACTTACAAAGAACCAAATACTAATTTATCATGAAATTAAATAAGTAAAATTGATAAATAGGAAGATTGACTTACCAAATATTTGATATAGCCAAATAAGAGAAGAGAGATGGAAAAGGATGGTTGGCGAAGCTCGACTTCGCCTATTTGAAGATCGGTCCGCTCGGCTGTCCAAGAAATAGCCAACAAAATAGGGTTTAGGGGGTCGGAAGTTTCTTTTAGGTTCGGAGGGTTGATCGGCGAGTGATCTGAGAGTGATTGAAGCCAGGTTTTTAGAATTAGGGTTAGGGCTGTTAGACAGAATCCTACATCTAAGATCACGGAGTTATCCTCTGAAACAGTTCCTAATATTCAGCCCTAACAAATGTAACAGTCCCTGATATTCAGCCCTAACAACTGAATCAATTCCTGATATTTAGCATATTTTCAGTTTGTTAGTTTGTTACTTACCTCCAAGATTCTTGTAACAACTGAAACAGCTCCTGATATTCAGCATATTTCAGTTTGTTAGTTTGTGACTTACATCCAAGATTCTTGTATTTTTGTTTTTTGAAACTTCTTGTAATTATCATCTCAAGTGTATATATATATGAGAAGTATTCTTTGGGTCTGGTATCAAGCTAGAAACCCTTACATTCAAAATTCTTTCATGGTATCAGAGCCCTTGATTCACATCTGATCCTATCCTCCTCGTTTATCAATGGCTTCTTCATCCTCTTCCACTGTTCAGAATTTTACCTTTGTTGCTCCTAATCTTAGTCAACTAGTCTCGGCTAAGCTTGATGGGAAAAACTACCTTATGTGGCTGTCACAAATAGTTCCAGTCCTTAAGAGTAATGATCTAATGGGCATTGTTGATGGTTCAGAACAGTGTCCATCTCAGTTTCTCGTTGATAGTGAAGGAAAACTGACTTCCACTATCAATCCCGACTTCCTCCTTTGGAACAAGAAGGATCAATTTGTCCTCGGTTGGATAAACGCCACTCTTTCTGATAATGTGGCACCCTCTGTTTATGGTCTCACATCAGCACGTCTTGCTTGGTCTGCCCTCTCCAACAAATTTGCTTCTCAATCCCGTTCCCGCATTGGCCATCTGAAACGAAGACTCCAGTCTCTCTCTCAAGGATCAAGGAGCTGTTCTACATATCTTGATGAAGCAAAGGAAATCGTAGCTGAACTGCAAGCAGCCGGAAAGATCATTGATGATGATGATCTTATCTGCTATGTGCAGGCTGGTTTGAATACCTGCTTTGTACCTTTTATTACCTCTCTTTCTGTGGCATCTAGGGATAGATCACTGTCCTATGAAGATTTTCAAGCTGAGTTGCTGTCCAATGAACTCTTACTCGAATACCAGTTCAAGAGTATTCCTCCTGATACTAATAATTTTGCCCTCTTTGCTCCCAAGTCCCAACATTTTCAGCAACAAACTCACCATCAGCACTTTAACCGTAAGCCCAAATACCCTGGAAAGCCAAATCAGCCCTCATTTAACCCCTCAGCACAATCCAATCCTCCCAAACAGTCCACCAATGGCCCCTCAAACCATCAAACATACAACTTTCCAAAACCGAACCAGCAGCAGTCTTTTAATGCCCCACGGTCACCATGTCAGATCTGTGGAAAGTCTAACCACAGAGCTCTTGATTGCTTCCATCGCATGGACTATGCCTACCAAGGTTGCCACCCTCCTGCTCAGTTGGCAGCCATGGTAGCTCAATCCAACGCTGCACAAAATGATGAAGAACCTTGGTTTGCTGATAGTGGAGCTAACCAACACATCATAGGCAATCTTGAGCAGCTCACTCTTCATCAACCCTATGCAGGTCAAGAGAAGGTTGCTGTTGGTAATGAACAAGGTTTGAGTATCCATAATACTGGTTCTACTACCTTTCATACTCCTTCCATACTCAAACTTAATCATGTTCTTCACTGTCCTCAAGTCTGTGCAAATCTATTGTCGATTAACAAATTCTGTCTAGATAATCACTGTTTTTTTATTCTCACTAGTACTCATTATTTTGTTAAGGACAATCGCACGGGGCAGACATTGCTGGAAGGCAGGAGTAGTGGTGGACTCTATCCTCTCAAGTTGCAAAATTTAGCTTTCAATAAACCACTTGCCATGGCAGCTACAGTAGGGGTCAAAGCTTTGGCTTTAGTTTGGCATTCTAGACTTGGGCATCCCTCGAATTCTATTGTGTCTCATTTGTTGAACACTTTTTCTTTACCTTTTGATGGGTCTATTAATAAATTAGAAGTGTGTGAACCTTGCTAGTTTGGCAAGGGTAAACAACTTCCTTTTCCTAATTCCACTCGTACTACAAATTCTCCTTTAGAACTTATTCATTCTGATGTGTGGTCTTGTTCAACTAAATCTCTTAGTGGTTGTTGTTATTATGTTATATTCATTGATGATTATTCTCGATTTTCTTGGATTTATCCTATTCCAAACAAATCAGATGTCTATACTTGCTTTGTTAAGTTTAAACTCCTTATTGAAAATCAGTTATCTTGTAAAATCAAGCAACTCCAAACTGATGGAGGTGGTGAATATATGTCTAACTACTTTCAGATCTTCCTTCAAAATAATGGCATCCTTCATCGTGTTACATGTCCACATACCCCTCAACAAAATGGGATAGCCGAGAGAAAACATCGACATGTTGCTGAAATGGGATTAACTTTATTGGCCCAAGCTCATTTATCTCCTACTTATTGGGTTGATGCTTTCTTGACCTCCATCTTTCTCATCAATCGGCTTCCCACTGCAGTCCTAGATCATCACTCCCCTTACTTCAAGCTTTTTGGTAAACATCCTGATTATGCATCACTTAGAACTTTTGGTTGTGCGTGTTATCCACTTCTCAAGCCTTATTCCTCCAACAAACTCATGTTTCGCACTAGGAGATGTATCTTTCTAGGTTATGGTGAAAATCAAAAGGGGTATAGGTGTCTTGATCCACAATCCAACAGAATTTATGTGTCTCGGCATGTGGTTTTCAATGAATCTAAATTCCCTGCAGCTGAAGATTTGGAGTCCTCCCTCACCTCCAACAGCTTGTCTTCCTCAGCAGGTAAATCTGACCCTATCTCTTTTCTTTCGAATTTTGATTTGTCCTTATCTCCTCCTACTTTCTCTCCACCTAACCACATTCCTCCAGCAGTTGAATCTCCCTCTCCTAGTGTCCCAGTTCGCACTACTTTCACTGCACCCGAATCTCTTACTCCTAGAGTTCCACTATCTCCACACAGTGATTCTCCTCCTCTCTCTCCTATTCAGTCTCTCACCAATACTGAGATTGAATCTGATCCACCAGCCTCACCCGACACTCCTGCCACTTCCCATACTCCTCAACCTCATAGGATACATCCCATGACCACTAGATCCCAAACTGGTACTCTTAGAACCAGAGAATTTCCCAACTTCACCTCATTCTACTCCACTAAATACCCACTTGTAGCCTTCTCTAGTACTATGGTACCACTTGAACCTAGTTCATACAAACAGGCCTCTCTTGATCCTGCTTGGTATCGTGCTATGCAAGAGGAGTATGATGCATTAATGGCCAATGAAACCTGGGAGCTTTGTCCTCGGCCAATGGATCAATATGTTCTAGATCACAAGTGGGTTTACAAGGTTAAACAGACTTCTACAGGTAAATTAGATCGACTTTAAGGCCAGGCTAGTGGCCACGGGTTATCAACAGGAGATGGGTATCGACTATAATGAGACCTTCAGTCCAGTCATTAAACCTGCCACTATTCGGATTGTACTTACTCTTGCTATACATTTTGATTGGAATATCAGCTGGATGTTTCTAATGCATTTTTACATGGAGTTTTACAGGAAGAAGTTTATATGAAGCAACCTAAGGGATTTATTAATCCGGATTTTCCTGACTATGTTTGCCGTCTCAAGAAGTCTTTGTATGGTCTTAAACAGGCTTCTCGGGCCTGGTTTTTGAAGCTCTCTGAATCTCTTTTGGAGTTTGGCTTTATTTCTTCTACTGTGGATTCCTCCTTGTTTGTTTATCACAAGAGTGATGTCCACTTGTTCTTTCTTATCTATGTTGATGACATCTTGGTGACAGGGACTTATTCTTCTCATATTTCCTCCCTTATTAATCGGCTGCAGCTTGAGTTCAAAATGAAGGACTTTGGTGACTTGAATTACTTTCTTGGCATTCAAGCTCACCGTGATGTTTCTGGTTTGCACTTAAGACAAACCAAATACATCAATGATCTCCTTCATCGCAGTAAAATGGCCGATGCCAAACCTTTCTCTTCCCCTTGCTCCTCTGGACTTCGACTTTCTACCTCAGATGGCGAACCCCTTGCTGCTGCACAGGTGACAGAATATAGGCAAATTGTTGGGGCTTTTCAATATTGCACCCTTACTCGCCCAGATATTGCCTTTTCTGTCAACCAACTCTGTCAATTCATGCACAACCCTACGTCTACTCACTGGTCAGCAGCTAAGAGTTCTTCGCTATCTCAAGGGCACCATTCACCATGGTTTATGGTACACTAAAGGCTCATTGTCCCTTCAAGCCTGCTGTGACTCAGATTGGGCAGGAAATCCGGATGATCGTCGTTCCACAACATGTTTTGGTATCTATCTTGGCCCATGCTTGATTTCTTGGTCAGCTAAGAAGCAACCTGTTGTGGCTAGGTCCAGTACAGAGGCTGAATACCGTGCCCTAGCCTTTGCCACTGCAGAACTCTATTGGATTCGTATGCTTCTTCAAACTCTCTCCATCCCTCTTTCTCAACCTCCTACTCTTTGGTGTGATAATATTGGTGCTCTAGCCTTGGCCTCTAATCCAGTGTTCCATGCTCGAACTAAACACATAGAGGTGGATTTTCATTTCATTAGGGAAAAGGTTACAAATAAGGATATTGCTCTTCAATTTCTCTCTACCCAAGATCAGATAGCTGATATTTTTACTAAGGGCTTAAGTTCAGCTCGTTTCTGTCTACTTTGAGACAAGCTTCAGGTGTGTCTTCCCCCTTTCAGCTTGCGGGGGGATGTTAGACAGAATCCTACATCTAAGATCACGGAGTTATCCTCTGAAACAGTTCCTAATATTCAGCCCTCACAAATGTAACAGTCCCTGATATTCAGCCTTAACAACTGAAACAGTTCCTGATATTTAGCATATTTTCAGTTTGTTAGTTTGTTACTTACCTCCAAGATTCTTGTAACAACTGAAACAGCTCCTGATATTCAGCATATTTCAGTTTGTTAGTTTGTTACTTACATCCAAGATTCTTGTATTTTTGTTTTTTGAAACTTCTTGTAATTATCATCTCAAGTGTATATATATATGAGAAGTATTCTTTGGATCTGGTATCAAGCTAGAAACCCTTACATTCAAACAGAATCCTACATCTAAGAAGGGCATCGACTCGCTAAGCTGAGCGATAGGGGAAAGAGAGAGAGAGAGAGAGAGAGATTTTCTTTTTTTAACCATCTCGACTCGATTATGGGATTTTATTAGCCTATTGAGTCAAGTTTCTAACGGGTTAATGGGTTTAACCCGCAACCAAAACTCAACTTTAAAAACCAATATTCTTTAATACCGGTCGATATTTTTTCATATCGTTATCGGTTGATAGATCGGCACGTGGCTTTGATATATTGGCCCATACCGGCCAAAAACGATATACGATAAAAGAATGCTCATCACATTTCTTCATAAAATCCGATATACCGACCGGTATATCGGTAATACCCGCCGGTATTTAGAACACTAATCAGAAATGGATTCATACGACCCGCTTCTTACAATAGGTGACAACAAAAATTACTAGCCCTTCCGCTCTACCTCTTTCTACCATATGATGCGGTAATATCAGCCACAAGTAGCAATGGAGGCGGCGGTAGCAAGAGCTCCGAAGGGCAACAACAACGTCAAGGGAGGACCAATGGCTAATTAGCAACGAAGCAGGTATGATTTTCTTCCTTTTCTTTTATGATCTTTAGGATTTTTTTTCATTTTTTTTTCCCCACTCCGCCTAAGTAGCGCTTAGGCATGGCCTAGGTGGTGGGTGCTAGGCAAAGGTCAACCGCCACACCTCTGCCCAATGCCTCCTTGAACATTGAGATGGGGTGAAATGAGAGGTTGTTGGTATGCTATGAGCAAGGGAGGGAGGAAGAATAGGGATAAGAAAGGATGGGTCCACAGGTCATTTTTTGATCAATCCTATTCAAAATTTTGAATTAAACAAATGAAGTTTTCATTTTTAGTTCAAAATTTTGAATAGATCAGGCCCAAAATTGACCCGTGAAGCTACCCATTCTCATCCCTAAAGAAAAGGAGTTGAATAGGTCTTATTATAAAACTATCCTAACTCAATTAAAAATAGAGGAATATTTCACTTATATTAAGACAATATTTTTTTTTCCCTAAAACAATAACATAAAAGGGTATACGTCGGATCCAAAGTGATTTCAAAGGTATATAATATGAAGATTTGGGAGGTAAGGAAAAATTTGGGGAATGTAGTAAATGCCACAAAAGACATACCTACTAACATGAGCCGATGTTGCTTATCCAACAGAGAGAAGAGACTAGGGAGGAGGGGGTCACCTGACTCACCTCAAGCATTCATAATTTTAAATGTGGTTGTCCCAGGAGTGAGAAACACCTTATTGAAATAATTTATCATTTTGCATCGACAATTCAACAACTAGTAAGCCTTTTATCCCAAGTACTTGGGGTAGGCTATATAAATCGAAAGAGAATTACACTGGATCGACCACATAAATGATCCTTCTCCACTCATTCCTATCGAGCAATATGTCATCATTTAGGCCTCTCGCATGCATGTCTCATCATATCACCTCCATCCATATTTTTTCAGTTGCCCCTTCGCTCTTTTAACTTGTCGTACATCGATAAACTTCACTCGTCGAATTATTGTATCTGTAGGCCTCCGTTGCATGTGGCCAAATTATCATAGGTGATTTTCTTGCATCTTCTCTTCGATAGGGGCTATGCTAGCTTAGAACAAATATCCTCGTTTCTCATTTTATCTCTCCTAATTATACCGCACATCCATCGAAATATACACATCTTTATTACACTCATCTTTTGTGCACGACGTCTCTTTATAGTCCAACATTCTGTGTTATATAGTAAAACTGATCTAATAGCAGTTCTATAAAATTTTCCTTTTAGTCTTAATAGAATTTTATGATCAATAGACAATTCAATTCAATTATCCAAAATTAACTAAATAGCAAATAAGGGTCAATAATACAGCAATATTGAAGTCATTATCCTAAACACTAAAGTACGGAAACATGGACTTGTCTCAAATACTAGGATACAAGAACGTTTGAACGAGTATATCCTAAGTATGCACAAACTGATTCCCTGAGATAAACAGGCTCAATATCCGATTCACAATGAACCCACTACAATTGAAATATGATTCCTTATCTCCTGATGAAGGGTAGCATTTAGTTGTGTGCGCCCAACCATGTTTTGGATCTGCTGAAATATGGCCATGACCAAGTTCGAACACAACACCAGACTATCCAACACAACCAATCATCTCCAATCCATCTATCATGCACTAGGAAAAATACTAGCATGCTTTTGGATGTGCCCAGCCATGTTTTGGATCTGCTGAATCATGGGCATGACCTATATAGTATGCAACACATAACCAGACTATCCAACAGAACCAATCATATCCAACACATCCATCACGCATTGGGAAATTATATGTCAGATTTACATTAGAACAGGATATGCCCCTCCACAGACAAGTTAGTGCCCATGGTTTAGGGTCAGCAAGATGGATCATTTTTATGGGGCCATTTTTTTCTGACTCGATCTAGATTCCTTTTGTTTAGCATGTGCAATATGCCATCTGCAATTGCTAAATGGCACCTATCATATAGCATGTTCCATAACAAAACTCATATGGCAAATCATCTGATTCTTCACCCAAATATTTAATATCAGTGTTATAAATCAATCTTCACTGTTATAAATAAATCTTCACTAATTCCTACTCAGGGCAACAAATCTTGTCATGTCTTGCACCAACAAAATAAAAAAGTCCTGTAAAACTCAACTAAAATAATTTCTTATAAATTGAACCTTCTGTATTCTTTCTTATCCCAAATCACCATATGAGAAATAAATGACTAAAAGTTAACAACTTACCATGTAAGCAGGGAAGAACTCTCAAAGTCTCTCCATCTCTATAATCCTCAAGGCAGATGGCACAAGCGTCTGCTGTTCTTTTGCTATTTACATAGGCACTCTTGAAAGTGAAGGAGGGAAGACGTTCCACTGCCTGCCTATTCATAGTAGTAGGACGTGCACGGCTTGCGGCATGACGGAGAAGCCAACAGTTCCTAGCAAAGAAAAATGCTGCTAGAACTGATATTATGACAACAAGAGAGACAAAAGAAATAATCAACACAGTTCCAGCAGTCTCATCCATTGATGAGCCAATACAACACTCCCCATCCTCTCCATGGGCAAACTTCTTCAGGGTTTCCCCAGCCATCTTTGAAACAAACACAGCATGCATATGGATACCTGTAGAGTCACCGATCACTGCAGCCAGAGCAGATTGGAATCATTAATGGCAAAGATAGCCACTACTATCTATTATAAAGAGGGAAAAATAAATCAAGAGTGCTGCATTAGCAAGAAGTTCTTGTGTCCTTAGATTTGACAGGAATTCAGTTCGAGTTACTGAAACCCAGATGATCTGAAGCAGGGACTAAGTTTCCGTACTATGTTTACTGATATTGTTTGACTACGCCAACTGCATAGTGTAACAACCTAATTTCATCATAAGTTACATTCTTGATATCAGATTAATCCCAAAATAAATGCGTTGTGTTTGACTCATTTTTCTATATTTTTGTGATTTTCTTGAAATTTTTAAGATAGTCACTTAAAATAATATTATTTTAATCACTGGTGGGTCCTACACATATTTTTACTAGTCTCTTCTTTGACTTGTAAAGATGAAGTTTGACTTTTTTTTTTGGGTTAGTTTAATTTGAAATTATAACTTTAAACAACTCTAATAACCTATTATTAGTATTCATTTGTCCTATACCTATTTTGTTTTATTCACCCATACCTTACTTTACCATGCTTGTCCTTTGGACAAGCATGACAAACCATTATCTAATCCCCCATATCTCTCCTTTATTATATCTTTTTCTTCCCTTCCTTTCATTTGTTTTCTCTCCTTCACTTTTAATTTATCTCTTCCTTTTATTTTTTTTTTACTCTAACTCAAGAGAAGAAGAAAAGAGAAGAAGAAAAGGAGAAGAAATTCTTTAGCCTCAAGATAAACTTACCTTCCCTAACCTATCAAGGCAAGTAAAATCACATCCCCTCTCATGTTTTATTTCTAATTCTAATTGTTTATAGTTAACTTAGAATCTTGATTTGTTAAAACTTAAAAACATAATATCTCTATACAAAAATCTCTATGATTATTCTAGAAAAATAAAAATATGATTTTTTATGCTTTACCCTATATTTATATATCGAATTTATCATTTTATTTATAATCTCTCATTCTTAAACTACAAGTTGTAAAGTTAAACTATATGCTTTATTTTTAAATTATGAAAATACTATCTTTATGAATATTCATCATATTTGGATATACATTTGAATTTTCCATATAAGTTCCATATATATAATGCAATGATTTTTAAATCATTTTCCACTTGCCATTAGAACACACACACACACACACACACACATATATATATATATATATATATATATATATATATATATATATATATGTATGTATGTATTCATAATCATGTTTTAAAAAGAAGATTTCAAATAAATAAGTTTCTACATTAAATTGTTAAAATATTTCTTTCATACGAGATATTATGTTAGGTTATAATTCTTTCTATGCTAATCTATGTTTAAATATATACATATATATATACATGTCTAAGATTTAACAAATTTGCTAATTTCCATACTATGAAATCATACTAGAATTTAGAAAATCAATATGTTGTTAAACTAATTGTTATAAAAGTGTTAAGCCTATTTAATTCCTATCCTTACAAATTTAGTACCCACTTGCCTAATGTGTTTATATGCATAGTTGTATTGCGTGGTTTACATACATGATCATTATTTGCATAACACATTTTAATATTCTATGACTATCATACTTGCCTTAACATATACATACTAGTAACTTGTACAATATACATGAAATTATATATATATTTATATGCATAATTGTATATGCATGATTCACATATATGATCATCCTAGGTATTTTTATATCTTGATACTCACATACGTATTTATATGTATACTTGTATTTATGTGTAGTTTACATATATGATCATTTTCATAACATTCATTCTAACATTCTATACTCCATCATACTTGCATTGACACATACATACTAGTTACTTGTACAACATATACGAAATTATGCCGGACTTTCCTTATTAGTACATACACGTCTTGATAGTGCAATGGATCTTGACTTACCTGTTAACTTGATTTTGACATTCCATCATATTTACTTCGACATATATACTAATTAGTCGTACAAGATACATGAAAATATTCCGGATTTTCCTTGTTAGTATATATACATGTCTTAATGGTGCCATGGATCCTAACTTGCTTGTTAACTTGATTTTGACATGGACCACATCTTACTTGTTACTAGACATGTATATGTATTAATCTTAACATGATTAGTTTATCATATTCCGGATTGATTTGCATGTAATATAACTTGAAATCTTGGGTTATGGGAAAACTAAAGGGTGAACAAATATTGTATCGTGAAAGGTTTAGGATAGGTTGCACAACCGAAATAGGAGCCCATCCGCGGGGGCGCCCGGATGGTACTGAGCCATCATCTCTTGTTTAGTCCATGTTGATGGGACGACCGATTACTCAGTAATCGGTATCTGCTTGAGTGCTTAGCGGCACGGCTGGTTCAGCGCCAGCATCTTGGCCGGGTCCCGGGTATGCACAGGTACTTTCACGATACGAGTCATTTCTTCACCACTTAGTTCAAAACATAAAATAAAATATGATATTAACCTAGACTTGATATGTATTAGTCTCCGTACTTGATATCGATCACATATGATACAGATTTATTTCTTTACCAGTTAGTTCAAAATATAAAATAAAATATGATATTAAGTTAGACTTAATATGCATGTATATCCCTATTTGATATTGCTACTTAATCATTACTGTTTCCATACATGTGCATATGCTTTTTACATCAATTCATATTTTACTTGTTAGTACATATTGCATGCTCCCTACCATACAAGTCTATTTATTCACTATTACTCTCCATACTTGATAGCATGTACATTCCTTCTTGATATCATTACTTGATCATTTAATATTTTCCACACATGCACATAGTTTCATATCCACACCCATATCTTACGTATTTGTTTATATTACACGCTCCGTACTTCTTATTATTTTACTTGTCGAGTTTGACCCTGAGCTCCCCCACACGCTCAGGTACTTAAGATGTGAGCGAGGATCCGCCACTGCATGATCCGTACTTTCTAGAGCAGACCGAGCAGCAATAGATTTATAGGTCTCCGCTTTTGTATTTTTGGTTTGGTATGTATCACCCCTTTGGGACTTTATTTCTAACTTTTGTATCAGTATTGTACTTATTGCTGCTTATCTTAGACATGCATATCTTCTCTTTTATATGGCAGTAAACTAACTTTCAAGATCCTGATTGATAACTAGTATTCAGTTCCATTCATTTCTTCTTTTACATACTTATAGGCCTCGTGCACGTTGACTTACACGTGCCCGCCGGTAACGCACTCCGTTTTCGTATCCCTCCGGAAAATGGGGCGTTACACATAGCTAAATTCCTACTACTCCGTCTGGAAAACTAGAAATCTTTTGAGGAGCACAAGACGTGTAGACAAGTAATAGATGACCCTCGCATGTTAATATTCACATGAATTGATTCATAACTCAAACTTCTTGTTTTTTAGAGTTAGATCATGTGGTTTAGTGTTCACATACATAACCTGAATGGGATTATATAGTCCAGATATCTTTATATATAGATACTCCCAACATATCTATATATAATGATAGATCATAACAGAATGAATGATGTGAAAATTCATGAGAAGTATGAAATATATTCTTTCCATTCTCACATTACAGGTATTCAATGGGAGGCAAATATTTCAATAACCCTGAGTCTTGCATCCTAAAAATGCAACTCGGTAGAGTTCAAATTCTAAATTCATTGGCATCTTCTGAAGCTAACTTTGGACCCAAAACACAAAATTTCACCACTCATTCCTTAGTAAATTAGTTCACAAACTTTTAATTCCCAGTCATTTCAAAATCTTCAGTCAACTTGATGCCAACCCTCTTAAATAAGTTCCCTTCCTGGCAAAGAAACTATGGGCGAAAAGGGCAAGCGATAAACCCTAGAGAGGTAGCAAGTAAGAAATACCTCATTAGTCATGATTCATGAATGCAGCATAAGATTGTGCCTCCAGAATTTGCTAGATTAAGGAGAATGATAACAAATTGGCTATAGGAAAGCCCATTCCTATGAGATACAGCCGAAGGGCCAAATAGAACATACATTCCTATGAGATACATTCCTATATACATAAATGCTATCCAGTTAAGATTGCTCCCAAGCCAGACCAACAAGGAATATTCACCCACACCGGTCCCACCATTTTTATTTTGTTAATTTTCTACTCCTTTCATTCCTTATTCTGCTTGACCACCTGCCCTTCTTTTTTCCCAGATTGTCTTCCAACTATCCAGGGTCAGCATTAATATTGCCTGATCTCAGATGGTCTCACTCCGGCTGTCATCCTCAATAATTGATTCAATGAGGACTTCACCCCAGTGATCAGACGCAGATCATTAAACTCTCTCATTACAAATAATAGGGTCCTCTGTATGACATAAAACTTCTTATGCCATTCATTGAAACTGATGCACTACCATGATCCCTGTCCTTTGCATTATCAGGATGGATGCATTCACTGGGTGATATCATAGTGTCAAATCCTTGAGGAAACCAATGCTGTAGTATTTGCCAAATTGAAGTGATTCCTCTAGTTTCTCCTGACAATGACACTAATTAAGCATGGAATTCTCATCTGTATGTATGAACAGTAATTAAAAAAACTCATTTTTTCATTTGGTAAGGAGACAATTGAATTTTTGTTCATCATCTTTGTGTTAGTCAACATATATTGGAGTCTTCTCAAATACATGTTCGATTCAGATGGCCTTCATTTCTTCTTCAGCTTGACAAAGGCATTTAGTTTCTCATTGATGAGGATCCCATGCACCTTGCTGACATCTGTTTGGATAAAGAACCTCCAATCCAGGTATCCATATGGTTATTGATTTCCTTGTAGCAGAAACTAGATGCTGCCACAATCAGGATTACAGCAGATCAGATTATCACCTCTACTCCTTTATGATTAATAAATGCAGGCCTTGAAAAATATACGAAATCCAAAGTTCAATAGGATGGAAAACTATTATTAAAGGAATTTTGTTAATAATTTTCTACTAATTTTTTTTTTTCTAAGAATGGACCTCAAAAAACATAGAATTTATCTAAGGTTGATCTAGACAAATTGGCCCTAATCATTATAATCAAACTGTTTGCACTAGAAATAATTGCACCACTAACCCCATTATCATCTTTTCATGAGACAATAACTTATCCCAAACAGATTATTTTGGTGCAATGAATCCCATCATGACACTGCCAAAACATATATTTATGAAGATGACTTGCAAATTGAGTTCAGAGAATGTACATGACAGTGATTGACCCAACAAATAATCAAAAAATGGCAACTCCAAAACTAATATGCCTTGGTAGTTGCACTCGTTGCATACCAGTTGTAATAGGAATTTCATGGGAGCTTACAGGCTAAAATATAATAGGAGTTATACCCCTGACTGAACTTGACCAGAAGTTCCTTCAGGTTTGTAATTGAATTTGACCAGAAGTTCTTGCACGTTTGTAAATGAATTTCAAGTGAGATGCTTTGACAACATTAAAAGTGAAGATGAAAGAGGCTGGTATAGCAGTATAATTTACAGCATGTGTTTGTGTATTTAGTTTTATTCTCCTTATTCTATTGCCATCTGATACACTTTGTTTCCAAATACTTGTTCTTGTACAGCCCATTTAAGAAAACATGTATTGGCTTATAGTGCATCATGCTCATTTTCGGATTTTAACTGAAATATGACTGTCATATTCAATGCATCAAAGAACTAAGGTGATCCTAATTGGTTCTGAAAACTTAGTTATCTAAAAATTACTTCCATACATAAAATTACTTCCATACACGACAGATCAAAAGATATTGATTAGAATTCCAAGCAAGAGCATACCCAGGTCCACAAGAGTAAACAAAGCCCAACAAAGATGTCAGCAATGTTGAAGGATACATTAGACTACAAATTACTAAATATCATTCATCATTAATCAAAATACTCTTGGCTAGGTTCCGAACTAAAGATACATCTTTCGTCTTGGGTACGTATAAATCAACGTGCACGAGGCCAATAAGTAACAACAAAAATGAATAAAATTAACAAAATTCACTTATCAGGATTTTTGAAGTTAGTTTACTACCATGTGAAAGAAGATATAGGACATGTCTATAACAAAAAGTAACAAGTATAATAGACAGGGCCAGTTCAACAAAGACAATACAGATACAAAAGTTGGGCACTAAGCCCACAAAAAAGTAATACATGCCAAATCTAGAAGTACAAAAGTAGAGGCCTAGAAAATCAACTACTGCATTGCCTACTCCAAAAAGTAAGGGTAGTCCACTAGTGGATTCTTAGGCCCATTTTCACTACCTGAATGTATGAGGGGACATCAAGGTTGAACCCGACAAGTAAAAAAAATAAGGTATAAATGTGAACATAAATTTGCAAATGGAATATGAATGTGGATATAAATGGTATGTGCATGTATTGAAAACAGTAAATATTCAAGTAATAATAATGAGAAATATGCGTACATGTCAAGTCTAAATTAACATTTTATTTTTGGAACAAATTGGTGAAGAAATATACTCGTATCGTAAAAATACTTGTGCACACCTGGAACCTGACCAAGATGTTAGCACTGAACCGCCGCACTACTAAACACTCAACCAGATACCGATACTGAGTAACTGATTATTCATCGACAAGGACTAAATAAGAGATTATAGCTCAGTACCACATTGGCGGCCCTACAGATGGGCTTCTCTTTCAATAGCGCAACCTATCCTAAACCTTTTACTATACGGTATTAGTATTTAGTTCCCTCAATCCAGGATTTCAAGTCATGATACATGGAAATCAATCTGAAATTCGATAAATCAGTCAAGTCAAGATTACATATGTATACATATTTATTACAAAATCAATATCCAAGCAACAAGCAAGGCAAGGACCATGGCAAAATCAATTTAACAAGTCGAGATTCATAGCAATATCGAGGCATGTGCAAGTACTAATCAGGATAATCTAATATATTTTCATGTATCATATATCAAGTAACTAGCATATATAAGTTAAGGCCAAGCATGATAAGAGTCATAGAAAGCTAGAACTTATGAAAATATTGATCATATATGTTCGCCATAAAATTGTAAATGATTCTCTATTGAGCTATTTTAATAAAAGATTACAATTTCAACGGTTTCCCGTTTACAGAATATGAGGAAAAATTAATTTCCCCTGCCACCTTTTGCCCCGTTTCGCATAGTGATGGGTAGGATGGGACTGCTGTAGAGGTGTGAAGACACAATCTGTAGACGGTTCATGTCAGTTTCTAGCAAGTTGTTTGGTGCTACACTTGTACCCTCCAACAATTCGGATCCCCTTTCTTGTTCCGGTCCGACAACGACCCTTCTCTCGATGTGGATGGGCTTCCGAGATTTGAATCCAAACAAATATGTGTTGATTTCAATAGAGATAATAAGGTTAAGATTCCACAATAAGCTAGTTTAACCTTCTCATTCACAAGAGTTAAAAAAGTCAATAAAGTGGTGTCTTTGCACATATACATATTGGTGTAAGCTATCGGAGTCAAGTGGCACCACGATGGGGATAATTGCTCCTCCAGCCCCTTCCTTTGCTTAGAAGACACATGTGAAACCTTCATCAATCTCCCATCCAACCTCTTGCTCCAACGTATCTAAGCATCGATTTTGTTGGATCTGAAGTATTTGCTTTGGTAGGCTCATATACTGGACCCACCCTCACTCCAGCTTTCCCCATCCACCCAACAAACCCGCTAAAAAAGATGGGATGAGTCATGCAAGTTGGCAATGAAGGTACCCAAAACAGGTAGAAATTGGGTTTTATTCCGCAATATACTAAACAAATTATTTTACAACAAATTCTATTTGCATAAGTAAGCAACAAACCAGGAAAATCTGCTCCATTAATATCTTCTCTAAATCGAATACAGGCAATGCCATTTTGTTCAAAATGTGGGTAAATAGAAACCAAGAATGCAATACAAACGATGCGTCTCAGTTACATGGTGAATAGCAAAAAAAATTTTTGACAACCTAGCCATAATAAGGATTTTCATCTACTTAATCTTTTAAAAACACCCCAAGAAATACTAAAGATGCAAAATTTGTAGGGGAAAAAGTTAATAAACTCACTAGAGTAAAGACTGTTCTTTTCATGGTCGTCGTAGATGATGGCGGCAGTAAACCCAGCGTCCTGAGCATTCCGAACCTTCTTCTCGAAGCTACACAATCCCCTAACAATCAAAACAAACCGAGCACTACCATCGTCGCGGGTCCCGTTCGTGCTGTCAAGGGGAAAGCAGGCATCGATCGGATCCGAGAGGTGAAGGGATCCGCAGATTTCCGATCCGTCAACCGGAACAGCTACAGAAAATGTTCAAGAAAGAATTACAAAAGTAAGAAAGGGGAGCAAGTTGATTAGGGTTAGGGTTAGGGTTTTAGGGCGGTACCAAAGCAGGCGGGCGCGTCGAGGAAGGTGAAGGAGAAGGACTTGCCGCGGAGGTGGACGAGGGCGGCGGAGGGGCTGATGAATAAAAGAGAAGCGAGGGCGAGGACTAGCCGTAAATTTTCAAGTGAGGAGCCCTCGATAGAAGAATTCATCTCATCTCTTCTAGCTCCGTTGCAGCGTGGCTACCGACATTATAGAAAACAAACAAAATGAGACAAAAAGAAAAAAAACTAAACGAAGAGGGGTTGATGATAATTTTTGAACGGCGGAGCAGGGGGAAATTCTAAAGGAGCACACCACTTTGTTCTGTGAGCACACCCAGCTTTGTGAGCAACCCTTCTCTTTTCAAGATTTTTTTCGTGAGTAAGCTAAATATTCCCAAAAGCCTTTTCTCCTCTCTTCTCGTCACCCATGATCCTATTCCTCTTTCTTTCTTTTGATCTACGACATCAAAAATCCGTCGCAACTGCTCCCTAGTCTTCGTCTGCCTCGATTTAGTCAGGCCTAGGTCGTATGCTCTTTCTTTTACCCTGCAAGTCTCCCTCCACAACTCGATAGGAAATAATATCGTTTAAAATTTAATTTCAGATGGAAAATAATACCATATGAGATCTAATTCCAAACGGAAAATAATATTATCCGGAATCTAGTCCTGCACGGAAATATTTGTTGGGAGATGGAGGTTATATAAAAAAGTAATATTGTTTAAAATTTTTAATGGCAAATTTATAATATAAGGGTCTTAGAATATGTTTGTTTATATGGGAGTAGAAAAAAAATACTAAAAATAAGGTTATTTCTAATAGTTCATGCATTTGTTTAGCTAAAAAGTAAAGTGGAAGTAAATTCTATAATAATAAGGTAAATTCTAAGTGGCACCACCAATTCTCACTTTTACATCATATGGAATTTTGATAGAGGAAGATTTTGAAGTAAAAAAGAATTAATATTATTATTATAAGTTTTTTCCTCCTTTTGTTTCTTTAAAAAATAAATAATTTATTTTTTTCTATCTTTGTTTTCAAAGTAATCACTAGAAGTATTAGAAAATATTTTATTATTATAAATTTTTTTCTTTGTTTTTAAAGTAGTCATCAGAAATATTAGAAAAAATAATACATCTAATTTTTTATTTTTAAAAATAACTTCTAATTTTCTCCTTTAACACGCCTCAGCGAATTGGCGAACTGTGCTCACAAATACCGGTGCTGTGCTCCTTTAGGGATTCCCGAGAACCGCAGAGACCGCAGCAGCAAGGAAGCAGAAGGGGCATGGGGAGATGGAGCCCACCGCTGTCCCAAATCAAAAGGCAAGGAGAGTAATTGTGGGGGCCACTGGTATGTGGTAGTGAGAGGCGGGTGTAAATGTTGGTGCATCTTGAAATAATCGGTAGACGGGCATGCCGTGAGAAGATTGGATTTTTTTATCCGTTGCAGTCATCATCACGTGTGATGTGACGGAGAAATTTCAACATCTGGTCCTTGTAGGGAGGGGAGTGAGCTGGCCATCCGGAGGCATGCATGATTCATGACTCAAGATAAGCAAAAGAAATTCTGTTAGAAAAAGAATTAAAAAATTACATATATCTATGGAAATAATAAAAAGAAAAGATATTTACAGATTTGTCCCTTATATCTTTATAAATTATAATTCAGTCATCAAATCTTCATTTTTAGATTTATTCCCTCAAATTCTCTCTAAGTTACTACAATTTAGTCTTTTTCCCTAACTTCCGTTAGTCCTGTTTATTTTTTGACCTGATTTTCCTATTTTACCCCTCTTTAATTCCTTCTTCCCTTTTCTCATTTCTTCTCTTTTTCTTCATTCTCCCTCCTCTCTTTTCCTTCCCTCTTCCTCTTCTCTTCTCCTTCTCTCTTCCTCCTCTCTTCTCCTTTTCTTCATTGGATTCATTGGCTTTCCCTTTCTTCTTCTTCTCTTCTATTTCTATATTCTCCTCCATTTTTCTTCATGGGGGGTATTTAAGTCATTTTATTTAAAAAAAGTAAAAATTAAATTCTGCCGTTTATTTGGACGGAAAAACTAACGGAGGGACTAAATTGTAATAATTTAGAGGATTTGGGGACTAAATCCTAAATATGAAGATTTGGGGGACTAAATTATAATTTATAAAGATTTAATGGACAAACCTATAAATACCCCTAAAAAGAATTAAAGATACGAATACTATATGTCTTTAATTGTAGTAAACGATAATTCAATTAGTAAAAAATATAAGGTAGTCAGTACAAATTAACTAACTACCTCAATTCAATATGGAGTCATTGCAAAGCCCAATAAGTTTAATAAACACAGTTTAAAAAAAATACAATTCAATAATATTCAATATTACAAAAATTGGATGTAGATTTAAATGCTTGATCTTTAATAGATATGCAGAATTTTTGATCTGGTCAAACTACCACCAAATGATTAAGGATAAAGAAATTAAATCTCGTAAGGAAAATCAAATCTATTTACAATAATGAAACTATTAAACTCTCAAATGTAGCTTTACATTCTCTGAGATTTTCTACTACAAATACCTCCATTCTTCCCAGAGAAAGGGTATGATTCTTCACCTATCAAGGAGAGTCTAAAGCTTGGAGCATAGAGAGAGAGTATTGTAACTCTTTCTTCTTTAATAAAAACACTCTCCATTAGGCTATTCACCACGAGGACACGGGTATGAGATCTTTCTTGACAGAATCTTATTAAACTCTTTGTTTTGTTTCCTCTCTTAGTCTAATTCTTTATTTATTTATTTATTGAAATACTAAGTTTATGTTAAATCTAGTTTGACCAAATCGGGAGTTTCTAAAGGAGCACACCTTTTTTCGTAGTGAGTCCTACTTAATAATTATTCGAGTTGAAAGTCTAAATCGAAATTACACTGTTCGAGCTGAAAGTCTAAACCGAAATTACACTATAAAGTGAGGTCACTAGGAAAAGCGGTGTGCTCCGTTGGAAACTCCTGACCAAATCTCGGTTAAGTTTTCACACAAACACACCTAATTTCTTAAACAATATCATTTAATACGTGCATACCTTAGGTGTCTAGAAAGAAAGAAGAAAGTATCACTAAATTAAATAGAATGACCCTCCAAGAGCCCTGTATTTACTCACTCATCACCATCGTTCCCCACTTAGGAACACATTGATGGATATAATATGAAACTTAGATTAGAAGCAACATTCACATCATGCAACTTCGTTGTTTAAAGTGAAGAATACTGATATAAGGTCTAAAGATGATTTAAGCAAAGATTTTTTTCCCCCTCTCACCGACACGAAGAAGGCAGTGGCTGCACGCTTCTTGCAACAGCGGCAAGCATCCCACGAACCTATTAAGAAGAAAGGATTATTTATCCAAGCACAAAACAAATTTAAAAGAAAAGTCTAACCTTTTTCAAGTATAAAAACCAAACATGCTCACTTATGCATTACACCTCTTGATGATTAAGACATGCAGTCGGATGACTGCTTAATTCCTTATTGGTCGAGTTGAGAATCGACCATAAAATTACTCTCCAAAAATTTACGTTGTTATCAAAGTCAGAAGATAATGTCTACAATATGTACAACAGCGAAGAAAGCAAATGTTATACACGTGATAATTATGCACATCTCAAAACTCTCTCAATTAGCATGCTTCCAGTGCGTGCACCAGCGAATGTTTCCGAAGGAAAAATATATAGAACACGAAGCCTTACTCAAACACTGAAACTTTGCCATTCCAACTACAAGATGCTATAACATTGGGAATCACGGGGTGAAAGGCAACATCAATGCATGCCTCCCCAAAAGCCTCTATCTTTCTCAGAAACTTTGATGTTCTGTAGTCATAGAAATATATACACCCATCTGAAGACCCGGATGCGAGCTCTCTACCATCACGGCTAAAATTGCACTTGATAGGAAAGCCCCATACTCCATGCCCCTCGTATCTTTTATATTTGTCTAATTTGAAGGGTGGCCTTGCAGAGAAAATAGCTATATAGTTAGCATTAGATTGTGCGACAAAACAAGTATCTGTAGGATGATATCTGATACAAGGACAGGTATAGGCCTCCCCATAGACCTGACAATAAAACAATAATAACGATGAGTTTCTTTAAGTAGGAAGAAAGTAACATTAAAGCCAGTGACTAGTTACATGGTAAGTATCTGTATCGACTAAGCAGATAAATACAAGTAACACAATTTCCAGATTCGGTAATCCTGAAAATAAAGGTTTTTGTTGATAATAACACTTAACATATGTTTTGGGTATGTGCATGTTAGGAGAAGCAGACAAGGTGGCCTTTATCCCTCTTTTTGTTGGGAGGGTTCGTCGACCATTAACAGTTCCATCAGACCCCGAGTACTTGCACAACTCATGAAAGAAGTATCCATTTCCTAAACGATCAAGTGCAGAGCACATGAGGGCATTTAAAGAATTTAGCAGCTTTGGTAGCATTTGTGTGCATGTGTATTGGTTCGTACAGAAACGTAACCTCCCAAGGATGTAACAGGAGGTCAAATTGGGAATCTTTGAGATAGGAATGTTTTCTGCA
Source organism: Dracaena cambodiana (assembly GCA_036321105.1). Taxonomy (NCBI): domain Eukaryota; kingdom Viridiplantae; phylum Streptophyta; class Magnoliopsida; order Asparagales; family Asparagaceae; genus Dracaena; species Dracaena cambodiana. The sequence continues at coordinate 47,197,937 of JAYEPQ010000004.1, forward strand.
AAACCCCCGGCTGCTACCTGCAAGTCACCCATCTTTTTAGGAAAAAAGTTTACGTTAAGTTTGCACTTATTTAAATTGAGTTCTCATAGTCATTCATTCAGGACCCAACCTAATAGATAAATTTTGCATCTGAATAAGTCTTGTCAGTTGAACATGTTTGCAAATGGCTACTGGCCACAGTGATTTCTTTCAGTAAGTTGGAACAACAATTGGGAATGGTTAGTACAGAAACGTAATCGTACAGAAACGTAACCTCCCAAGGATGTAGCAGGAGGTCAAATTGGGAATCTTTGAGATAGGAATGTTTTCTGGCAAACCCCCGGCTGCTACCTGCAAGTCACCCATCTTTTTAGGAAAAAGTTTACATTAAGTTTGTACTTATTTAAATTGAGTTCTCATAGTCATTCATTCAGGACCCAACCTAATAGATAAATTTTGCATCTGAATAAGTCTTGTCAGTTGAACATGTTTGCAAATGGCTACTGGCCACAGTGATTTCTTTCAGTAAGTGGAAACAACAATTATGAACTCCTAGGATGACAGGGCAAGAATAATAAACATGTTTACTTCATACAATATAATTTATTATTGTTCCATGACTTCACTTATTTAAGTTTTTCAGCAACTAATGTGGTTCTTCCACATTTATATTTAGTTCTTTTTTTTAAAAAAAAACACCATAAGTTAGCAGATTGAGAACAGATTGTATAACACCTAGAACTTGCCATATCACTTACTAGTGCCTAGATGATCCTGATCTGGGAATCAGGGCCCGAAACAATACCCGATTCAAGAAGCTAGGGGGTACTCCTTGAATGGGGCCTACCTCAATTACATCCAAGTTGATACAGAAACTTCCAAATAATCTTCAGATCAGTATCACTATATCTGGATGTTGGTATGAAACTTTCTATCATCATACATATGAATATGACTGAGGTTTATTAAGTTCAGACATATGGATCACTGTTTTCTTTTTCTCCTTTCTACCTTCATACCCTGGGGCCTGATCTAATACTCAGTTTGTAAATTTGGATGTTCTATTTTGATGGGATAAACATGTTAATGAGAAAAATCAATGTGTGCATTATTGTTATAAATATTAAGATAAAACTTGAAGATTTCAAACATGTTTACCAGTGAAAAATGATCAGCCCAAGTGAAGTAGAATGGAAAAGGAATTAGAGTTTGTGGTGTAGATTTGGGAATTTGAAGATAAAACTAAGGTTTGATAAAGAATTTGGATTTCATATCTAGATGAATCACATGCCCACTCTTGCGAATCACACATGAAAGATTTGGACGACGCAAATCACACTCTCATATTATTAAACAATACATTATATTATTTTTATTCTAAAACATGTTTGCATAGAAAAACATATATCACTGCAAGCAAACAAGTCAAAATCAAATAAAAAAATTCTAATCAAATCTCTAATCAAAAGCTTAACAAATTTATCCATTAACTGTCTCCAATTCTTTCTGGTTAGGAAACATTCATCACCGATGAACAAATACAGCATAATTCTAGTAGTTTCTGAAACTTTCACAGATCGATAACTGATCTTGTCCAATGAAATGATCTCCATAGTCAAAAAAAAAAAAATCTAAAGATGTGACGTATAGTATATAATATTGACGTTGGCACTGTTAGATTTCAATTTCTTTGCACAATATTAATGCTAATCTCTCGCAGACATGTTTGTTATGACAAGAAGACTTGAAATGGATCATACAAATCAAGCAATCTCATGGATAATGGGAGCCTCACAATTGGCGAAGACAATAATGTCAACACAACTTTATCAGTTGAAAGATCTCCAGACGTATCAATAAGAGGCTCTACAACTTTAATGCTTAAAGAAAGTTTCTTTTATAATGGTGATGACTCAATGAGAATTTCTATCTTTGGCTCATGCTTAAAAATCTGATTATCAAGTTCAACAAGGGTTTCAGCTCTCAATTCGTCAACATCTGCAGTGGGCACAATAACAGTATGTCGACCCTTCGAAGAGCATTGGTAATCAAAGTGTCAAAACTTTCCACACTTAGAATACTTGATCAAAGGGCATTGGTGAGCGAAGTGCCAACAACCCTCCTACTTAGAGCATTTTTTTAGGCATTAGAAGAGCTTGGTGGACAATTTTTTTTTTTTAAAGAAAATGAGGAGCATATCATGCACGAAAATGAACTTGCAAGCAATTCTAATTTGGATAAAACCTATAGATGCCTATGCACAGCCAAAAACTTTCTCCAACCAACTTAAATCAAGCATAAGGTATTTCCACTCTGCAATCAGAGAAAAGTAATAGATGAAATATTTAAGATGGCTCTCCCAATTTTCATAACAATAGCAATCATTAAACCATGAAAATTTGGGAGTGGATCATATATATCACCCTCAACTTGTTTTGGATCTCCATCTATGTCGACGTAATGATCCCAAAATATGAATTCTATCGAGAATGAACTCTAAAATCTAAAAAGTTCAGTGCATCGAGTTTAAAAAAATGCCCAAGATTCTCAATATTTCAACTCTAGCTCGAATTGGGCTTGAAACATGCTCCAAATCCTCAATCAATCCTTTAACGGGTCTATTTTGTGTCATGGAGTCGGGTTGTCTATTGTTGTGGACCAATTTGCAATCAAAAACAGATCGGGTCTAGTCCTCTTGGAAATGGCTAAGGTTGGACTATCGAAAGACCCAGATCTATCCAGTTGGAGGCCCGTTTTATGTGGCTTTGTTCGTGGTTGATTGTAGAATAACAATCACGAGGCGGCTGCTTGAGGGGTGTCAATTCACTGTTGGTCAACAACATCAAAGTGGGATGGGAGGGAGTAAGATTGGTAGTTATGAGATTATGGTGAAGATGGTGTTGTCGGAGTTGTTAATGTTGTGTCAATGTTGCTAGTGTTGCGAGGCTTGCGCAACCACTTTAAACTACCAGTACGTTGTTCGAGTGAGTGCTCTCTCGCATAAATATCTTGAGCGGCTTTATCCGTCCATAGCACTATCCCCCTTCTATTCTGCTTATTTGGTAGTCCTATACCCTCCCTTTGTAGGTAGTATGACTGAACGGACTGACGGGACTTTTTGTTGCTCGACTAAAGGCGACGATATAATCAATTTTTTTTCCCTCTGCTTTTCTATTTCTCTTTTTTCCTTATTTCTCCGATTTTTCTCTTTGATCTTCTTTTTTTCTTTAAATTTTTTGTATCTCCTTTTTCACTTCTTTCAAAACTAAAACAACTTGTTTTAAAAAAGGTGGAAGAAAAAGAAAGTGGATCTAGGGTTAGGATTTTAAAAGAGATTTTTTTAGAAAAACTTGGATCTTGAGCTTTGATATCAAATTTTATGCAGGATGGATGGAGAATTAGGTCTTTGTGGTGGAGATTTGGGAATTTGGGGATAAAATTGAACTTTGGTAAAGGATTTGGGCCTCAATCCAAGCAAATCACACTCCCACTCCCACGGAACATACAAAAAATTTTGAAGAAACAAATTACATTCTCTTAATTATCAAACTAATTCTTTCATTATTATTCCCAAACATGTTTACAAGGCAATATATAGAAAACCTACATGCACTACGTGCAAACAAAATTAAAATAAATAATCTAAAATTCTAATCAAATCTTAAACTAAATCCTAATCAAATCTCCAATCAAATCCTAGCCTCTAATTATCTCCATCGCCAAGTAATTAAAAGTCTGCAGCAAGTCTTAAAGAGTCAATATGTATATCATATCAAGTCTAGAAGGATATGAGCACAATATACTAGAATTTAAGCTTTAAAGACCAGAAACTTGTGAGCTATGGTTCTAAGAGAGATGAGGACGAGGACTTGAATGGATATGGGAAGTATAAGCCAAACGAAGCTGATAAGTGATAAGTGAAGTTTTTTTTTCTTTTTTTTTTTTTGGGGGGGGGGGGGGGGGGGGGTAGGAAGTGAGGCATTGCGTTGAATTATGGAAAACGAAACCTAAAACTTAATAGAGATGTGTCGGCTGAAACTATGCCGAATGAATATGTAGTGTGTTTGTCTAGGGTCTATGCATGAGTATCATAAATTTAAGGTCAACAAAAAAGATAAGGGACTCCATAATGAGAAGGATATATTCAAAATTGGTTTACTAGATGTAGTAGTCATAGACCTATTCTTTTTAATGCATAAGCATATGAGAAAAACTAAAGAAAATCATCCTATCTAAGCATGATCACCAATGGATATTTGCTGCAGAAGACTGTTCAGGGATCCCCATGAGGTCTAAACAGGTACTATGGCTTATTATCAAGAACATATAGAGAATTTCTGCTTATTTACTCATTCATTCCATGAACTATATCAAATATCTGATAAAAGTACTGGCAGGCTAAGATACCAAGCTTCACATGCTAAAGAAATGGACTAGATGCTGCAATATTTAATACAGAGGAATTACATTTATCACTATAGAAAGCTGCATTTGAGACTTCCAGTAGAGGTTAAGATTGAAGGTTACCTGGTTTGAAAGAGGAACTTGTCGTGAAACGTCCCATATAATTATTGAATCTTCACTAATACGGCTCCTGGAAGTGTCAGTAGAGGATATAAAATGTTTCCCATCAGCACTAAATTCGATGTCAAGGATTGGACCAAGACCTTTTACATATTCATGTACCACCTTACTGCATCTGGTGTCCCAAAGTCTAAGAATGCCTTTGGACCCCCCTGAAAGGAAAAGACTTGAGTTGCTTGGGTGAAATCTAACTGTTTCCACTACTTGATCCTCCTTGAAAAATTGTGTTTCTGCCCCCTTTTCAACATCAACCAGCCGAGATGCACAATCATATCCACAGGAGAGTAAAGAGAATCCCTCTGGAGACCATCTCACATCCTTTATTGATGCATTATGATATCTGAAAATACGTCCCATTTTCTGATCTTTACACCATACATTCCATACATGGACTGTCTGATCCATTCCAGCTGAAGCAAGAAGATGAGCTGCATATTTTATAGTCAAGTAAATATCAAAAGTAACTTGGTATCTAATACTTAGAGCACTGTCAAGAAATATTTCTTAACCAAAAAAGAAGTTGCTGGAGAGTGTGGCACGAAGGCAAAGTAAATGCAATTTCCTTATTTCCATTTTATAGCTGTCTTCTCATCAGTTGGGTGAGTATCCATCGTACATTAGCTATAAAGCACAGACACAAATACTAGTATGGATATGAGGATACAACAAATATATATAAGTAAATAAATATACACACAGATAGTTATATACATACATAAACACACATAAACACACAGACATATATAAGTGGGCATCTAATACTACAATATTAAAATGCATAGTTTAGGTGAGAGTATCATTATTAATTTCATCCATGACTATCAGAATTGTCCCACAATACTAAATATCTTTGATATATATAAAACTAAACATATAAGTTAAACTTGTAAAGTAAATAAAAAGTGGCATGTGTCCAGGAAGTATATGAGAAGTCCCCAACTTAATTACATATTATAAAATTGAGGGCATGGTTAAGAAATCTTCAACACATGTTTGAGGTTATCACCGGTGCTGAAAAATGAAGAAAACAAGTAACAAGCTACAACTACAATAAGCTAAGAAAATCCCAAAGCAACTTGATGCAACCAGTCGGAGACTGACCTTGGGAGAATGACTTCCTTGAATGGGCTAAAGTACGCAGAACTTTCCCAGAAGTGTTGGCATCTTATTAATATCCAGTATGGATATGGCTAATTTTAGAGGTACCAAGCCTAACACACTTGGAAAGAAAGAAGAAGAAGAAGAGATACAAGTTCCTCAGTAAATCAATCAACAGACAGAACAAAACTTCTTTCCTTCTAATACGAGTACCACTTCTCCATGAAAAAAATCAGAAGTGAAGGTTTTACTGGGATAGAAGAATTGCCAGCCATCCCACTCACCTCAGTTCAATAATTCTGTAGATATTCCGAAGCCAAAGTTATTACAACATTTTGATTGAAAAGAAAAGACACTGACACAGATCTTTCCAGTTCACAGAAAATCACAGCATAAAAAATAAGAAGACAATATAGTTTATAGTGGCAAGCATTACATTTAGTTAATATGAAGTTTAGAAACATTCTCTCTTCTCTCCAAAAAAGAACATTTCCATTTCTTAATAAGGTTCTGCAGTTTCAGTGGATCCTAAGGAATCTTGAGGTTAGGATTTTATAGAGCACTATTAGAGTTGCATCAGTTTTAGGACTTGAGTCATACTAGTATAAGAATACTATTTGCAATTCTATTAGTCATTTATCATCTATATAAATACGAGGAAAAACCCAAGATACTATGTTTCCTTCTCCTAAACCCTGACAAGGTGTCAGAGCATGTAGTGTAAGAAAAATTAAAAAAAATGCTAGAGAAAATATAACCCTCGCCAGACTGCCATGACTAGGGAGACCAATTAGCCCATCCATACTGTCATAGATCTGCTTCCTCCATTTACACACCATCTAACTGAAGACTTTTCATTGCTGGAATCCTAATGTGTGATGGATACCTCACCTTTTTAGAACCCTACTATTAGAAAATATAGTGCATGGGCTGATCTAACATTCTTTTAAGAATACACCATACTTATCTTCTGAAAAGATTTTAGATCCTCTGAGTGTATCATTGCTGAAAACTGTTAGTTCTGATGGGACTGTCTGATCACAATTCATCAAACAAACCACCAGAAAAGTCACCAATTGTGCATGTTATCCTATGCCAACTAAAGAAAACTGCCCACAAATCTCAACCATATCTCCTACTCAATCTACTTCTTCATCTGAGGACTTTAACACTTATCGTCCAATTACTCACACAAAAAATAAACACACTTGTACTATAAAACATCATAGTCCTAATGTGGTTTCATTTTCTTCTCTATTTCCTACATATGCCGCATTTACATCTACCTTATCCATTGTGTCGATTCCTACTTCATATTATGAAGTTTTACAAGATTCCGCATGGGAAAGAGCTATGAAAGAGGAATGGTTGCTTTGTATCAGAATTAGATTTGGTAGTGTTAAAGTACTTTGTCTCTGGAAAATAGGTTTTTGGTTTTCACTGAGTTTATGGAGTAATGTTTCTTCCTGATGGACAGGTTGAAGCCTGACTAGTTATAGTTGTGGTTGATACTTTGAGACCTTCTCTCAAGTGGCTTGATTATATTGTGTCAGGACTCCTAGAATTATGTCAGTAATCAAGCAATAGTCATTATTATCAACTTGAAATATAAAATGCATTTCTACATGGTGATCTTCAGAAGGAGGTATACATGGCCCAACCACCAAGTTATGAACTTCAGAGGGAGCCTACAAATTTATATCGAGTCAAGAAGGCTATATATTATTTGAAACAATCTCCTAGAGCATTTTTTGACCAAATTAGTACTGTAATTGCACAATTTCACATGCTGAGAAGTGTTTCTTATCATTACATATTTTGTTTGTTGGTCCTCTACTTGTGTTATCATTCTTATTTTTTATGTTGATAATTAGCAGTAACTGGTGATGATTCCCAGGATATTATTAGCTTAAAGTCCAACTTAAATATGAAAAATCTTGGTATTTTGAGGAATTTTTTAGGGATAGAAGTTACTTGTTCAGTAAAGAGGTTTCCTTTGTCTCAAAGAAAATACCTTACTAATTTTTTGGAAGAATTTGATATGATGGGTTCAAATCTGTTGATACTTATTGATCCCGCAGTCAAATTTGATACAAATATAGGAGATTGATACAAGTATAGGAGATGCACTTGATAATCCTGATAGATAGAGGTGATCGTCGGGGTTTCAGTCGGTTTTGCTGATTTTGACAAACCGAACCGAACAAATATAAATGGGAACTGAACTGAATAAACTCGGTTCAGTTCTTTTGGTTTTAAAAAAATCCCTCATCGCCATCAATGACATCTCCTTACCCTATATCATGGGCAACAAATCCCGTACAACCCTTTATTCCCCCATGTTGCCTTTGGTAAACTATTAATTTTAACTAGAATCCGAGGAAGATGTGAGCGTGGATTTGTTCTGTCCATGATGTTACTAAAGAGAGAAGGATTGAATCCATTCTCTTCTCTTGATGGAATTGGGCAAAAAATAATGGGCGGATTGGATTCATCTAGTGATAATTAAATCAAAGGAGAATAATTTACAAAGTTAGCCCAATTACTACTTTGTAATTCTTTCCATTCTTTATCTCTAATTAAATTCATTTAGAGAAAATAGCCTCACTGCAGTAAAGTCTATCAAACTCCAGCATGAACCGTGATAACAAAGCTTGAAATGTGACAACATAGCTTGAACCGTGACAACATTTTCTGTGCTGGAATTTCTCCACTGCTGGTTGTAACTTGGACTCTGAAGACGAGCATGTATTACTATATTCTGTCCCTTAGACTTTGCCATCCAATTTCTCACAAACCACCAGTCCATACTTTCACTATCCAATAGATAGGCTGCCCTAGCTCAGAAAATACATAGATAGCAGTTTCTCCATGGATATAAATAGAGGTTAAAGGGAATGAAAATTGACTTGATATGGTTCATGAGTTGTAATGATAACGGAGGGAGATTAAAGACATTACAGGAAATTTTATAGGATATCGGTCGGTTCGATGTGGTTTAGGTTTCAAAACCCGAAATCAAACACCAATGGAATTATTTTCGGTTCAGTTTCATTTATTCGGGTTGGTTTCGATAGTTAATTCGTTTTTACCTGTTTTTACCCGAACTCTGCTCACCCTACTGATAGGTATCGATGGTTGATCGAAGAACAATCTATTTGACTATTATGACACCAGTATATTAAGTCAATATATGTGATGTAGGACGGAAGCGGAATTAGGGTTAGGGTTTGAGAATTAGGTTTGTTTTGGAGAAATTTGGGAAGAATAGGAAGAACTTATAGGGTTTGGAATCTACCCAGGCGAATCCATGCCCACTCTCCACGAATCCATGAGGAAAATTTTTACTCAGCGAAATCCACGTCAGAAATTTCTCAAAATTTTTAAAATATTATTCATATTTTTTAATTCTCCATATAAAACCTATATATATAGGAAAATCCTAACAAACCAAATCCTAATAGAATCCAAAATCCTAATAAAATAAGAATTCTAATAAAATCAGAATCCAATCAAATATTTTAAAATTCTAAAAAAATCCAAATCTAATCAAATCTATTCTGATCTCTATTAATTCTCCCCGTTTCAAAGCATTCATCCCCGATGAATGCGGAGATAAGTAATGATAAATACGTCCGGATTGAACTGATTGACATCCACAAAGTATCCCAATTAGGCCATGGTGGTGGTCGAGGAACCATAACTCGTGCATCACATCTCAACAAAAGTGGTGGAGAGGGAACTGTGAACTTATGTCGAACCACGGTAGATCTGGAAAGACACCTGCAATGGAAGTAGTCGAATATGGATCTCGTGAAATATCCAAGCCATAGGTAGTAGAAACAATTTTCATCGAAACTCTATAGAATTCTGAATGTGGAACGTATAACTTCTTCAGAATTTCTGGAAGCAATCTCTCGGGGGAACCAAAACTTTCACTTCATTATCAAGTACAAATTTCTGCAAAATATTATGTGAATATACAACAAATTTGTACTCATCATTGCAAATTGCTGTCTGTTTAGAGATCTCATTATGCATAACATGCATATCAGGCAAATACAATGCAACAGACTCAAGTGGTACAATTCCAAAAAATACATATGTTGGTTCTTTAAGATGACATACATTAATTACCGCAAATGATATAACGTCACTACACTGTATAGGAACTTGATGAATTTTGGAAGGAAACTCTAAACGATCGCTAGAAAATGAAATATTAGGAGTAACCTGCCAAGATATGGGAATGATGCTCAAAAACTTACCGGTAGCAATATTAGTATCAACTATTTCATACTCGATCTCTTCATCTACAGTTAACTCCAAAATTGAACATCTAGTATCATGTGGGGGTGCACTAGACTCTACTAAAACATTCTGAGCATCAGTAGTACTCTTTACAGTAGCATGGATTTCAATAGAAACATGAATCTCAGTTGATGCATGTGTATTAGACTCTTGTACCTCATTAATAATATCATCATTAACCATAAAAGGAATGGTAGTATCGGCAAAAAGAATAGATATATTTGATTCCAATTGTGATTCAACTACAGTATTTTCCTTAGAAACATGAATCTTAATAACTCTTGAATCGTCAACGTGATTAGTAGGCATGATATCTATGGGTTCACTCTTGAGAAGACACTCATACTCATAATGCCAAGATATGCGACACTTAGAATACTTGATCATGGTACATTGAAAGGCAAAGTGTCCATATTTGTCACATTTAGGGCACTGTGTTGTAACTTTTAGAGTGAATCTATTTTTCAATTTATCTAAAAGACGAGTTCTATAATACGTAGGAAGATACTCCTCAATAAGAATATCTTTTATCTCTTTCCACGAGTTTATAGGATTTCTATAACGTTCCTCACAATCTATTTCTATTGAAATCCAAAAATCTTTGGCTTGTCCCACTAATTGTCTCTTAGTAAATTGAAATTTACATTTGCTAGACATTTCATAACAGTCAAAGTAACATTCCCTATTCACTAACCAATCAATAAAGTCATGAGTGGAGAAATAACCATCAAATATAGGATCTTTATACCAGAACTTTTCATTTATTATTTCTCTAACAGTACGCAAATCATATGAAGGGGAGCTTTGGCGAACGGTAAAGGTTGTCGCCATGTGACCTGGAGGTCACGGGTTCGAGTCGTGGAAATAGCCTCTTGCAGTAAAAAAGTAAGGTCAGGCTGCATATAAAAGATCTAAGTGGTCCGACCCTTCCCCGGACCCTGCGCATAGCGGGAGTTTTGTAGCACCGGACAGCCCTTTTTTTTTTAGTACACAAATCATATATATAATTAGGCTTTTTTGACTCTAGATGACGACTAGATCGTATTGTAAAGTGTAACATATTTATAATCTAAAATTGATCATGCAATGTTAATCAACCAAATATGTAAATAATTATGGAATCACTAGAGAGAAACAATTAACCATTATGTTAATAAATTATTGCAAACCCCTAATATTTGCAAAGAATTTAGTAATTGAAATTTTAGTTCAAATTAGGTATCACCTGAAGGGGTAAGTAGTTTACGCCTAACTGTAGAATTCTATAAAGTTCTTTAAAAGATTACTCGCAATTGAGCTATGATAATTACGTGTGGAAGCTCTGAAACAGTTGTAATAGGAGCCATTTGTGATTAGAAGAACACTGCTTCGAAAATCGCTTGAATTGGAATCCGAATAGTTTCAAATCACCACTTTTCCCTTTACAGCTGCACTGGTTGTGGTGGTTGTTGTTGCTGCTGGCTGTTGCCGCTGCTGTTGCTGTTCTACTGCTGCTATTGCCGTTCTACTGCTGCTATTGCCGTTCTGCTACTGTTGTTGTTTTGCTACTGCCGCTGTTCTGCTGCTACCGCTACTTGTTACTGCTGCTTGCTGCGCTGCTGCTGCCGCACTGCCGCTGTTGCTGTGCGGCTGCTACCGCTGCTATTTGTTGCTGCTGCCGCTGCTACTACTGTTTGTTGATGCTGCTCCTACTTGTTGCTGTTGTTGTCGCAATGGATTCGCCGGAGAAGGTGATGAGGGAGAAGAAGATGTGGAAGAGATGAGGTCGGGGGGAAAGAGGCACTTGGGGGAGTTTGAATTGGATTTGTTTTGGCGAAGAGGTTGTTCAGGTAGGGAGTTTGGGGTTGAGTTGGGGAAAAACGGATTGGGGGAAGAAGATAGGAGAAATGAAGGGTTTTTTTTCCTCTTTCTTTCAAATCTGATTTGAACTAAACCCCCTTTTTTTTGGGTTCTGATCTTTTTCTTTCTTTTTTTTTATATCTGATCTGAACTAAACTTTTTTTTAGATCTGTATTGTTTTTATTTTTTTTTCCTTCAGATCTGTATTGTTTTTCTTTGTTCTAATAAAAAAACTGAAATAAAAATAAAAGAGGATGGAGATGTGGAAGAAGAAGATGGTGATAGAGAAGAAAATCTAGCAATATTCAAGAATGCGTTTTCAGTATGCGTGCGGTCCAGAACCACATAACGCATAATCGGATTACGCGCCGATTATGCGGATTACGCGGAATTATGCGGAATATTAATATTTTAATATATATTAATATAATAATTATTAAAAAATGGATATATTAATGCTATAAAACTCTAAAAAATTATAAATAATAACCGTAAGCATATAAAATGAATATAAACTGGCTCTACATAAGAAATTAAAAAGATAGAAAGACTTATCTCTTAACTCCCAATGTAAAAAAAAAAACGACGCATGTATGTATGGATCAAAAACGTCGCTCACCTGCAAATCGAAAAGAAAATTTAAATGAGAATCAATAAGTCCTGACTGTAACAACCAGTAAAAATACTTCAAAAGATTTTATTAAAACAATTCATATATCACTACTTCAAAATATTTTATTAAAACCAAAGAGGAGTTCAAATAAGTCCTGTAGCAACCAGTAAAAATACTCATTCGAAAAAAAAAAAGTTATTTATTTTCACTGTCACTGAAAACTTCAGTCATTTATTTTCACTGTCACTGAAAATAAATTTTTTTAATCATCAATTTTTACCATCAAAATAAATTGGAAAGCTCACTGTCACTTATCAGAAATTAACATACAAAATTTAAAAAAAAAAATTAGCTCAGTGATCAGCTACATTAAAAAATAAAAATTTCAGTCAGCTACAATCACTGACTGTAACTGAAAATAATTTTTTTTAATCATCAATTTTTACCATCAAAATAAATTGGAAAGCTCACTGTCACTCATCAGAAATTAACATACAAAATTTTAAAAAAACATTAGCTCACTGATCAGCTACATTAAAAAATAAAAATTTCAGTGATTGTAAGTCAGCTACAATCACTGACTGTAACTGAAAATAATTTTTTTTAATCATCAATTTTTACCATCATAATAAATTGGAAAGCTCACTGTCACTCATCAGAAATTAACATACAAAATTTTAAAAAAAAATTAGCTCACTGATCAGAAATTGGAAAAAAAACCCTTACCCTAACCGTATGCCTAACCCTTAGAATAGTTAAAAAATACAAAAAATCTCACAAAAAATTTAACAAATGAAATTAAACATGAGTAGAAACAGCTAGAGAAGAAAGGAAAAAAGAAAAATTACCGCCGGAGAGGAGATGCGGTCGCCGGAGGGGGGAGGACAACGGGAGGACTTGATCGGACTCGGAGGACTTGATGGATTGATGATCAGAGGTGGTTGAGGCGCGAGGGATTGATGATCGGAGACTTGATCGACCGATTCCTACAAAGGATCACTCGATCGACCGAACGATTGATCTAACGGGTCGGTGAAGAAAAAAACTTTCAGTGTTGACGAAGAACGGAACGATCGACCGATCGACTGACGGCGGGAAAGGAAGATTAGAGGAAATTTGGGATCGGAGGGAATTTGGAATTTAGGGTTATTTTGGGGGCGAAATTTTTTTCCGCGAGCGAGTTCGCGATTTCGGGTCGCGAAGAAAAAGGGAGAGGGGATATTTAACGAGTCGGGTGCGGGTCGGGTGCGAATCGGGTGTGGGTCGAATTTTTAAAACGTTGCTGACAACCCGTTAACCCGCCGAACGATTACACGTTCCTATGCGAATTATGCGGCCGCATAATCCGCATAGGAACGCATAATCGCCCTGTCCGCATAGACAGGGCGATTTTCCCGGTTTCTATGCGTTTCCCCTCCGCAAACGATTATGCGGCCGCATAGAACGTTTTTTTGAACACTGAAATCTAGGCTCTGATACCAAGTATGATGCAGGACGGAAGTGAAATTAGGGTTAGAGTTTGATAATTAGGATTTTTTTGGAGAAATTTGTGAATAATAGGAAGAACTTACAGAGTTTGAGAATCCACCCAGATGAATCCACGCCCACTCTCCACGAATCCACGAGAAAAGATTTTACTCAGTGAAATCCACGCTAGAAATTTCTCAAAGTTTTTAAAATATTATTTTTTTTTAATTCTCCATACAAAGCCTAAATATACAGGAAAATCCTAACAAACCAAATCCTAATAGAATCCAAAATCCTAATAAAATAAGAATTCTAATAAAATCAGAATCCAATCAAATATTTTAAAATCCTAGCAAGATTCAAATTTAATCAAATCTATTCCCAAATCAAATCCTGATCTCCATCAATATGTGTTTCCGAACGTGGTAGGTTGCTTATCAAATTTGAGATATCTTAAAGGGGCTTCTAGTACAGGCTTTTTCTGTAAGTCTTCTTCCAGTACGAGTGTGGTGAGTTATTTTGATACCGATTCGTTCAATTAGCAGCTACTGTACAGGGGTAATCTAGTCATTTAGCATCAATAGTAAGAAGCAGGCAGTAGTGGTGAGATCTATAGCTGAAGCTGAGTATAGAGCCACAGCTCATACTGGCAGTGAGATGATACGAGTCTAATCTCTCCTGTGTGAGATGATTGTTACTTCTTCTCATTCTGTAGAGATGCATTGTGACAATTAGAAAATATAGTATAAGTAGCATGTCACTCAAGACGTGGTCCTAGCCAAGCAAATCCTCACTACCTGTGTTTATTTGAAGCTCATATTAGTGATATTATCACCGAAGTTTTGTTTGAGAAATCTTACTCTCCTTTGTGGAACAAGTTGAGTATGCTTGATATCTATGCTTTAACTTGAGGGAGAGTATCAGATTAGTATTCAAGTTGTATTCGTTTTATTACTGTAATAGGAGTCATATTAGTATTAAAATAATATCTACATGTGTATTTCATCATTTATATAAATAAGAGGACAAACCCTAGATAGATTAACCAAAACTCTGCTAAATCGAATTTGGAAAGAGCTAAACATGGTTAAATATTTTTTTTGTGCATAAAAGGTTTCCAGTGTTCCAACTTCCTAGCATGGTACTTACAGCAGTTTCAACTTTCAACTATAAACCATATTTAATGATTTATTAGTGGAGCGCATATATCTAGCTTTAAATTACAGGATTAACTATTAAGCAAGTAAGAAGGAAGTCTACAGAGAGACTCTGCATGCCCCACACTTAAATCTACAGAGTTGATAGGTGTTACATCCTCTGCTAATTCCAGAAGACCATTTTCATCTCATGTCACGTAAGTATTCTAGTAGAACGGGTGCTGAAAGATATTTTTGCCATGCTTTTCCCATGTCACATCATACTTGTTTGCAAGGATTTCATGGAAACAAGAATCAAGATTTATGATGACCAACCCATAATTGTGTGTAATAACCTAATTTCATCATAACTTATATTATTGATATCAGATTAATCCCAAAAAGAATGTGTTGTGTTTGTCTCATTTTTCTATATTTTTGTGATTTTCTTAAAATTTTTAAGATAGTCACTTAAAATAATATTATTTTAATCACCGGTGGGTCCTACACATATTTTTACTAGTCTCTCTTCTTTTGACTTGTAAAAATGAAGTTTGACTTTTTTTTTGGGTTAGTTTAATTTGAAATTATAACTTTAAACAACTCTAATAACCTATTATTAGTATTCATTTGTCCCATGCCTATTTTGTTTTATTCACCCATACCTTACTTTACCATACTTGTCTTTCGGACAAGCATGACAAACCATCATCTAATCCCCCATATCCTTCCTTTATTATATCTTTTTCTTCCCTTCCTTTCATTTGTTTTCTCTCCTTCATTTTTCATTCATCTCTTCCTTTTATTTTTTTACTCCAACTCAAGAGAAGAAGAAGAAAAGGAGAAGAAGTTATTTAGCTTCAAAATAGGCTTATCTTTCTACCCATCAAGGCAAGTAAAATTATATCCACTCTCATGTTTTTTTCTAACTCTAATTGTTTATGGATAACTTAGAATCTTAATTTGTTAAAACTTAAAAAAGATAATGTCTCTATACAAAAAATCTCTATGATTATTTTAGAAAAATAAATATATGATTTTTACACTTTACTCTATGTTTATGTATCGAATTTATTATTTTATTTATAATCTCTCATTCTTAAACTACAAGTTGTAAAGTTAAACTATATGCTTAATTTTTAAATTATAAAAATGTCACCTTTATAAATGTTCATCATATTGGATATAAATTTGAAGTTTTCTACATAAATTCTTTGTGTATAATATAATGATTTAAAAATCATTTTCCACTTGCCATTAGAAAATAGATATATATATATATATATATATATGTATTCATAATCATGTTTTAAAGAGAAGATTTCAAATAAGTTTATATATTAAATTGTTAAAATATTTCTTTTATACGAGATATTATGTTAGGTCATAATTCTTTTTATGCTAATCCATGTTTACTTGAAAAATATATACATTAGTAAGATTTAATAAATTTGTTACTTTCCATATCATGAAATCATTCTAGAATTTGAAAAATTCATACATTGTTAAAGCAATCGTTATAATAGTGTTAAGCCTATTTAATTTTTATTTTTACAATTTAGTACCCACTTACCTAATATGTGTTTATATGCATAATTGTATATGAATGATTCACATGCATAATCATCAAAAATATTTTTACACCCTAATTCTCACTTACATACATGTTTATATGCATAATTGTATATATGTGTGGTTTACATACATGATCATTATTTCCATAATACATTCTAGTATTTTATGACTATCATGCTTGCCTTGACATATACATACTAGTCACTTGTACAACATATATGAAAATATGCCGAATTTTTCTTATTAGTACATACACATGTCTTGACAATGCCATGAATCCTAACTTGCCTGTTAACTTAATTTTGACACTTCATCATACTTGCCTTGACATATACATACTAGTCACTTGTGCAACATACATGAAATTATACTGGATTTTCCTTATTAGTACATACACATGTCTTGATAATGCCATGGATCTTGATTTGCCTATTAACTTGATTTTGACACTCCATCATGCTTGCCTTGACATATACATACTAATTACTTGTACAAGATACATGAAAATATGCCGAATTTTCCTTGTTAGTACATACACATGTCTTGATAGTGCCATGGATCCTGACTTGCCTGTTAACTTGATTTTGACATGGACTATATCTTGTTTGTTACTAGACATATATATGTATTAACCTTGACATGATTGGTTCATCATATTCCGGATTGATTTCCATGTAATATAACTTGAAATCTTAGGTTATGGGAGAACTAAAGGGTGGACAAATATTGTATCGTGAAAGGTTTAGGATAGGTTGCGCAACCGAAATAAGGGCCCATTCGCGAGGGCGCCCGGATGGTACTGAGCCATCATCTCTTGTTTAGTCCATGTTGATGGGACGACCGATTACTCAATAATCGGTATCTGCTTGAGTGCTTAGCGGCATGGCTGGTTTAGCGCCAGCATCTTGGCCGGGTCCCGGATATGCACGGGTACTTTCACGATACAGATTTATTTCTTCACCAGTTAGTTCAAATATAAAATAAAATATGATATTAAGTTAGACTTGATATGCATGTATATCCCTGTTTGATATTTTTACTTAATCATTACTCTTTTCCATACATGTGCATATGATTTTTACATCAATTCATATTTTACTTGTTAGTGCATATTGCACACTCCCTATGATACATGTGTATTTCTTCACCATTCAGTTCAAAATATAAAATAAAATATGATATTAAGTTAGACTTAATATGCATGTATATCCCTACTTGATATTACTACTTAATCATTACTGTTTTCCATATATGTGCATATGTTTTTTACATCAAGCCATATTTTACTTGTTAGTGCATATTGCATACTCTCTACGATAAGAGTCTATTTCTTCACCATTCAGTTCAAAACATTTAACTAAAATAAGATATTAATTTAGACTTGATATGCATGTACATTCTTCCTTGATATCATTACTTGATCATTTAATATTTTCCACACATGCACATACTTTCATGTCCACACTCATATCTAACCTATTTGTTTATATTACACGCTCCGTACTTCTTATTGTTTTACTTGCCGGGTTTGACCCTGAGCTCCCCCACACGCTCAGGTACTGAAGATGTGAGCGAGAATCGCCATTACACGATCCGTACTTTCTAGAGCAGGTTGAGCAGCAGTAGATTTATAGGCCTCCGCTTTTGTATTTTTGGTTTGGTATGTATCACCCCTTTGAGACTTTATTTCCAACTTTTATATCAGTATTGTACTTGTTTCTTCTTAGATTAGACATGTATATCTTCTCTTTTACATGGCAGTAGACTGACTTCCAAGATCCTGGTTGATAACTAGTATTCAGTTCCATTCATTTCTTCTTTTACATACTTATAAGCCTCGTGCATGTCGACTTACACGTGTCCGCCGGTAACGCACTCCGTTTTCGTATCCCTCCGGAAAATGGGGCGTTACATTGTGTTACCAAGGTTGGCAACCCTAAAGGGGAGGTGAATATGGTCAAATGCAAGTTTTGAATGCTAGTACTAGTTTATGCAACAATATATATAATAATGAATAAAATGGGACAAAGAGATATTATAAGGAGATGCAAGATTAACAACTAAACATAGAACATTAGAGAGAGAGAGAAAATCAAAAGCAAATATAAGAATATATCTTCATCTGGCCGACCTACCGACCTACATCCAGTCCCCATGTCTCCGAAAGGATTTCCTTCACTGTTAACCAATAACAAATACACCAAGAACCTTAATTAGCAAGAAAAAACACTGAGATCCTTGCTTTTTCAGGAGCCATCTAGCACTTTCTACAATAACTCAAAACTTGAGTACAACTCTCCCAAATCAAGAGAAAACTTCACAAGAGAGAACATTTGATTCGCAGAAAGCAATTCACCTAATAACAGGTTTACAAGAAAAGGATTTAGAGAAGAACTAGAAGAAAGCTTACAGAAATCGTTACTTTTTAGCTCAATATGGAACTCAGATTTGGTGTTGAAATAAATGATTGAAGTCTAGAAAAGCATTATACATCCAAAACGAATATAGCCATAATGGAATTTAAGACACTTTGCATGGTCATAATTCTCCAATAAGCTCCAACCTCTAGTTTTCTTGAGGATTCAATCAAAGGAACTTTGCATGGTCAAATATTTTCAAATAAGCTCTAACTGTCCATCATTTTAATGAATCAATACATAAATGTTTGCATGGTATAATATTTCCAAATAAGCTCTATCAGCTAGAAATTTTTCTATACAATGTGACTCATCCCATCACTTACAAAAAGTAAAAAAAAGTTGTCTCCACCTCCCTAGTATGATCCAGATATAATAGGAGTTTTACGAACAGTTTAAAAGAGTTACATAAAAACTCTAGTTCGAAACAAAATCTTCCGGATAAATTTTTTCATCATATAAAAAATCCAGTTAAATAAATCCATTCTCGTTCTAAATTCTTTCCAATAAAAAAACTCCCATTCTATCATCCCGATTAAAATAAAAACTTTTGTTCCCAAAAAAAAAATCTTCCTGATACAACTTTTATTGGAGAAAAAAAATCTATTAAAAAAAACTTATTTAGAATGTCCTATTCCCCACAAAAAATTTCCAAAAAGCATAAGAAAATGAAAATGAAAATGAAAAGGGTAGGGCAGAGTCGCTTCATCCATATGTAAGTGCTCTCGCCCCATTCTCCACATTAGTTAAACTTTAAGGCTAGGGTTTTCTCTAGTTCTCATCTTCTTCTTTTTCCCTTTTTTAGAAAATTTCTCCACGAGAAAGTGTAATCCTATTCTTACTAATTGGAATATAATTATTTCTCTTTTCCTTTTATGTGAATAAAATCATATCAGGGCTTTGGATCCAGAGACCGTATGCATGGAGTTGGACCCGAAGGGCATCTTCAGAGACAATTCTGATTTTGCAATGAGCACTTTCATATCAATACTCCCAATTTCTTCGTTTTACAGTCAATCTAATTTCATGATGATGGATTGTCTGAAGGAGGGAAAAGCAGCTAGCAAGTAGCTCACTATATGTTTGGTAAATGCATCATAGAAGATGTTCGCTCGAGAAAATCTAATGAAAAATGTCACTTTTCTGGTTGATTTTATCAGTGTTTAAACTCAGAGAACTCGTCCGAGCTAGGAAGCACAGACACGGATTTGGATACTGACACGAAATATGATATTTATGAAAAAAAAAGGACACAAATATAGCAATGACACAAGAAAAAAATATAAATATAACTATATATTCTACTATTATTAACATAACAATTTTATTAAAATATCCAGAAGGAAAGTACTGTCAATGTATGGATTCGTGTTTTTTTAGTCCATTACGTAGGACAAATCTTGTCATCAACCATACAGTTATCTCTCTTTCATCATATATAAGCAAAGAAATATAAGAAAAAGCGGTGCTTAGCGGATGATAATTCATCGTAGGATGTAAATATAAAAAATTATTTCTTCACACAAACCAAACAAGATTCATGACCACAATAAAATATTAAAAGAACTTTATAAAAATAACTAGGTATAAATAAATATTACTAATTTAGTAATATTTATTTTCACTTTTGCAGCCTATTTAAATCTTTCTTCTTCTGAAACAGCCTACAAGAAGCTCGGACACGGCAGTTTTTTCTTTATTTTATAGACACGCCACAAGAATACGACAATTTTTTCTTTATTTTATAGACACACCACCTGACATGTCCGATACGATTTTTAATGCGTTTGTGGTATGTCAACATCGGACACATGTCTGATACGGACACGACATCCCAAAAGCGTGTCCGTGCTTCTTAGCATACGAGTATTCGACCAAATACTCAGACTTTTTCTCCGAACTTGCCGAGAACAAGAAACTTGCTCAAAAAAATAAATAAAACAAGTATTCATATGATTCGCTTGAGCACTCGGGACTTCTATCGGGTCAAAATATAAAAACAATCATAATATTCTTATCCAAACCCGCTACAAAAGTCATCAGGAGAGAGATCTGGACTCCAGATAAGTTTCCACAATTGCGACAAATCGGTTATCATCAAAATGGTTTCGAAGCGATACGATTAGCAAAGCAATATTGACAGGATCTTATGGGATGGCCACAATTATTAGAGAGAGGTAATCAGCAGGTCGATATCACATGGTGATTTGAGCTCAACAAGAAAATTAGTACTTCTTTATTTAGCTTGCTATTTTCATTTTCTTTCCTTCTTTTCTGTTTCTTAACATTTTTTTATTCCGTTTTTTATTCTTTTTTTCCTCATTATTTTGAATCGAATTTTTTTAAAATCAATTTAGTCGAGAGTCAAGTTAGGAATAAGTTGATTTTGGAGAAAACCCAAAGTCGAGATCAAGAACAGTTCTTGAATATTGCTAAGGTGTGAAACTTGTTTATTACAATTAAGTTAATTTGATTTTTGAATATTGCGATTACATGTTCTTATATAACATATTTAATATTTTAATATAAAACATATTAAAAGATTAATATTTTGAGTTTTAACTGAGTAATCCGAAAACTTGCCAAGTTTTCCAAGTTCTCACTACTTGCTCTTGGACCGAGCACGTAATGAGTTTAAAACAATGGATGTTATGACCATTCTTCACCTTTTTTATGGTAAAAAGTTTTCTTGATTAATGACAAGTGATTGCTAGCAATGAGGGTGACATTGATAATCTTAGGTATGAAGTTCCTTTGAAGGTTAAAGAGTATGTTTTAGCATCACGTGAGAGTTACATGATGAATCGACATGAAGATCCTTCAGTGAGTTAATACTATCTCTCAAGTGTCTATACTTACAAACGGTGAAATCGTGTGTGGCTGTGTAGTAGTATATAGTTATGACTCTTCCTACCACTACTATTTTGTTATTAGTTGTCATTTAACGTTACCATACATCGTTTAAGAAAAGCAAATACTTCAATATTAAAATTAAAAATCTATCCATTATATCCCTAATTAAGAGTATAAATGATAAGAAAATAAAACTCTCTTATTTACAATTAATCAAATAATTAAAGACAAATAGGAAAAATAAAAAATTACACTATTGGTACTTCCAACATCAATTAATTTTTTTTAGAAATAACAACCCATAGGCCATCAGAAAAAGTATCACTTCATTTGAAACTGAAAATGTCTCCCAGAGGACAACAATGAAATATAAGAGTACATCTTAAAAGCGGTTAATGTTGTCTTATATGAATGGTTGATATCTCATCTTATATGCCTCGGATCCATTAGTGCTCCAACATTTTAGTGCATGACAATGGTCACAAAATTTTCATGTTTTAATATAAAAATTCTGGTTTTTTGAATTAAATGTTTATAGGTTCTATTAGATCTAAAAATGTTATTGAGTTATATGCCATAAAGAGAGAGAGAGAGTAATGATTCTACTAGATTTCATTAACGTGGATGTAATTTCAAGTTGCCAATTTCTATACCGTGATTAATTATCCTTGAATGAAATTAGTTCTTTGGCTTATGAATTTTTCTGCACAATTGGGCTCATTAATTATCCTGCACAAATTGTTGTTTCTAATCACCTAGACATTATCATTAAGCAAATTTACCTACGGAATATTAACGAGCATTGCAATTCCTATATATTTTTGTTAGTTGAACTTTTAACTTATTCCATTTTAGACTTAATTTTAACAAACATAATTATAATGAGAGAAATTCTTCCTTTTCATTGTTATTTTCTTCTTTTCTCCATTATCATCTTGCATTTCGTGCTTATACCAAAAACTTTGTGCATTATTCTTAATTCATTAATTAGCATTACCATCTAGTATATTGTGCTTAAGCCAAATTTTTTTTTCCATTATTCTATATTCATTAAGTAGCATTATCATCTCTATTCTATGTTTAAGCTAGTAATTCTGAATCCATTAATTTTTTAGGTGTAGAAAAAGACATACAGCTCAAATTTCTTTTAAGGGACTTACTTGGCCTTTTTGACAAGAAAAACCGTTAGCTTCTTTTTCACTAAAGAAAAACCATTAGCTACCCTTTTTATGAACATTAGCTTTCTTGTTCGCTAGGGAAAAACCATGAACGCTTGCTCAGCCTAAGATTTCAATCTTTTCCAATTATAACTACTCCTTTTTTTTATCACTTTTCTGTTCTTCAAAAATGTTTGGTGCATTCCATGTAAGAAGAGAATATAGAGTTAGCTGTACAATATATATTAGTTATTTACTTAGACGTTACAACCCTTCCATATGAATTTGGAGGGAAGTGTTATATTATATGACAAACTTAAGTACTAACACTATGAAAAAGGAATCAGCAGCTTTCTGATATAAGATCTTAGAAATTGGTGAACTGAGTTTCTTTTAAAATTTTTGTTTTCGGAATTGGTGATTTGAGTTGTTACTGGTCAACTTTTAAATACAAAGTGGCTTATGTTTTTGAAATACTCCACCAAGCTTTTAAAATTTTGAAGAAAGGAACATTCATTACGTGCTTAAAGAGTTAATTCTTACATTTTTGCTTAAAAATTATTGTTTACATAAGGTATCCAAACTAATTTATCTTAAGAAAAGAAGAAAATGAAAACTTCGTTGTTAAAGAGTACTCTTGATTGTTAAATACATGCATAGCACGCACACTTTACTAGTTTATATAAATATCATTTATATATAGTTTCACACTTTTATCCATCTCTTTTCGATACATCATGCCATAATTAAATAAACACTAACACAATAATTTATGCTCTAACGTAAATAAATTATTTTTTAAATGTTTATAATTATTTTATAATTATAATACATAATGTATTTTATTATTAATATTTTATCAACATGCATAGCACGTATCAGCTAAACTAGTATTATTTCAACCTATTATATAAATGTCATACTTGAAATAAAATGGGTTTACTCATGTTATATAGATATTTCTCTAACATCCTTCAACTTGATTCAACTTTTTACTAGTGGCTTAATGACATTGTATTTTGCAGTTGTTCTTTATGGGAGTCATATTAGTTGCACCCAGAAGATTGAAATAACATTTATGTAAAGAAGGTCTAAATAAATATAACTTTCTGAGTCAAACTTTAGTTTGCCCCTGCCTAATGGGCAAAAACCGCATGACTTGAATCTGGATGCGTATGCTTTATAGTCATGTTTGAATGTTAATGACAACCAAATATGTCTAGACATACAAAACGAATTTTATAACAATAACATCAAGCTCTTAATTCACTTGCGAGTCTCATGCTTTTTATATGATTCTTAAATATTCAACTTTAGTTAAAAGATCAACCACCAATTGACTTGGTCCTTATTTGCTCAAAAGTTACAATATGATCAAAACTTGACATTAACTTGAAATAATTTTACGTCAATGTGCTTGAATCAACTTCCTCCATTGCTCTTAGTAAATGCCACTGCATATGTATTGTGACAATATATCAACAATGGTCTCTGTACGAGGTCAACAACTTAGGCCCGTGATAAAATTTCTCAACAGTGGTGCCTGTATAGGCTTCTCATAGCATCTTATTGTTTCATTAACGGCTAGTTTTTCAAAACAAAAAGGCTGAAGAAAATATGATACAGGTTTAACTTGTTTATCAACTAGTATCCTACTTTTTGACTTTCTAGTCAGTTGAACATTGAGGTCTACCTATGACTAATTAATACATATCCAAATCCAAGTATTCAGTCAATTATAAGGTATTAAAGATATGGGTGAGTAAATGTAATTGAGCTAGTGCCATTCACCTTAGTTTCAGCTAGCCTCTCTATAATAAAAGCCAAAAAAAAAAACATAAATAGATCTTTGAGTTGACTTCACTTAAACTTGAGCATATTGCATCAGTCTCATGCACTTGTTCCAAATTCTCTTGATGTACTACATGCAAGTCTTCATGACCCCCATTGACTTAGCACTCAATATAACATGATTGGTAAAACAATTACGGATCGTCACCATCAAAATCCTGACTCTTGCTTCCAAGAAACATTTGGGACAACAAATTGTTTTACTATTCTTGCTATTTTTGGTTCTAAGCACTAGTCGATAGGTACCACGATGAATTGCATCTAGCAAGCAAGGAATTTCAAACATGCGCATGAGATTTACACAACTCATACTCAAGTTCAAGAAACATAAAATTCAAAGGTTATGTATGTGTTTTCTCTAGGATTCTACTAAAAAAGCAAGGCCAAAGTCTCAAAATCAGTATTGTCATCTGCCGATAGTATTAGAAACTGGTAATATTGGACATATCATATTTTTAACATCGAAAATATTGATAAAATCTCAACAATATTAGAAATATTTGATATTGTGGAGTCCATATCATATCAGATACCTAAAATTTTAAAACAAAATTAGTGATACATAAATGTATCTACTGATATCTAAAAGCTTGAAAATTGGGCTAGTTAAAACAAAGTTATAATGCACCAGAAGATAATATTGACAAACAATGCTCGATCCATTATCAATAATCAGTGCAAAGGTAGGACATAAAAAAAAAATTCTAAGAGAAGGTAGTAACTAATCCACAGAACCATTGTTTTTTACTTGAATGTTTTATATTCAACACGGTTGTCAGACCATTAAAATGTAATAAGAATGAGATAGATGCAAATTATCTACCATATACACTGTAAAGTTGTGAGACTGACCATGAGTTTGCGACCACTGTATAGAATTGACAGCGTTAGTGTGGCCACTTAAAAGAATTGATGATCTTCCAGCTATCTTGTGTTCATGAACAGTTCGGCCCCTTAATAAAGAACAAATATTTGACGGCAGATCTGAAGCGGCTATGCTTCCAACAACTGAAACCAAGATAAAGACAAAACAAGAGAGCAAATAAGCGGTAGAAAATTAGAGGACCCACTATTTGTTGTTGTTATCTAACATAAAAGAAATTTTCCATTGTGATAAGTGCATGTACAAAAAGGACATTATTTATATCTTATGCACTTCCAAAAATTCTCAAACAAATTCCAAGAATATTTTTTCATATCTTCTTAAAAAGTCTAACAATTTTCTTATGCCCCACTATCCTCTTATACAGGATCTTTGGCATCATACATACCTCTTTTTATTGCAACTTTGGTTCCCCATTCTAACACATCCGCAATGTGAGGAGCTATCTTGAACTTAATTATTACATAAATAAAGTGGAAAGTTTTGGTATGAAATTTACAATTCATGCTGTGCAGGCATCAACTATTTGCAGGGTAGCTGCACTTGTTACAAACTGCTATATCATTGGTTCAACTCCTTTAACATAATAAAAAAATTTCAGTTGCTCTTCCATTCATCAAATGTTAAGCATTACATTCAATTGAATTTTAGGAAGTGTTCTCTTATTTGACAATGAGGTTCTTATACGAGATCAGAAAATGTTAAAACTCCGATAAATACACGACATATAACATAAAAATTATAGCAGAAACAAAGACAAAAAACATGGACAGTTTGGAAATAGTTGAATTCAGTGAAGACAACAGCAATGGCAAAGACAACAAAGACGTTACCCTAAGCCTTTAGACCCGACTAGATGAATCTCTCTCTTCCTTCATCCACATTCATTTATACTTGCATATAGTTCTCCTAGCTAGGGGTGAGAATGGCAGGTCCAAGGGCCAACCCTTGACCTGCCCTATTCAAATTTGAATTAAAAAAATAAAAATTTTATTTTGTTACTACAAAATTTTGAATAGGACGGGCCAGGACTAGCCCTTGGACCCGCCCTGCTCTTAGCTCCATCAATGTCAATTGACTCAATCCTATTACTTTCAATTCCTAAAGCATTTCTTGATCTCCATGCACGGTTCAACTGAGATAAAAGTGCAAAGTGTTGGATTTAGTTAGATTTGATTAGATTAGGTAAAAGATTTACTTAGATTTTAAAAGATTTGTTATTATCATATTGCATAAGGATTTTCTATATATTGATTGAGAAATTCTAATTTTATTTAGATATACAGAGAGAATTAATGTTTCATTAAGAGCATGTAATTTGTCTCTCCCAAATATTTTCCATGAGTGATTCGTGAAAGAGTGGTCGTGTAATTCGCCTCAAACCCTCAATTTATCCCAAAATCCTAGTTTCTTCCCCAATTTCCTTACCACAAACCCTAATTTTGCTTTTGTCTTGCATCAAATTGGTATCAGAGCTAAAAATTCCGTACCATCCGGTATTAGAGCCCAAATCCATCTATATCTTCTTATTTTTCTATATTCTATTTTTTTATTTCTCTCTGACATTTGAAAAAAAAAATAGGAAAAAAAAGAGAGAAAAAGAAAAAATCAGCTAAAAAAGAAGAAAAAAAAGAAAGAATAGATAAGCAGAAGAGAAGGAAAAGCAGAACCAGAAGAGAAGCAGGAGAGGAAAAAAAACGACTCCATCTCCTCCTTCCTCAGACCCAGCAAACCCCGCGGAGCCTTCAAATCCTCTTCCTTCTATTCTTCTGCCATCAACTAAAACAACCAATAGCAGCAAGAAAAACCCCAATTTCGAAGACCACTACCCATACAGCGATATCCACCCCGCGAGACCTCACCGTCATCTACCGAAGCCCTCTTTGCATCCCCGCCCACGATCGAGGTAGCCATTTTGAATCGAGTAGTTTTGATCCCAGACCCGTTCTTTGGGTTTCGTCTGGAAACCCGACCCATAATCTTCCACCCGAAACTAATCCGAAATTCAGTGATCAATACCCGACCCGATACACATTTTATTCCACACTGTTCAGTTCAGTTGGGTCAATCATAAACAGCCCGCAAGTTATTTCCAAACCCGTAAGGGTTTTTGGGTGATTTTGAAGCCATTTCGAGCCCAATTCGAGCTTGATTCATGCAGGAATAATTATGATCTACTTGATTTGATTTGTGGGAATTCTACTCCAGAGTTTATGCAAAATTTCCAACACTCCTTTAAGGAATTCGTACCTAAGTGTTATTTACTCTATATCGAGATAACTTCTAATCACACTATTAATTTAGTGAGTAATATTTTGCATTCAATTCTTGTTATTTGCATAGACTTGAAAAATTTATTGTTACTTATAATTGCCACAAGGTTTATTTGTGTGTTGCATTTTATTACATAAATAGGAATAGCATTTCCCTGCACATAGCAAATATCAGCCGTTGTGTCTTATTTTGATCATATAGTCATATATTTAGTTTTGGTTTATAAGATTTTGCATAATCATCTGTGTTTGATTACAACTTCATATAGAATAGTAATATTATGCTTTGTAGTGATAAAAATTTTAGAGAAGTCATGGATCTCACTGAAGTATTGAATAAATTAAACTAAATTGCAGGCACTAATAAGAAATTTCAAACTGGTTCATATGTAATCAATACATGTATAGACAATTTAGGAATACGAGACAATGAACAAAAACCCATTGAAAATAATCAAATGAATGAGAGTAGACATCATAACACTGGAAGAAATAATAATTTTGAAGATGAAAATCCACACAATGATACCACACATAGGGTCAAGGTAGATGTCCCATCTTTTGACAGCACTTATGACTCCCAGCATTTTTGTGATTGGTTAGAAAATATGGACCATTTTTTTTTTATTGGTATGGAATGTCAGGAGTCCCAAGGGTCTGTTTTGCTAAGTTAAAACTATAAGGGTCAGATAAATTATACTGTATGTTTGTTGAGAGACGGTTAGTAAGAGAGCGAGAAGAACTAATTGAAATATGATTTGAAATGAAAAAAGAACTTAGAAAAAAATATCTTCTTCAAACTTTTAAGAATCACCTTCTTGACCAATCTAAAACAGGAAAATATGACTACATGAGTGTATATGCATAAATTCAATGAGCTCTTAATACGAAACGATATTGAAGAAAACAGTCATCTAACCCTTTCATCATTTCACACTAGACTCAAACCCAAACTCAAGCGTGAAATACTTACACATTCCTTAAATTCTGTTGAGAATGCATTTCAATGCGCTCTCAACTACGAGACATATTTGCACATGTCTTCCGATAAAATGTCCACTTTAAAAAACATGGAGCATCACAAGCGACAATCAGACGTTAACGCTACAAGCACTAATAATATTTCTAAGGATACAAAGGGTAAAACTATCGCTGATGAGTCTTCAGAACCAGCTACAAAACAAACTGGGTGCTTTAAATGTCATGATTTTGGTCACTTTCATTATCAATGTCTCACAAGAAATTTGTTAACAAACGAGATCCATAATTAAGATGACAATGAAATTGAAAAAGAAATTTATGAACCTCAAGGAAATTTTAGTGATGTTAAAGATGATCTAATAAATACACCTTTATATATTGTTAGGTAATTGCATACTGTATCTAGAGATGAGCATTGGTGTAGGTCTATATTTTACACATATATCACACACAACGATGAGAGTTATAAAGTCATGATAGATAGAGATAGTTATGCGAATATCATTTATAAATCGGCTGTTGATAGGATGGGCCTTAAAACTAAACCACACCCTCAACCGTACGTCACTTGGGTTGATAAAAACTTACATACTATTATTCAGCATTGTCTTGTGCCTATTCAATTTTCGAATTACAGAAGTCATACTTGGTGTGATGTTCTACAGATGGATGTTGCACATATTTTGATCGATAGACTCTGATTATTAAACCTAGATGTTAAGAATTATAAAAAGTCCAATATCTATATATTTATATTTAATGGAAAGAAAATTATGTTGACTCCTCCACCCAAGAGTCCGTCAAAAAATAAAAAGAATGGGTTAATAAATCTACTATAAGGTGATAAATTGCTTCATTTTGTACATAAAAATCATGAACCTATTGAATCTATATCTATATTTCTTGTAGACTCCGATCCTATAGTTGACAAGCCTAATCTACCTTTAGATTCACTTGCACCCCTTCTGCATCGTTTACGTGTGAATATCCATAGGCAAATTATATTTAGCAATAATACTTACAAGTCTATTGTAAATATACATGATAGAGTACAGGTATTTCCAGCTAGATCCGTGCTGATTAGGCTTCTACCTACGAGGTTTCTTTTTGGGAATTTGGAGGTTTTTCACATTTGGCGTACGAACCCTTTCAGATTTTTGTGAGAGTTTGTTATGGTTCTTTTAGGGTCGGATATTCCACTAGCCCTTGAGATTTGCTCAGTTGTTATTAGTTCACATATGCCTTGGTTTTCTACTCCAGGTGATCCTCGAGCTCCTACTTTCTACACGACGTTCTTCAAAGCATCAGATTTTCAGCTTGCTCCCTTCTTCTACATCCACAAGTGCTACCACCATGAGAAAGCAAGATAGTTGATATCTGGTTCTGGTTATGTCCGATTTACACATATTTGGTATGGTAGAAAGATTTATCGGATATCAAGAAGCTTGTTCATCTTTCATCTGACGTGCTTAATTTTCTTCTTTCTGCCATTCACTAATGGTAAATGTTTCCAAGTGAGGGAGAATAAATAGAGATAAGATTGGATTTAGTTGGATATGATTATATTAGATTAAAAATTTAGTTAGATTTTAAAAGATTTGTTATTATATTGTTGTATTAGGATTTTCTATATAAATTGTAAAACTCCAATTTTATTTAGATATAGGAGAGAGATAATTAATGAAAATTGAGAGCATTCCAAATTTTCTTATGATTGATTCGTGAGAGAGTGGGCGTGTGACTCGCCTGAATGTGAGATCTAAAACTCCAATTTATCCTAAAATCCTTGTTACTTCCCCAATTTCCTCACCACAAACCCTGATTTCGCTTCCATGTTGCGTCAGCATCCTTTTGGCAGAGTGATCTTAACTTACTCAAGCTCACTCTGAAATTTTCTAGCCATGAATCCAACTGTTTTCAGTAAAAAATACACGATCAATGTAGCTTTGCTGGAACTATGTCAAACATAACATGTTACTTTCTTCTTTACCAATTTTCGTTCGCTCAGGCATTTCATCAAACACGTTCCAATCCAAATGCCAAACCCACAGGATAATTAGGGTTTCAACCTCAAACAACTAGTTGAAACAAAACATGAAGAGAACTAGGGTTTTATGAGCGTAATTGGTACCAGGAGACGTGCTGACTGTATGATGATTAATACGAGAAGGAGCAGAAACCGTGCATGAAGACAGCATCGCTCGCTCTCGCTTCGACACGTATCTTCCTTCGGCTGCCGACGATGCCGCCACTACTGGGGGCGATTGAACCAAATTGAACGAGAACTGGTTGGTGTTGGCGTGATGATGATGAGAATAGTAACCCGATGAAGAAGACGACGATGACCGCATTCTCTTTGGTGATGGAGGAAGGATTTGAGGCTCAGTCGATCTTTTGACTTCTTCGTCGTCGTCCGATGCGGCGGCGTAAGCTCTGCAGAGGAGATCCATGATCGACAAGGCGAGTCGGATTGGGGTTTTGGGCTTTGTATCCGCAGATGTTTGTTTTGTTTTGGGTTTTGGGTTTTGGATCTCCTCTGCAAAGCTGGCTTTGGTTTTTGGGCTTCGAATCCGCAGATGTTTTGGATTGAGAGGACCAATTTTTTAAGGGCACCTTCAAAAGAATTTCAAATATTACAAATTTGCCGTTTCTTTTCATGGAAAAAATTGTACTCGTCATTTCAATCAGAAGAGAGGAATTGTGAGTAGCTAGCATGAGAGCCCAGCGAAGGAAAGAGAGTTGGGTGTTCACAGCACCAGGGGTTGTGGGTTGGGGAGGGGGTGTGTGTGGGGTCCAAGGTGGTGGCGGAGGGACAGGTGGGGACGGGGGAGGGGAAAGAGGTTGGCTGGAGGACGGGGATGGGACTGGGGGGAGGGTCGACGATATGGAGTTGGTTATGGTTTTTTTTTTTTTTTTTTCTTCTAAAGAGTGGGAAATTTGGTGTGTGTTCTTAGAAGTACTCTATAGATATTACCTAAACTGAGTATAAAATAACTAATCCTTCTATTGTTGGTTTTTTTTTTTTTTTTTAAGAGTGAGAAATTTGGTGTGTGCTCTTAGAAGTACTTTATAGATATTACCTAAACTGAGTATAAAATAACCAATCCTTCTATTGACGTTTTGTAAAAAGAGAAACAGAGAGTACGCGCATGAGCTGAGAGAGCCACAGGCCCAATATGCTCAGGCCTCGAAAGAATCTTGGCAACGAAAGAATCTTTACATATCTCGGAATTTCTTTTCGTGCTACATTTTTTAATTTATGTTTCTTCAGTATTTCAAAAGGGAAATTCTAAATGCACGCACCTTTTTCCTAAGTTCACCCATTTTAAAGTTTAAAAACAAGGATTTTTTCCTAGTACATCTCTTAATATTTCCAAGTTACCCAGAATTTTTTTTTTTCTTTTCTCTCCGGTATGTCTATTCCCATCGCCCTCTCTCACTTTGTTTGGATCTTAATATCTATGCTTTCTGACTCGTTCGGATTTTAATATTCGAATAACTTTCTGACATATTCAGGTTTTAATATTCGAACAACATTTGAGCTCTAATTTATCCATCTTTCTAAATCAGACAATTTATCCATCTTTCTAAATCAGAACCGAGTTCGAATATTTCACTAAAAATATGCAAATATTTACTTTAAAAACCTAAAAAAAAAAAAACTTATTACTACCTCCACACATGGCAATTCCTCCATTGAGATCAATTGCACATTTAAATTTTTCATTATCTTCAAAACTTTTCAATTTTCCCAGCATACTTCTAAATTCCAATAAAAATAGTATTTATATTAAGATTTCAGAACAGATTTGGGAGAAATAAAGGGCACTTTTTGGGTTTGATAATTTACACCGAGACAAACAAGAGAAGAGGGAGAAGTTTTCAGATTATGAATGCTCGTGAATTTATGTAGGAATAAAATATAACAGAGAAGGTGAGGATAATTTAATCCACAATTTATAATGCAAACTAGTAATAATAATGAACTTAAGTATTTAGGAAAAGACAGAGTGCATTTAGAAGTTTCTAATTCCTACATTTTTAGTCCACATATGGACAGAACTACATAGACGCAGTGGGGGGTCATGCTCTCCCAATCTCCACCCAATGAAGAATTTTTAATTAAAACTAATGATTAGTATTCTCGATGGATTAACATTGTAAAGGGAGGCTCTATGAGTAGTTAGTTTTGTATTTTGATTATGTCTTAGTAACCAAATAAAAATAATAATTAAAAGTTATTAATCATTAAGTTGTTTTGTAATATTTTGATTACTCCTTCAGTTTCCACAGTTACCACTAAGAGTTTATTTTTAGGCTATGAATATTGTCAAAATTAAACTTTGCAAGAAAATAGAAGATGAGTTTCTCACGGACTCTTTAATAGTTTAAATTGAAAATAAAATTGCTATAAAATTTAGCATAAAAGGCAATTATATAAGATTTTGAACGTTCCTTCATGATAAATGACTACATAAAAATATTTAAAAATTTACTATTTTGTTATTATGTACTTTTTTTTTTTTATGAATTGTAGTATGATTTTATTAATATAAGTTAAAGTTAATTTTGTGACAAATTGTAAAATGTTTTTATTAATAAAAATTAAAATTCTTATTTTTGGCTCCTCCCATTTTATGATTCTAGTTCCGTCCTTGTGTCACATTAGGCATAAAGAAAAAAGTTCTAGGGTTTATATACATTGTCTCGTGTTGATACTAAATTTGGTCAATTAGATTTACCTAGACAAATTAACAACCAAATGATGATTGGATTCAATACGGACTCTAGTTGGAGTTTGAAGCATTGAGAGTAAGTTGCGAAGATACAGAACCTTGGGTGAGTAGCCTACAAGAGATTAGTTAAAGAGGCATATGGCATCCTAGGCAAGTATCCTACAAGAGAGTAGTAAAAGAGTTAAGGTCAATTAATAGATAGATACTACACAAGCTTTAATGAGATTCAGTTAAAATGAGTTGACAGTTCTTGTAAGTTACTTGAATTGCAGTTCATTTCGACTATCTCCAATAATTTTTAATTTTTTTTATTTGGATTATGATATCCAATTTCTTATGTTTTAGTTTAGATTTGGTCCTTCATCAAATTGACACAAATTTTAATGATTTTCAATGAATAAATATTTTGTATTAACTTGATAAAAGTGTAAATTAACTTTAAAATTAATGAAATTTGATCTTATTAAAATTAATAACCTAGATATCCTAATTCTAGAAAAAATTTGAAGAAAAATTATTGGATCACTATATTTTTATCGCTAATTTACGTAATTTTTTCAATAATAATCCCTATACACACACACACACACACACACACACACACACACACACATATATATATATATATATATATATATATATATATATATATATATATATATATCACACACACGTATGAATGTTTGTATGTATGTGTGTGTACATACACATACTTTTATATATATATATATATATATATATATATATATATATATATATATATATATATATATATATATATATATATATATATAGACACACACACATACATATATATACATACATACATGTATGTATGTGTATATGTATGTATATATGTATATACAAGTATGTATGCATGCATGTAGGGGCGGACCCAGGAAGTTGAATTTTGTTTGGGGGGGAGGGCAAAATTACAGATGACTTTTTTTAGAAATAAAATGTCAAAAATCTCAATTTTGGTGGATGTCCAATTACTTTGCAGAATAATTCTAAAAATTAAAATTGTAAATTTTAACTAAGTATCAAATCTTTCTACTTAGACTTTCAAATCTAAACATCCACAATCTTCAACTAAAAATTTCAAAAACAATAAAATGTTGGGGAGAGCGTCGGGTCCAACGGGGAGCATGATGAATCTAAACACAAAACTCAGAATCAGTTTGACCCAAAACCTTAAGCCATTAGGTCAAGGCCCTAACTTTGTATTTAAACTCATAGACTTTCTTTGTCCTATCCGATGTGGGACTATACTCACATATGAACTAACTTAATAATCTTCCCCTTCATTGTGAATATACCAACTTAATTTTGGCAACCATCCACGTGGAGGCAGACACGTGGGAAACTAAATCTAAAATTAACCCGACCAACTTAACTTTTGCAACCATTCACGTGGAGAGCCGACGTAGTGAAAAATCAAACCCAGAATTAATTCGACCAATTTGGGCTTCAAACATCGGCTTCACTCCCCCTTAGGCCATAACCTGGTCAAAACTTTGGCAACCATCCACGTGGGGGCAGACACGTGGGAAAACCAAATCTAAAATTAACCCGACCAACTTAACTTTGGCAACCATTCAGGTGGAGAGCCGACATGTGAAAAAATCAAACCCAAAATTAATTTCGACCAATTCGGGCTTCAAACATCGGCTTCACTCCCCCCTTAGGCCATAACCTGGCCCATTGACCCAACGACAACTTGGTACAATTCTAGGTTCTGATACCAATTGTTGGGGAGAACGTCATGTTCAACGGGGAGCATGATGTGCCTAAACACAAGCTGAGAACCAGTTTTGACCAAAAAACTTAAGCCATTAGGTCAACACCCCAACTTTGTATTTAAACCCATAGATTTTCTTTGTCCTATCCGATGTGGGACTATACTCACATATGAACTAACTTAACAATAAAAGTATTACAATAGTCTCTAATGTCTTATTCTATTGTAAATCTGTTAGGAAAAGAATCGAAAAGGAATTTAAATATGAGAACTCTATAGCTAAAATTTAAAAAAATATCAAATATCATGTCCCCAAATTGTATGATCTGGCAAGAAAACAATAAAAACCAAGTAACCAATATACAAAATAGAATGTTATCAGGACTTTCTTGGAGTAATCTTTTTGCAAATAAGAATTGGAGAAAAAATCTGCACGAGAATGATTCCAATTAAATAACAAATAAAACCCTAACTTGCTTGAGATCAAACTTTAAACTCGTCAAAGATCAAATTTTAGATTCGTCGAAAATCAAATTCGGAGATCAAACTTAGGATTGAAAGACAGATAGAAAGAGGGCAAGGAGGGTGCATGGCACCCTCGCTGATTTATTTTTTAAGAACAGTTGCTAAATTATTTGGAAAGAGATTTAAGTTTTGATTGGATTTATTTTAAAAGAATAGGATTGTTATTTGAAAAAAGTTGAAAAAAGTTGGGTGTGGGGGGGGGGGGGGGGGGGGCAGATTTGTAAAGACATGCAAAGGCTGGGGGGGGTGGGGGGGGGGGGGGGGGGGGGGGGGGGCAGATTTGTAAAGACATGCAAAGGCTGGGGGGGGAGGGGGGGGGGGGGGGGGAACAGATTTGTAAAGACATGCAAAGGCTATATGACTTTTTCCTATTTTTTTAGGGAGGTTAGTTGTTTAATTGAAAAAGATTCCCCCCGTCAGTTGTTAATTGAAAAAAGGCCCCCCCCCCCTCCCCCCCCACCCCAAATGCAATGCAGGTCCGCCCTTGTATGTATACATGTGAATGTGTATCACCCTTTGAAAATTTATACTTGACCACTTATCCCTAATTTCTAGTTTCACATTGATAATTCTCAGATTATTAAACTTTTTTCTATGCCCCAATAATTAGCAATCTATCTTAGATTAGAATACTATTTGTATTTAGCTTTAGTTTGAGTTTAGTACGACATCGCTTGTTGAGAGATTTATATGCAGTTGAAAGGTCTAGAAATATATGTATCCCCTTATTTATGATAGATATGATAATAGAGATTGAGTTTTGATTCTGATTTTTTTATGATATTGTATTAGAGCATATTTGAGAAATAGATCTCAGCCGTATAGTTCGATTACTTATTAATCTCAACCATCCACTAAAAATAGCTATCCACTAAAATACTAGGAAGGAAAAGAAGAACCCAGATTTCCTGTGGCCGCCCCAGCTTGCTTTCCCCAACAACATCAAGCAAAGAGCAAACATCAACAGCAAGCACATGTTCTATCTTGGTTTTGCTTCGTTCATTTGTTCAACAAACAGCAAGCATCGGCCTTCTTCAGCAACAGCAACAGTGCTTTGTTCTTGTTCAGCAACAACAAATAGCAGTAGTGCTTCGTTCCTTCTTGTTCAACAACAGCAAACAGCAATAGTACTTCATTCTCAAATAACAACAGCAACAGAACAATGCTTCGTTCTTGTTCAGCAACAACAACAACAGTGCTTCATTCGGCCTCATTGAACAAACAACAAGTAGATTTGGATGTTGTTGAACAAACAACAAGTAGATTTGGATGTTGTCAGAAAATTCGATTCGCTTTGTCCTTTTTTAGCTGTTCTTGTTGCTGTTCTGATGATCTTGCTACTTGCAAGAGGCTGTGTCTACGCTACTAAAATCATCTTGTAGGTGATTTTTTAAATATAAAATCATCCTTATTATTATATTACTACTGGGTTTTCAAACTTTTTTCTATAATATTATCCACTTTAAGTACTTTATCTAATACTACTATTGTTCCTGCTGTCATGACTGAAAATTTATATCCAAAAAACCTTTTTGTTACAACTGCTAAGTTGAATGACAATAATTATCTTTTATGGGCTCAATCGTTCAGAGAGTATTTGTTGGTACTCAAAGAAAAATTACGCATTTACTAGATGATCCACAAAATAAGAACGATTATATCTATTCTGATTGGTAAAATATGTGACACTCTTAAAAAAGTATATGGCAGTGAGAAAAATATATTTCGGGTTTTTGAACTATATGAGTGTTTTTTTACTCTCAAACAAGACAAAATTTCTATATCCGAGTACTGTTCCTCTCTTCGAGGCATATTAGATGGGTTTGAGGCTCACCGGCCACTGATTACAGATCTTAAAATCTTGAGACAATATCGTGGGGATATTATTGTTGCAAAATTTCTCTTCGGATTGGATTCTTCTTTATTGACCTAAGTGAGAGGTTAAATTCTTACTGGTGATACTGTTTCATATCTAACAGTGACGTATTCCAGAATTCTTTATGTTTCTACTATCTCTACTCCAGAGTCCGCTTGGAATTTTTCAGTGTGTAAAATTAATAGAACTGGCAAATTTTTAGTTACATAAAACTCTATGAACATAGCACATATTTTGCAGTTAATTAATGAATCTCCTTGCAAACTTTTGAGGATTGCTAAAAAGAATGCAAGCAGGTGTTCGACTAAAAGAGTCCATGTAATGGCTTCTCTTATATTTAGCAAAACAAAAACCAACTTATACGAAACTAAATTCACAAATAAAAAGGGTTGTGAGTTCGTATTTTAAAATAAAAAATCATGAAGCATGAAAGCTATAGCAGAAAGACCAGTTATAATTTCAATATTTAAATATAATAATTCTCTTTTTGGAGTTATTGCTCTCATCAAGCTTTTCCTATTTTTTTTAAAATTTTAAATTCCCGTTAGGAACTTTTCTCCCTCTTTGTTTGTAGAACTCTATCAAAAGATAAAAAGGTAAATAAATAAATCTAATTTTGGAAGAAATTA
Source organism: Dracaena cambodiana (assembly GCA_036321105.1). Classification (NCBI taxonomy): domain Eukaryota; kingdom Viridiplantae; phylum Streptophyta; class Magnoliopsida; order Asparagales; family Asparagaceae; genus Dracaena; species Dracaena cambodiana. The sequence continues at coordinate 47,236,461 of JAYEPQ010000004.1, forward strand.
TTATATTTAAATGGGTTTTGATTCTCAATTATTCATCTTTAGATTTAATGGACAATTAATCTGTATTTTAAGATCCACACCTTATAAAAAAGCATTAAATTCCAAACCACAACAGATTTGGACTAAATTCGGTTTTGTGGGCCCCATTGCGGCCGCGGATCCCATTGCGGTTAATTAGGGGAGTTTCTAAAGTACACAACATTTTTCGCAGTGGGTCCAGTTTTCCTAGTGAGTCCATCCTTTCTTTTGTAAAGAGAAGGTTTTTTTTAGTAAGAATATCAAAAATGTCCAAAATATCCTCCCTATATTCTCTTACCTACTTCCCTAAAACCCAACTTTCCTACTAACCTAGAAATTTCTCTCCTACTCTCTAGGGCTGGCCAACTCCCCCTAACCTATTGTAGATCTCTTTCCTCTTCTCCTCTCAAGTCAAGTAGATGGAATTTGAAGTTTAAAAAAAAAAAAAAAAAAATTACTACAGCTGTTCGCGTGGGAGGGAGAGGAGGAGCTGAGGTTGAAGGAGATGACAACTTGGTTTTAAAAATTTAGGGGCAATTTTATTATAAAAGCAAACTTTTAAAGTGGGCTCACTAGAAAAAATGGTGTGCCCCTTTAGAAACTCCCCTCATAGCTGTAGCAGTACCTGAAGAACCGAGCTACAAAATTGTTGTAGATTTGTTCCCTATGCTAATCGACAGGCACATAATCATTTTCTAGTGACATGTCTTTTTACTTAAAATTTCCTACAACATTTTTGTAGATTTCACCTTAATTAACTTAATGGGTGGTTTAGTTACAAAAACTATTGTAACACTTCAAATTTCTATGCTCATTAAATAATAAATTATCAAAAACCAAGATTTCTTTGTATATACATCTCCTAACTTAACTAAGTTTTTAAAGACACACCTTTAGATGAGTTGTCAAAATAAGAGTGAGAGCTGGCAATCTAATTAGACACTTGTCATACATGCAAGAAATCTTGGAACTAGGCTAGAGAACAAGGTTACCAAAATGCCCTAAGCATATATTACCTCATGCTCTCAAAGAGAATTTTTATCAAGAAACAAAACAAAAAATCACCCTTTACACTTGGTTCTTCTAGCTCGTTGAGAAAAGAAAGTAGAAGGGAGACTTTGTTAAAACAAAGGAGATTAAAGGGAATAGAGGCAAATAGCACCATGTTCTTATTCTCTCTTTGAACCGTATTTGAGTACAAGTAACATGCATATTATTTCTTGGGATTTATTTGATTTGTATTATGAAAACATAATTCTTTTATGGATTTGATGCAAGTAGCACTTTATTCTTGTTCTCTCTTAAACCGTATTTGAGTACAAGTTACATACATATTGTTTTTTGGGAATTATTCGATTTGTATTTTGAGAATATGATTACTTTAAGGACTTTGTGCAAATAACGCTTTATTTTATTGATTCTTTCTTGAAATTCTTATTTGATTTGTACTGTGTGTACATGATTCCTTTCTATGGATAATTTTATATCATTGTAGACTGCATTAGTCAAATTCGCAGACTACACACTTAGTCAAATTCGCAGACTGCATACTTAGTCAAATTCGCAGACTGCACACTTAGTAAATTCGCAGACTGCATACTTAGCAAATTCGCAGACTGCATACTTAGCAAATTCGTAGACTGCACACTTAGCAAATTCGCAGACTGCATACTTAGTCAAATTCGCAGACTGCACACTTAGAAAATTCGCAGACTGCATACTTAGTCAAATTCGTAGACTGCATACTAAGCAAATTCGTAGAATGCACACTTAGCAAATTCGTAGACTGCACACTTAGTCAAATTCGCAGACTGCACACTTAGCAAATTCGCAGACTGTACACTTAGCAAATTTGCAGACTGCACACTTAGTCAAATTCGCAGATCTACATACTTAGTCAAATTCGTGAATCTACAGACTTAGTCAAATTCGCGGATCTACATAGCTAATGAAATTCGCGAATCTATAGACTTAGCCAAATTCATGGATCTACATACTTAGTCAAATTCGCGGATTTACATACTTATCCAAATTCGTGGATCTATATACTTAGTCAAATTCGCCGATCTACATACTTAGTCAAATTCGCAGATCTACAGACTTAGTCAAATTCTCGGATTTACATACTTAGTCAAATTCACGGATCTACATACTTAGTCAAATTCGTGGATCTACAGACTTAGCCAAATTCGCGGATCTACAGACTTAGTCCAACTCGCAACTCTGCAGATTTGGAATTTTCTAAATACTATTTATTCCATGATAACATAATGACAAGTTTAATAATATTTATTCATTTTATGATAACGTGACAAGTGAATATCAACATGATACATAAAGACAGGATTATTCATGAAAATAAGTTCTTATATCTTTATTACATGACATGAAGTATCTTTATAATACATGTGTACATGATCCCAAATCTTGATTCTTGAACTCTTGATTCTTGTGAAAAGGATATGTTATACACAATTTGACATGAAAGGCCACGTGTTTCCATTAATTCATGTATATCACATGCATTATGTATTACTAATATAGGAAAAATTAAAAAAACTACATGATGGATAAGTGCCATATTGTACAACGATTTTATTGGCCAACTTCTTGGTTAGGTGCTGAGGGCCTTTTTCTAACAGCACCGGGTGGTACTGAGCCACCATCTGATACATGAGTCACCATATAGCTGATGCCCGTTACTTGTTGCATTGAACGGGATCTGACTTATAAGCACCTAGCAGTGTGCCATGGTTTAGTGCCATAAATTTGAGGTCGGGTCCCGGGTATGCACGGCCACTTGTATAATATGAGAAAACTGCGCGATATCTTATCCATCATTGAGTTTCAATTTCAACACTAACATGATATAGACTTGTTAAATTTTACATAAATCTTGTGGATGACTTACATAGTTCTTGTTACATGCAACATGATTTACACTTATCTTCTTACCTAGATACTAATAGGAACTTCACATAGACTTGTCATTTTTATATGATTTGTGTCTGATATTTGCATGAATAGTCTTACTTAATTCAATTTCAGTATTCTCATGATTTATTTGTATATATTATTTTATTTATTTTTGTACTATGATAGTACATATATTTCTTTCTCTTGTGTTACTTGCTGGGTTTAATCCCCTGGATTTTCTTAAACCCAGACAATGACCCTTACTTCACCAACCAGATCGAATAGAAGATATTAGTACGATACTATTTGGGCACTTCTCACTTCTTATTTCTGTTTTTTTTTTATGCTGGGCACTGCTTTAACTCTCTTGTATTTTGATTCTTTTGTGTAAATATTTAGAGCAGTGTGCTATTTTATATAATCAGCTCTCTGTATAAATAAAATTCTTTCAGTTTCAGACATGCTTGTTCATCTTGATATGACAATAGTTACGGTTATTCCAAAATTCTGTGACTGTTGGGTTATTTTGTAGTATTTAATTAGCGTTCTCTATTTTAAGAGAAAAAAGGGGGTCAAAACAGGGACGTTACAGTTTGGTATCAGATCCTAAATTTAAGTGGAAGACCATATGACTACTGCCACATAACACTACAAGAAAATGTGTCTTTAGTGACGATATCTTAGTGACAATTATTAAAATTGTCACTGAAACTGAATATTTGTGACAAAAAAAAAAATGTTGTCACAAATATTGTGTTTTCTGTGACGGAGAGAAATAATTGTCACAAGAACATAAGTTTTTGTGACAACCGATAAAAACTTGTCACAAAAACATAGTTTTTAGTGATGAGAACGAAAAATCGCTACTAAAATATAAATTTTTTAGTAACGACGACTAAAACTTGTCACTAAAAAATAGTTTTCAATGACGCTAACTAAAATTTGTTGCTAAAACTTAAATATTCCAGTGACAACAAATAAAAATTGTCACTAAACATAATTTTCAGTAACGAAGGCTATAAATCGTCACTGAAAAATAAATTTTTCTGTGACAACTAAAAAAATTGTCACTAAAACTAAGTATTTAGTAACATAAAATATATGTCGTCACTAAAACATAAATATCTTCTGTGACAACGAAAACACGCATCACTAAAACTGAGTATTTAGTGAAGAAAACCCTAGTTCGTTACTAAAACATAAATTTTTCTATGACGAGTAAAATAATTGTCACTAAAACTAAGTGTTCAGTGAAGAAAACTAAATATCATCACTAAAACATAAATTATTTTTGTGACAACTCAAAAACTTGTCACTAAAACTAATTGTTTAGTGATGAAATCTAAATATTGTTATTAAAACATAAAATGTTTTAGTAGCAAATATAATTACTTGTCACTAAAATTGAGTTTTCAGTGACAAAAATTAAATATTGTAACTAAAACACAAAATTTTCAATTACAACGAGAAAGAGTTGCCACTAAAACATAGAAATCAATTATAACTATTTTTATTGGTCACAAACAATTGTTTTGTTAGGGATTATATTGTCACAAAATTTATTTTTATTTCTAATTAATTCTATAAAATTATCAACTTACAACAATCATGAGACTTAAATTATTTATTTATTTTTTTACACCTAATCTTGGTCGTCTATCCATATCCTATGATATAATAACTCCTTGAACTATTATAAAAATAATACAAATAGAATTACAATGATTAACCTAATGTATATATATTTAATCTAAATTTATCTCGGCCATTTATTCAGATACTATATGATAAAATAACTTCTGTTTTATATTGTAATTGGAATACAAATAGAATTATAATTCTTAACTTAATCTATATATTTAACCTAAACCCTATCTCAGCTATCTATCCAGATCCTATGATAACTAGATATCCTCTAAATCTATTATAATTATAATACAAATAGAATTATAATTATAATACAAATGTTATTATTATCACTATATAAAACCTAACCTAACTAGCTGCAACAAATTTCACATAAACTTCGCAATATCTGATCGATACTTCCCACATTCGGCCAGCGTGCTCTCCCTCAGATCCGCAAGGAGCAGGTACGCCCGCAAGGATCAGGTGCGCCCCTTCCCCCGCCGCGCAGGTACGCATCCCCTCCCCGCATCTCCCCCTCCCCCCGCGCAGCCACCCCTCCACCCACCCCACCCCCCCCCCCCGCGCGCCCCTCCCATCCTCCCCCGCAGCCCCCGCATGCCCCTCCCCTCCTCCCCTCCCCGCAGCAGCCCCCCCGCCCCTTCCCCCTCCCCGCAGCCACCACCCCCCCCTCCCCGTAGCACACCCCCCCCGCACCCCTCCCCCCTCCCCGCAGCCCCCCCTCCTCCCCGCAGCCACCCCGCCGCGCCCCTTCCCCCTCCCCGCAGCCCCCCCTCCTCCCCGCAGCCACCCCCCCGCCGGCGCCCCTCACAGCCCCCCCCCCCGCGCAACCCCTCCCCGCAGCCACCCCCCGCAGCCCATCCCTACGCAGGTGTGTTTTCTCCCCGCGCAGCCCTTCCCCGCATCCCCTTCTCGCAGCCCCTCCCCTGCGCAGCCCATCCCTGCACATGTGTGTTTTTTTCTGAAAAATTCACATTTAACTTTCTGGAGCAAGATTGAAAGGATAAATTGTTATGTTGATTTATATCAGATACATCCTTTATGTTAGTTGTTCTTATTATTGGAACCATGATAAATTGATCATGCAAAATTTTAGGAAGTGATATCCAGCTGGTTGTAGCTGTTATGTGCGCTTAATTACTTATCTTAACAATTTGGTGGAATGTCAAGTTGAAAATTGGGCTTTTCACTGATATAGTTCACACATGATATTACTAATTTCTTACTTATAAGTTATCCACATTTTCTATTTGATATAATTTAATTCGAGTTGTCAACACTGCTTAGTCATCTTATCTGTATTATCCTATCTCATCAATAATTTGTTTTCATGTACAATACTTGCTTTGTTTATGCAGAATGTTGTTGATTCTGCAGCATGTTGCTACTTATATGCGGAGTGAGTCTTCATGACAATTCTTAATCCACTTCTTACTGTTTCATTAATTGTAGTTCTTCTTAGTTCAGAACTATGTAACCGAGTCACTCATACTAATCGTCAAATAAACCCCTCCTTATTTCATCTTGGCATTCTTCACCTTAATCATCTCCTTCTCGTTTTGTGCATTCTACTTCTCAAGTAACTGCAATTTTGGTGTAGAGACTTTTCCTTTTAAGAATGATACTGGAAAAACTTCAAACTGTGAAGAAGGCTTTCAAAAATTTTAATCTTGTGGCTTTTGCTTCACAAATGCAAATTATTCTACAAATAGAAAATAAAATTTAGATTAGATACAGATAACAATGAATTAAACAAAAAAGCATACTGAATACCTTAAACACTAATGATGAAATTTATTCAGATAAGAGCACGTAGAGAAAAGGACAAAATATATATATAAGGAAGGTTTCTTTATCTTAGGATTTTTTTATTATTGTTGAAATGTTAAACAGAAGCAATTGCATATTGGAAAGATATCATATTATTAAGTTAAATGTAACAAAAAATGTATTAATACTGTAGAACCAAATCATTTGCGGAGGTTGAAGAAGCAACTGTAAGTAAATTAAAATTTATACTATGACAATATAAATCATATCTTCATTGGTCTACAAATATTTTGATTATAACGTAATAATACATGTCTCATAAAAACAGAGGGATCCAATAACGGGTGAGAAAACAGCACCAGATGATATTTGGTTAAAACAACATACAAAATTGAATGCGCAAGGAGAGATACAGTGGTCTGATGTAAAATCACAAGAAATACATATAGGTTTTTACATTATCCTACTTTATGTTTCACTTATTTCCATTCATTTCCATATATTGGTTAGAGTGCATGTCATATGTATGTCGTGCAATTAAGTGTATCAAATCACCAAAGATTGCTTTATAATTTTATATTTTGTTTTAGTATTTTGTGTTTGTACTCACAAAAATTTCACATAGAGTGGCTGATATTTTGATATGAAAATTGTATCAAATCACCATAAATAGCTTTAAAATTTTATATTTTATTTTAGGAGTATATTTTCATACTCTCATAAAAATTTCACAGCAATTGGTTGAAATTTTGACTGATAACTAAATATATTTCTCAGTTGTGCCCATATCTGTTCGAAACTTAAGTTGTGCACTTTATTAAGTAAAAAATGTAACAAATCACAATGAATCACATTGAAATTTTATATTCTGTTTTACGATAATGTTTTTACACTCTCATAAACATTTCACATTAATTGGTTGTGATTATGATCTCAAAGTAAATTTTTTCTAAGCTGCACCGGTATCGGACTAGTGCATGAGTTGTGCACTAAATTAAGCAAAATTATAGAAAATCACCATGGATAGCTTTAAATTTTTTTTTTGTTTTAGGAGTGTGTTTTCATACTCTCATAAAACTTTCACAATAATTGGTTGAACTTTTGACTGACAACTAGATATATTTCTCAGTTGTGCCCATATCTGTCCGGAGCTTAAGTTGTGCACTTTATTAAGTAGAAAATATACCAAATCGCCATGAATCACATTAAAATTTTACATTCTATTTTAGGAGTATGTTTTTACACTCGCATAAAAATTTCACATTAATTGGTTGTGATTATGATATCAAACTAAATATTTTCTCTGCTGCACCGGTATCGGACTGGTGCATAAGTTGTGCACTAAATTGATTAGATATTATATCAAATTGCCATGCATAGCTTCAATATTTTATATTCTATTTTAGGAGTGAGTTTTCATACTCTCATTGTTTGCCCGAAAATTGAATCTTTGATTCCATTGCAAAATTATTTGATTACAAGGAAATTGAGATTACAAAAATTCCGAGGAATTACAAGAACGGGAATATTAATGGATTCCCTTTTTTATGTGGGTTCGGGTGGCGGTGGAGTCTTGCTGCTGCCTCCGTTGACCGTCCGACCAGGAGAAGATGGCTCTGCTCTTTTCTTTGATCTCACGAGCTCGCCCGAAATCTTCCCAAAGTCCAAGAATCCAAAAGTCCAAAGTCCCCTCTCCGGTTCAATTTCTGCATTTTATAGACCGAAGAGACTTGAAATCCGGCTCTATTCCTCCTGAAAAAGCGGATCACGGGATATCAGGAAAATAAAATAGGAAATAAAACAACGGAAAATAACGAAAAACAACCCGCGGGTGGCAACCCGAAAAGCGGATCACGGGATATCAGGAAAATAAAATAGGAAATAAAACAATGGAAAACAACGAAAAACAACCCGCGGGTGGCAACCCGCGGGATCGCCCCCGCGGGTTGCCACCCGCGGGAATCCTCCCGCAGGTGGCAACCCGCGGGGGCTCCAGCGGGTTGCAACCCGCGGGTGCTCCCGCAGGTTGCAACCCGCGGGTGTGCCCACTTGGCAAATTTAGGTTTTTTTTTTTTTTTTTTTTTTTTTTTTTTTTTTTTTTTTTGGTATCTACATAACCCCCTCCAAAGTTTTTGAAGTTCTGTATTGAACCGTACTGAATTTCGAAATACTTTGGATTTTTTAAATTTTGGTTATAGACCTTTTAAAAGATTTGGTCGATAGGGATAACTGTTAATATATTTATTTATTCCATAACAAGCAGAGGTATGATTTTAACGTACTCATTAGAGGACAAGCAGAGGTATAATGTTAACGTGCTTATTTTAGGTCAAGCAGAGGTATAATATTAACGTGCTTATTTTAATCCTAACCGTTCAGTGACATCTAGTATGACGAATCAGGAAAAGACAGAGGTGACATTAAACGTGTCTTGGAGCTTAACCTATTCAGAGGATCTGGTCGTGATAGGGACAAGCTGACTAAACAGAGGTGACGGTTAACGTATTTAGTTTTGGAATCGGACCATCAGAGGTAACTGTTAACTTGATAGGGAGATAATTTTCGTCAGAGGTGATTTTCAACTTAACGATATCAAAAGCACGTTCATCAGAGGTTGTAATGTTGGACTTGATGAAGTGTGAATTTTCTTTTCTGTCAGAGGTGAAATCTTAACGTGACAGGGGATCGATTTAATTAGGATTTTATCTCTTTTGATTTTGAATTATGATGTCAGAGGTATGATTTTAACTTGATAAATATTTTGGAGTGTCGCTTGCTCTGTTAGAGCAAAATGACAAGAAAAGTTTTACTGTCAGAGGTGAAATCTTAACGTGACAGGAGATTTATCTGATCAGGATTTTTAGCAAACCCCCAGGTATCAATGGGTTTGATTTTGCCTTTACCAACTACCGTTTGAGTTGGGCTAGCCATGCTATTATCCTCAGCATAGTGAGTTGTCGAGAATTTCGTTTGGGCTTAAATGCCAAACTTTTCCTCTTCCCTTTGCCTTAGCAGCTTAGGGCAGTGATGTATTCTTATATTCGGATAAGAATACTATTGTGACAGATTTGTCGTGGGATTTTTAGCAAACCCCCAGCTATCAACGGGTTTGATTTTGCCTTTACCAACTACCGTTTGAGTTGGGCTAGCCATGCTATTATCCTCAGCATAGTGAGTTGTCGAGGATTTCATTTGGGCTTAAATGCCAAACTTCTCCTCTTCCCTTTGCCTTAGCGGCGTTGGGCAATTCATACTTTTTACCCTCAGTATGGTGGGGTTGGCGAGAAATTTATTCTCTTCCCGTAGCCTTATCAGCGTTGGGTAATTCATACTTATTACCCCCAGTATGGTAGGGTTGGCGAGAAATTTATTCTCTTCCTGTAGCCTTATCGGCGTTGGGCGATTCATACTTTTTTACCCCCAGTATGATGGGGTTGGCGAGAAATTTATTCTCTTCCCGTAAACTTATGGGCGTTGGGCGGTTCATACTTATTACCCCCAGCATGGTAGGGTTGGCGAGAAATTTATTCTCTTCCCGTAGCCTTATCGGCGTTGGGCGATTCATACTTTTTTACCCCCAGTATGATGGGGTTGGCGAGAAATTTATTCTCTTCCCGTAGCCTTATTGGCGTTGGGCAATTCATACTTTTTACCCCCAGTATGTTGGGGTTGGCGAGAAATTTATTCTCTTCCCGTAGCCTTATTGGCATTGGGCAATTCATACTTTTTACCCCCAGTATGTTGGGGTTGGCGAGAAATTTATTCTCTTCCTGTAGCCTTATTGGCGTTGGGCAATTCATACTTTTTACCCCCAGTATGTTGGGGTTGGCGAGAAATTTATTCTCTCCCCGTAGCCTTGTCGGCGTTGGGTGGTTCATTTTTTTTTTTTTTTTTGATGTTTTTTTTTCTTCTTTATATATATATATATATATATATATATAAGGGGGTTTAAATTAACCGCCTTGAGCCCATTTTTTTTTGGAATTGTTGTGAGCCCAAGTGGTACCTTTAGACCTCATACATTAAATGTGTCGGAGTTAGCTCTAACTCCTTTTTTGTTCAGCTTTGAGCTGAACTGCTCCAGCGTCAATCAACGCTTGAATTTTATCTTTTAAGATAAAACAATTTTTTGTGGGGTGACCTACAATCCGATGGTATAGGCAGTAGTTCGGATCGTTAGTTTTCCCTACTTCTTCAGGTCTCTTGCTCTCCGGCAATTTAAGCATCTTGCGTTTGGTGAACAGATTGAACATAGTAGCAGTATGTTCATCTTTGAACGAATACTGCTTTTGAAGTCTGGGCGACTTTGTTGTGTTGCTTGTAGTTGGCCATAGTTTCTGCTTCAGTGTACTTTCTACTGCCATTGCCGTTATGTCTTTCCCTTTTGAACGGGAAAAATGGAATGAAGATTCGTTTGCACCGTCTCCGGTTGCAGACTGTTGCATTTCGAGACGTCGAAATATTTCTTCGGCATGTTCGCCCTGCTTAAGCAGATCCTTCCATGACTTGGATTCGACCGAACCCATCTTGTCTAAAATATCGGTCAACAAGTTATGTCTGCAGGTTTCCACAAGCGTATCCTGCGTCATGCCATGTGGGCATCGAACGGAAAGTTCTCGGAACCGCTCGACATAAGTTTTGACCGTTTCGCCTTCTTCTTGCTTCGCTGCTAGCAAAGATAATATGGAGACTTCTGTATCATCTTCAAAGAATCGGGCTAGGAACTCACGTTCTACATCAGCCTAAGATTTAATTGTTCCCTGGGGAAGTTGCATAAACCAGGTAAATGCGGGCCCTCGTAAAGTGCTCACAAATATCCTAGTCATAGTTGGATCATTCCCCATGAGATGTCTTGTCTGTGAGAGGAAATAGAAGATGTGTTGTTGCGGCGAACTTTTACCGTTGAATGATTGAAGATTCAACGGTTTATATTTTACAGGATAGGGTACGGTCTCCCATTCTACGGGATATGGACGGACTACCCCCACCTCTTGTAGCTTTTTGCGATGAAGAAGAGCTTGTAATTGGCTCTCCATCTTCTCTATTTTCTCTGCGTGAGGATTGAGGATAACTTTCACTTCCTCTTCCTCTCTTGAATGAGGAGGCACTTCTTCATCTTCGTCTTCGCTGTCTTCATTTATTTGGACAGGCCGTTTTCCTTTCTGCCGACTAGAAATGGACGGCGTTGATTGGTTCTTTCGAGTTTGAGTCAGCAACTCAATCAAAAGTTGTTTCATTTCTTCTATGGTCTCCTCGTGCTGTTCGAGAAATTTTTCTTGTCTCTCAAGCCTTTCAGAGACTTCTTCTAGAAGCGCGCCCTCTGGTTCGATAGAAACTCCTTTTGACCCTGGAGTAATTTCCTTATCCGAAAGGTTGTTTCCGACCACCTTTTTGCCTTTATTAACCATATTTGATGAGGCAGCAGGTAGATCGGTTCCAGAGCACACCCTCTTTATTGTCCATATTCCTTTGGATTCGGTGATCCGCTCAAAAACGGACCGTCTCGGATGGCACTCGCAGTTTGATAGAACAGTTGAGATTAACTGTTCGCATTGGCATTGAGGAGTATTCTGTGCAGAGTTCTTCTTCCAATTGAGGTATCCTCTCAAGTCTTGAGATACTTCTTTATCCCTATTTGCAACCTGACGCCGCTTGCGTTGCAAACTTGGTTCATAATACTGGAGAGTTTGTAATATTTCAGGGCTGAGCTCTTTTCCAGCATTAGATTGTTCTCCAACCCTTCTGCGGATTCTTCTGGAGTGTGTGCTGGCCTGCGCAGTTGTGCGGGCCTCGCACGCATCTGACTTGTTCTTCGGGATCTGGAGGATTCTATCATAAATATGTTCATCCGAAGAGAAATTTGAAGATCTATCCTCAGGTGAGTTCATGAGCACATCCTTATATTTATTTGTAGAGGAACGGGATGGTACACCTGAGAGAGTAACCAAAAAGTTAGATATGCGCTGTGTGCTCACTGCGCGTGTGCCCGAATAGACACCAGAACCAACCCTTGATTTTTCCTGCGGAGTGCAACCCACGGGTTGCAACTTGCGGTGTGCAACCCGCGGTTGGAACCGCGGGTTTGCACCCGCGGGGTTGCACCCGCGGGGTGCAACCCGCGGTTGGAACCGCGGGTTTCCACCCGCGGTTGCAACCTCGGGGTTGCCCCCGTGCTGTGCAACCCGCACTTCTGCCTGCGGATTTTTATTTTTGGAATTTTTATGTTTGGAATTTTTTCTTTCCGATGTTTCCTGATCTGGATTTTCTGAGCGCAATTTTCCAGAGGCACTGTTGAGGCGGGCCCGCTGTGCCTTACGCCTCAGGTTTCTCTTCTGAGAGCGGGTCAGGGACTGGTTTGACTTTTGGCTTGACTTTGGAACGGGCGATAACGCCTCGTAAATTTCAACGGGCGATGACGCCTCGTAAATTTTCATAGGCGATGACGCCTTTTGATTTCCGGTGGGCGATGACGCCTCACCTTTTTTCATCGTCACCCGGCGATGACGCCTAGGCTCCGAATCAGAGGAGGAAAGAAACTCCTCATATTTTTGCTGGTCAACTTCTATGACCAGCGTCTCAACCATTGAGTCAATCGGCACCCGGTCGGACTGCGCCACCAGATTCTCTGTTGTAAACAGAGGGGCTCCCACTGTGATCGCCAGTTCTTGTTTGCCCGAAAATTGAATCTTTGATTCCATTGCAAAATTATTTGATTACAAGGAATTGAGATTACAAAAATTCCGAGGAATTACAAGAACGGGAATATTAATGGATTCCCTTTTTTATGTGGGTTCGGGTGGCGGTGGAGTCTTGCTGCTGCCTCCGTTGACCGTTCGACCAGGAGAAGATGGCTCTGCTCTTTTCTTTGATCTCACGAGCTCGCCCGAAATCTTCCCAAAGTCCAAGAATCCAAAAGTCCAAAGTCCCCTCTCAGGTTCAATTTCTGCATTTTATAGACCGAAGAGACTTGAAATCCAGCTCTATTCCTCCTGAAAAAGCGGATCACGGGATATCAGGAAAATAAAATAGGAAATAAAACAACGGAAAATAACGAAAAACAACCCGCGGGTGGCAACCCGAAAAGCGGATCACGGGATATCAGGAAAATAAAATAGGAAATAAAACAACGGAAAACAACGAAAAACAACCCGCGGGTGGCAACCCGCGGGATCGCCCCCGCGGGTTGCCACCCGCGGGAATCCTCCCGCGGGTTGCTTCCCGCGGGGGTTCCCGCGGGTTGCAACCCGCGGGTGTGCCCACTTAGCAAATTTAGGTTTTTTTTTTTTTTTTTTTGGTATCTACACTCATAAAAATTTAACAGTAATTGGTTGATATTTTGACTGACAAGTAGATATATTGCTCAGTTGTACCTATATCTATCCGGAGTTTGAATTGTGTACTTTATTAAGTAGAAGTTGTACCAAATCACCATAAATCACATTGAAATTTTATATTATATTTTATAAATATGGTTTTACACTATAATAAAAATTTTACATTAATTGGTTGTGATTATGATATCAAACTAAATATTTTCTCAGCTGCACCGGTATTGGACTGGTGCATAAGTGGTGCACTAAATTGATTAGAACTTTTATCAAATCACCATGGATTGTTTTAAAATTTTATATTCTGTTTTCGGAGTTTGTTTTCATACTCACATAAAAATTTTACAGTAATTTATTGATATTTTGATTGACAAGTATATATATATATTCCTCAGATGTACCCATATCTGTCCGGAGTTTGAATTGTGCACTTTATTAAGTAGGAATTATACCAAATCAATCTAAATCACATTAAAATTTTATATCATATTTTAGGATTATGTTTTTAAACTCTCATAAAAATTTCACATTAAATGGTTGTGATTATGACCTCAAACTAAATATTTTTTCAGCTGCACCGGTATTGGATTGGTGCATAAGCGGTGCACTAAATTGATTAGAAATTCTACCAAATCATCATGGATTGCTTTAAAATTTTATATTCTATTTTAGGAGTTTATTTTAATACTCTCATAAAACTTTCACAGTAATTTGTTGATATTTTGACTAATAATTAGATATATTCCTCAGTTATACCCATATCTGTCCGGAGTTTGAATTGTGCACTTTATTAAGTAGGAATTGTACCAAATAAATCTGAATCATATTGAAATTTTATATCCTATTTTATAATTATGTTTTTAAACTCTTATAAAAATTTCACATTAATTGGTTGTGATTATGACCTCAAACTAAATATTTTCTCAACTGCACCACCATCGGACTAGTGCATAAGTCGTACACTAAATTTATTAGAAATTATATCAAATCACCATGGATTGCTTTAAAATTTTATATTTTGCTTTAGGAATATGTTTTCATACTCTCATAAAAATTTCACAGTAATTTGTTGATATTTTGATATGAAACTAAATATTTGTTTGTCAACTGTGCCAGTATCGGTATAGTGTGTGATCTCTAGACTATATACAACAAAAATTATATCAAATCACTATGGATCAAATATAAAAAATTGTATTCAATTTTTAGAGTATGTTATGATACTCTCATAAAAATTCACATTAATTGGTTGAGATTTTGCCCTCTAACTTAAATTTGTATTCTGTTTTTGGAGTTTGTTTTGACCATTGTTACTAATGCCTTTAGTTATTATTATTTAATTACAGAAAAAACTACATGAGCTTGTCGTGAAACAAGCACAAGATGATGAACCTCAGATGTCTCGTGATGACATTTTGCTTCATGTGCTTGGTGAGAAATCAGGATATTTTCGAGGAAAAAGAGCGGGAAAAAGGCCTCCAAGTAAAAGACCTCGGCAGGATGTTCAGGAGCAAGTAGAGAAGGCTATAGTGATGCTAGAGAGACAATGATGGTTGAAGTGGCTCAAAAAATTAGAGAAGAAGTTCAGGCTAAGTTAGATGAGAAATTAAAGAAACAGTTAGCTGAGTCGGATGAGAAATTAAAGACACAGTTAGATGAGTCAGATAAGAAATTGAAGATAAAGCTACAAGAGGTACGAGCTGAAATTAGAGCTGAGATGCAAGCTGAGTTCGAGTCTATGTTTCAAGAGCCAATGACTTCTCTTTTTGGTTCTATATCACAATCAAAAAATTGATTTTTATGTGTTTATATGGATTTAATAGTTTGCTTCGAACAAAAACAAGTTACAATTTGTGCAAGACTGGATCGTTTTTCTTATGAATATTTTAGCATATTTATGTGATGAATTTTATTTTTCTATTGTACATCATTGATATATATATATATATATATATATATATATATATATATATATATATATATATATATATATATATATATATGCTAATTATAATACATCTCCTGTGAATATGGTGTTTGAAAATATGAATGATTGTATATATTGTATTTGTAACAGATATTTGTATTAGCTATTTGAGGATGTAGCAACAATATCAATAAATCGTCACTGATAAGTTTATTTGTGACAATTGATAGTGTAACAGAATTTGCGTTTTAGCGACAATACACATTGTTGCAAATTTTAACTTTTAGTGACACTATTAAAAGTTGTCACTAATAATTACTTATTTGTGACAATATTTATCCTCACTAATTTTGTAGTTAATATCATTATATAATATTATATATATATGTAGTGACAAATAGTCATGTTTTCTATGACACGTATTGTTATCACAAATACGATTTAGTGATGGCGAACGTCGTCACTAAAGAGTCATAATAGTGACCATGTAATAGTTTTTCTGTAATAAGTTTTATTGTTACAAATACGATTTAGTCATGTTGAAAGTCGTTACTGAAGAGTCGTAATAGTGACGATATAATAACTTTTTAGTCACAACTATTGTTATCACAAATACGAATTAGTTACGATATTAGTTGTCACAAAAAAAAATGTTATAATGACAATCTAGTTAGTATTTTGTGACAAGTCATAGTTGTCACTGAAAACTATTTTCAGTAACGGACACTAAAAGT
This sequence comes from Dracaena cambodiana, assembly GCA_036321105.1. Lineage (NCBI taxonomy): Eukaryota > Viridiplantae > Streptophyta > Magnoliopsida > Asparagales > Asparagaceae > Dracaena > Dracaena cambodiana. Next base: position 47,252,801 of record JAYEPQ010000004.1, read on the forward strand.
CGTCACAAAAACTTTCAGTGATGGCCACATAAGCGACGACACTTAGTCGTCACTAAACTCGTCACTGAATATTTTCAGTGACAAGTTGAAGACATTCAGTGACGACTTTTGTCGTCACTAAAAACCTATTTTCTTGTAGTGACAACATGTCTGTGATACCCCTTTTTGACACTTGATCCTTATTCCTTGATATCATCAGATCTAGTATCGTGCCTATTCTATTATTTTCCATATTGTTTGGAATATCTATCTTGAAAGTTTATTTGATTGATTTCTTTTGGACCGTCACAGAATGATGACGACTCAATCTTCTACTAGCGCAAGCCCAAATCCAACAGGTGAAGAGTCTAAGCTTAGAACTATAGTGTAAAGTGTAGCGTAGATGCAAGAGACCACGACGATGATATTGGAAAGAATGTTACAGTCCAAAGAACGAACTGGGATGGTGTCAGATTTTTGAAGACTGCAGCCATCAGTATTTTTCGGAACAGAAGGACTACTAAAGGCTGAGCAGTGGATTATGGACATGGAGAATCTTTTGAGGGCAGCAAGAATTCCAAAGGAGAATCATGTGAATGGCTGACATAGCTAGAATATGGTGGCTTGCTGAAGAAGTGAAACACTAGGTACCCTTAACATGGGACAAATTATAGAGGTATTTCTTGCCAGATTTTTCCACTTATCAGCAAGACAAGAAATGAGAAAGAAATTTCTAGGATTGTAACAAGAAGATCGAACTATGGATGTATATGTCGCAGAATTTCTGAGGCTCAGCCGATTCGCCCCAACCCTGGTAGCTGATGAGGAGGAAAAGGCCCACTTGTTCCAGCAAGGGCTGACGTCTCATCTAAGGGAGCACTTAGCAGGGCATAACTACAAGACTTATTCAGAAGTATTTGAAGCGGCATGTCATTTGGAACAAGTATTCGAGGAGAATAGGCCAGTGGCGTTTAAAAGGTTGTTTGGACAAGGAACAAGCTCATCGGTTAAGAAATTTGGTGGTCCGCCAACAAAGAAGCAGGTGGTGCCAAATCGAATCCAGTAATCTGCAACTATTGTCATATACCAGGGCATACCCAGAAAACGTGTAGAAGAGCTCAAGGTTTGTGCCTGGCATGCGGATTTGTTAGTCATCAATTGAGAGATTGCCCAAAGGCCCAACAGTCACTGGTAGCTAAGATCCCGTTTCAGGCAACAACCAGGCCAGTAACAATGTCAGCCCAGAGCGGTCCAAGACCAGGCCAGAAAGAACCTTGGGAGAACCAACAACAAGCCTATGTCAGAGCCCAAGAAGGAGCAGGGCGGAGGCAAGGGCAGATTAGATTAATGAATGCAGAAGAAGTTCAAACCACTGGAGGAGTCGTGACAGGTATGATCCTACTTAGCAATATACTGGCAACTGTTTTATTTGATTCCGGAGCATCACACAGTTTCATCACTAGCATATTTATTTCCTGCAATTTTATTGATTTTACTATCTTACCTGCGGGGTGGAACATTAAGACCGGTAATGGTATCAATAAAGAGTGTAAACTATGTTCATTAGTAATTAATGGTAAGAAATTTTATGCCAATTGACTAGTTATTAGTGGAGAAGGATATAATGTTATCTTAGGCATGTATTGGCTGAACACCTTCCATGCAGTGATAGACTGTAGAAGAAGGAGAGTAGTATTTTAGATTCCTGATTGTGCAGAGTTTGAATTTGTCAGTGGAAGCCAATCCCTAAAACCACCTGAATCGAAGGTGTTTCCAAAGGGAGGAGTTTTAGAAGCCATGGAAGTGGGAGAAGGAATGATCCCAATAGTATCAGAATTCTTAGATATATTCCCCGAAGAGATACATGGACTACCACCAGTAAGGACAGCAAAATTTACTATTGATATTATCCCTGAAGCTGAACCAGTTTGTAAGCCACCTTATCGAATGGGGATTGCGAAACTAGAAGAAGTCAAGAAGCAAGTGGGCGAGTAGGTGAAATTCAGATTTGTAAGACCTAGTGTGTCACCTTGGGGAGTTCCAGTATTATTAGTAAGGAAGAAGGACGGGAGTAAAAGGTTGTGCGTAGACTATAGAGGGTTGAATGCAGTAACAATCAAAAATAAATATCCATTGCCAAGAATAACTGATCTGTTCGATCAATTTGGAGGAGTAAAGGTATTCTCAGGAATAGATCTTCGTTCAGGATTTCATCAAGTAAGAGTCCGAACAAAAGATATCCCAAAGACTACATTTAGAAGCAGACATGGTCATTATGAATATTTAGTGATGCTATTTGGAGTAACTAACGCTCCAGCGGTATTTATGAATTTGATGAACCATATTTTTGCTCAGTATTTAGACAAATTTGTGGTGGTGTTTACTGATGATATATTGATCTATTCTACGAATAGGGAAGAGCATGTTAAACACTTGAGGATAGCTTTACAAACTTTAAGGGAACAAAGGCTATACGAAAAATTGAGCAAATGTGAATTTTGGTTGGATAAGATTGTTTTCTTGGGTCATATAATATCTATAGATGGTATTTCAGCAGATCCTAAAAAGATAGAGGCTGTGATGGATTAGCCTGTACCGAAATCAGTATCAGAAGTTCGCAGTTTTCTGGGGATGGCTGATATTACAGGAGGTTTGTACAAGATTTTGCAAAAAATTGTGTCTCCTCTGACTAAGTTGACCCGAAAGGGAATCGAATATGCCTGGATAGAACGATGCAATAAGGCATTTGAAGAATTGAAATAAAGACTGACAACAACACATGTGTTAGTAATTCCAGACAACACTGGAGGAATGAAAATTTATAGTGATGCTTCGAAACTAGGATTGGGATGCATGTTGACTCAGAATGGAAGGGTGATTGAGTTTGCATCAGGACAATTGAAACCTCATGAGAGAAATTATCCCACTCATGACTTGGAACTAGCATCAATAATTTATACTTTGAAAATTTGGAGACATTACTTACTAGAGCAAAGGGTGGAAGTGTACACTGATCACAAAAGTCTGAAATATATTTTCACTCAAAAGGAGCTAAATATGAGATAGAGACGATGATTGGAGTTAGTAGCATATTATGATTTGGAAATTAAGTATCATCCAGGAAGGATCAATATAGTGCCAGATGCTCTGAGTAGAAGACCTGCAATAGAAAGATTGACTCAACAAAAGAAAATGTTGGTGGAAATACAAAGAATGGAATTGAAAATAATTTTACCAGGAATGATGGCACAACTTATGGAGATGCGACTACAGTCACCATTGATAGAGCAGATTAAGTAAGCCCAAGTCGAAGATGAAAGCTTCTAGAAGTTAAACAACAAAATTGAGACAAGTAAGAGGCATGAGATGAAGATGCACTCAGATGGGACTATTAGATTCAAGGAGAGGTTATGGGTGCCCAAGGGAGAGACAAGGGGAGAGTTTTAGAAGAAGCTCATAAATCAGCATATTCCATTTATCCCGGAAGCAACAAGATGTACAAGGATATGAAAAGGTACTTCTGGTAGCTAGGCATGAAGAAAGAGATTGCAAGATATGTATCCAGGTGTTCTACTTGCCAACAAGTGAAAGCCGAACATCAGAAAATAACTGGATTACTTCAACCCTTAGAAATTCCAGAATGGAAGTGGGAACAAATATCAATGGATTTTGTTACAAGATTACCTAGGAGCACCAAAGGTAGTAATGCAATTTGGGTGATAGTGGACCGACTAACCAAATCAGCTCATTTCATCCCATTTAGGGTCAGTCAGTCAACAGAAGAATTAGCAAAAAGATTTATGCAGGAAGTGGTGAGGTTACATGGACTTCCATTTCGAATTGTCTTAGATAAGGACACGAGATTCAAATCACAATATTGGAAAAGATTGATGGATAGTTTAGAAACACATTTAGACTTGTCTTTAGCATATCACCCACAAACAGACGGACAATCAGAACGAACTATCCAAGTACTTGAAGACATGCTTAGAGCATGTGTGCTAGATTTTGGAGGATCTTGGGAAGACCATTTATATATGGTGGAGTTTTCTTATAATAATAGCTATCAAGAGAGTACCAAAATGGCACCATTCGAGGCTTTATATGGCAGAAAGTGTAGATCTCCATTATATTGGAATGAGATTGGAGAGCGAAGTATTTTGGGACCTGAATTAATTACTCAAGCAACAGAGCAAGAAAAAGTTATTAGGAAACATATGAAAGTTCACAAGATAGACAAAAGAAATGGGCAGATCAACGTAGAAAACTGTTGGAGTTTGAGATATGAGACAAGGTGTTTATCAAGATATCGCCGATGAAAGGAGTTATCAGATTCGGCAAGAAGGGAAAGTTTAGTCCAAGATATATTGGACCATTTGAAATCACAGAAAGAATTGGGAATCTTGCATACAAATTATTATTACCTCCTGAGATGGAAACTATTCATGATGTATTCCATGTGATGCAATTAAGGAAGTGCTTGGGCGATGAACATAAGGCTGTAGACTTGTCCGAAGTGGATCTGAGATCTGATCTAAAGTATGAGAAGCAACCTGTAGTAATCATTGGTTGACGAGAGAAAGTCCTGAAAAACAAAGATATACCGTTGGTCCTTATTTCATGAGATGCACGATCACCTAGGGACTCCACTTGGGAACTTGAAGGCAATATCAAGACAAAGTACTCGTACCTATTTTCATTATCAGGTATGTTAGTTGAATCTATTTTTATTTGACAACACGTATCTGTATATACTGGTATACTTTTAAAAATTGGAATTTCGAGGACGAAATTCTTTTATTAGGTGGGTAGGATGTAACACTCCAAATTTCTATGCTTATTAAATAATAAATTATTAAACACCAAGATTTCTTTGTATACACCTCCTAACTTAACTAAGTTTTTAAAGACACCTTTAAATGAGTTGTCAAAATGAGAGTGAGAGGTGTCACTCTTATTAGATACTTGTCATACAGGCAAGAAGTTTTGGGACTAGGCTAGAGGATAAGGTTACCAAAATGTCCCTAGGCATATATTACCTCATTCTCTCAAAGAGAATTCTTATCAAGGAACAGAACAAAAAATCACTCTTTACACTTGGTTCTTCTAGTTCGTTGAGAAAAGAAAATAGAAGGGAGACTTTGCTAAAACAAAGGAGATTAAAGGGAATAGAGGCAAGTAGCATCTTGTTCTTGTTATCTCTTTGAACCGTATTTGAGTACAAGTAACATGTATGTTCTTTCTTGGGATTTATTTGATTTGTGTATTTGAAGAGTATCATATATTGTATTTTTCCTCCCATATTTTATCTACTTTTGTATATAAATAAATGCTACTCGGGTATCTTTTAGTGTCTTTTTCAGATAATCCAATTCATACAAGGAGATGACATGAAATCAGAGTTGGAGTTGGAAATCAAAGTCCGAAAAGTTTCTAAAGTGGGCGAGACTACAAGATTAAATTACTATAGAGAGTAAAACTCAAATACAGTCAATCAAATCAAGAAAAAAAGACAAGAGACTAATGTATAAGAAAATTCAGAGCTTTAATCCACTAATTAGCCGCCAATTGGCTGCTCTAGCCGCTAGATAGCGGCCAAATAGCGGCTGTTCTAGAGGATATTTCTTAAGGGGCATTATTATAATTTTATGGTTTTGTAAATCTGTTAGAATTATGGTTTGATTTCCGAAGCCTATATATTGGCCGTATCCTTGTATTCTAGGGTTTTAAACAGTAGTTAATGTAGATTAGGATTTAGTTTGTACTTGTTTTTCATCAATAAAATTAGGATTTTGCTGAAGGGGTGGCGGCCACAATACCGTGCTCCAGAGATAAGCCATTGCTTGTAATTCTTTATTTGCTTTTTAGATAGATATAATTGCTTTCTAGTATAGATTTATTTGCTTTCTAGATTAGATTTTATTGCTTTCTAGAATCATGTGTAGCTAATTAGTTTAGCTCTATGATGTAAATGAAGTTAGGATCCACCATGTAATTGCTTTCTAATATTTTTCTTCTTAAATAAAATAATAAAGACATGATTTTTCTATAAAAAAGATTAAAATACAAGAACTCGAAGATTAGGACTTTGATGGGTTATACTTGAATTAGGTTTCTTGATAGTTTATACTTAATTAGGGTTTGGGGTTGTTGATTTTATTTTTTTCATTGAATTATCTAAAGATTTAGTTTGTTTTTATGAAAAGTAGTATCTTTGATGAGTTATACTTGCACACCACTTGATAGCTCATACTTAGGGCACTTTAAATAAAAATTAAATTAAAAAATCACCTCTTTATGAAAAAAGAAGATAATGGAAGTAAGAATATGGTTGGAAACTAGTGGATTCTAAATTCTAGGCTATTTAGATTAACTCAACTTCAAACTAGAATCTTTAGTTAGTCCGTTAGACTAAGGAAAGAGTAAGAAACTCAAAAACACCTTAGATCCCTGTGGGACGACCTGTACAGCGCTACACCGACACTGTGCACTAGCAGTAATTTATCACATCAGTATTGTGAGAACATAATTCTTTTATGGATTTGGTGCAAGTAACACCTTATTCTTGTTCTCTCTTTAAACCGTATTTGAGTACAAGTTACATGCATATTCTTTCTTGGGAATTATTCGATTTGTATTTTGAGAATATGATTCCTTTAAGGACTTTGTGCAAATAACGCTTTATTTCTTTGATTCTTTCTTGAAATTCATATTTGATTTGTACTGTGTGTACATGATTCCTTTCTATGGATAATTTTATATCATTGCAGACTGAATATTTAGTCAAATTCGCAGACTTTATACTTAGTAAATTCGCAGACTGCATACTTGTCAAATTCGCAAACTGCATACTTAATCAAATTCGCAAATTTCATAAATAGTCAAATTCGCATACTGCATGCTTAGTTAAATTCGCTGACTGCACACTTAGCAAATTCGCAGACTGCATACTTAGTCAAATTCGTAGACTGCATACTTAGCAAATTTGCAGACTGCACACTTAGCAAATTCGCAGACTGCAAACTTAGTCAAATTTGCAGACTGCACACTTAGCAAATTCACAGACTGAATACTCAGTCAAATTCGCAGACTGCACACTTAGCAAATTCGCAGACTGCACACTTAGTTAAATTCGCGGATCTACATACTTAGTCAAATTCGCAGATCTACAGACTTAGCCAAATTCACGAATCTACATGCTTAGTTAAATTCGCAGATCTACAGACTTAACCAAATTCACGGATCTACATACTTAGTCAAATTCACGGATCTACATACTTAGCCAAGTTCGTGGATCTACATACTTAGTCAAATTCGTAGATCTACATACTTAGTCAAATTTGTAGATCTACAGACTTAGCCAAATTTGCGGATCTACATACTTAGTCAAATTCGCGGATCTACAGACTTAGCCAAATTCTCGGATCTACAGACTTAGTAGAATTCGTGGATCTGCAGATTTAGAATTTTCTAAATATTATTTATTCCATGATAACATAATGACAAGTTTAATAATACTTATTCATTTTATGATAACGTGACAAGTGAATATCAACATGATACATGAAGGAAAGATTATTCATGAGAACAAGGTTTTGTATCTTTATTATATGACATGAAGTATTTTTATGATACATGTGCACATGATTCCAAATCTTGATTCCTGAACTCTTGATTCTTGTGAAAAAGGATATATACACAATTTGACATGAAAGGCCATGTATTTCCATTAATTCTTGTATATCACATGCATTATGTATTACTAATATGGAAAAATTGGTAAAACTATATGTGGATAAGTACCGTATTGTATAAGGATCTTATTGGCCAACTTCTTAGTTAGGTGCTGAGGGCCTTTTTCTAATAGTACCGGGTAGTACTGAGCCATCGTCTGATACATGAGTCACCATATGGGTGACGCCCGTTACTTATTTCATTGAACGGGATATGACTTGTAAGAACCTAGCGGTGTGCCATTGTAGAAACAAAAAAAATAATAGAAAAGAAAAAAAAAATAGGGAATTATCCCGTGGGTGCCAACCCGCGAGAGGCCTCCCGCGGGTGCCCACCCGCGGGCGCTCTCCCGCGGGTGCCACCCGCGGGAGCGCTCTCGCGGGTCCCACCTGCGGGTTGCTCCTGCAGTTTTGTTCGCTCCCGTACTTTGATTACGTGATATGAATTTTTAGGGATTAATTACGTAAATTTGACCCATATTCGAAGGGATAATTTGAGCCGGATTTGAAGCGAACGGTTGCTCCTCAATCTATAAAAAACGGGATCGGAGTTCAGAAAGGGGATTCTTTTTGGAGAGAAGATTTTTCAGAGGGGATTTTTCCAGAGACCGGAGTCCAGAAATTCAGAGGAGGAGAATACTCAATATCATTTTCTTCCCAATTTAGATCGATTCGTCAACGGAGTACAGAAGCAAAACTCCACCGTTGTCAGACCCACAAAAATTTAAAAGGGGAATCAAAATAATTTTTCCTATTCTTGTAATCTTAGATTTTATTTTGTAATTTTTCTTTTATTGTTGTATTAAAAATAAAATTAGCAATGTAAGAAAATCTACAAATTTTTTTGGGCGTACAAGAATTGGCGACCACAATGGGAGTTTCGGCAGCGCAATCTGATCTTTAAATTTTTTTTATTCGGAGCCTAAGCGTCATTGCCGGGTAACGGTCCAGAAAGGTGAGGCGTCATCGCCCACCAAAATTGATAAGGCGTCATTGCCTGTCAAAATAAGTGAGGCGTCATCGCCTGTTAAAAAAAATTATGAGGCATAATCGCCCATAAAAAAAGACAAGACGTCATCGTCTGTTAAAAAATAGTGAGGCATCATTGCCCCAAAAAAAAATTTACAAGACGTCATCGCCTCTGAAAAAAAATGTAAGACGTCCAAAAAAAATTGACAAGATGGTAAAAAACAAATATAAAAAAAAAGATAGAACCATGCGGTGTGCAGGGTGCCACCCACGGGATGCAACCCGTGGCTTCCAACCCGCGGGATGCAACTCGCGGGTTCCAACCTGCGAGATGCAATCCACAGGAATTGCGGGACCTGCGGGTTGCAACCCGTGGGATGCAACCCACGGGATGCAACCCGCTGGTTTCAACCTGCGGGATGCAACCCGCAAGATGCAATCGTGGGACCCGCGGGTCGCAATCCACGGGATACAACCATGGGATGCAACCTGCGGGATACAACGAGCGGGTTGCCGAACAAAAAAAAAAAAATCAAAAATTAAAAGTAAAAAGATAAAAAAAAAAGAAAGAAAACATAAAAAAAAAAGAGATTAAAAATAATAATAAATAATAAAAACAAAAAAAATAAAAATAAAAAAATAAATATAAACATGTAATAAAAAAATAAAAAATAAAAAAAAGATAAAAAATAATAATAATAAAAAAATAAAAATAATAATAAAAACATAAATATAATTAAAAAATAAAAAATATAATAATAAAAATAAAAAGAAAAATTTAAATATAAACAACTAATAATAAATAAATAAATAAAAAGAAAAAAATATAATATAAAAAAATAAAAACATTAAAATGAATTTAAAAATATAAAAAAATATAAAAAAGATAATAATAAATGAAAAAACAAAAAAATATATTAATATATATAATAAATTAAAAATAAATAAATATAAATATAAATTAAAAAATAATATTAAAAAATTAAAAAATTTAAAAATAAAAAATAACAAATAATATTAAAAATAATATTTAAAAATAATATAAATATAACTATAAAAAATAATAATAAATAAAAAATGTAAGCATGCAGCGGGCACCCACGGCGCTGGTTCATTTTTGCGCAGTACCCCGCAGATGGGGCCCACAAAAAAAAGCTTACCATCCAGCAACAACCAATCTGTTGAAGATTTTATTTCTTCGAATGAAAATAAGTTCTTTGATCACATCAGCCTCTTCCCCATCGGAGCACAATCAGTACCGTCATTTCAAGGACTGACTAGCTTGATGCAAATTTCATCCACAAACTTAAATTGTATAGGCCATACATCAGAGAAGTTTTTAAAGTTTCCTCCAAGAGAAAGGTCATGCACATGGCGGACAGATCATGACATAAAATGTCTCCAACAAGAATTGCCATATATATTTGCAATCATTTTAATGCTGGGCAGGCATCAAGAGTATTGCAGTTAGAAAGGAACAGTCTGGAATGCCTCTTGCATCATTTCTGTGAAATTAGTGCAAATAAAAAGTATCAAAATGCAGACTAGAGGTTATGCCCAACACATGATGAAATGCTCTAATATAGCAGAAAAGATGCAAGCTATCTGTTACGTATATATGATCTACTGAAACTCAAACTTCGGCTTCGAATTCCTCCACCAATGGTGAACATGATGCATTATGAGAGAGGCCATTTGGAATCAAACCACATAAGGTTGTCTTAGGATTGCAATGACTATTCGAACTTGAAAGCGAACATATCTTCTTCAACACCAATGATGGCTCTTCTTGTGAGATGAGACTCGCCTGTAGTGACACGGTAGACCTTCTTCATCCATGTTTAGTCTATTGCATCTCTGCGGGGCATTCCTCATGAAGCTTTGTATTAGCACTCCAACGTCGGTTCATCTATAGTGGGTCCGTTGCCACAGACTCTCAATCCATGACTAAGAAATACAAGTACTTGGACATGGGTGATCTTTATGGACCAAGACTACTGCCGTGTGAAAAAAATATATAAAAGATAAAAATAAAATAAAAAAATCTACAGCTTGTTGATCGAATTGCTGCACTTTCTTTTGAAGAGTTCAAACTGGAGAAGTTTGATGCAACTACGAAGATCAATGTAATCAAGGTGGTCAGGCCCTTTACCAGTCCTGGATTGGAAGAAGCCAATGATATCATAGAGAAAAATAAAAGCACGTTGGTCTCGAATGACACCATCAAAGCTAGTCCAGACCCGATTGCAATCTCATTGACAAGCCCTTCACTTCTCCGAAGCAATCAAAGGAAGAACACATTCAACATTATCTATAGCAGGTCTAGCGGCCTAGCCACACTTCTTAAGTCTATGCATCTAGATTGGTCACTAGCTGCAGTTAAGTCGACCCTCATGACAACTGCTCAGACCATCAACAACCGAAGCTCTTCGATTCTCGACGCGAGCTCCGTATCGCCTGAAACTCCATCCTTGATCAGTTCAGGAAAAGTGGATCCAGATGAAGCATCGAATCTGGGGCCTAGCTACAACTTTGTGCCGATGGACTACTAGAATTACCTCTGTAGCTTGAATTATACTGCACAACTGCTACTGATCGTGGCAAGGATTATGAATGCCCAAAGGACCGAGTTCTTGAAGCTGGGGACTTGAACTACCACTATTTCTCCGAGAGTGTCAATCATTGAAGTTGAAATTCAAACGGTGAAGCATCCGAAGACCGAGAAGAATCTGGTATTACCATTGACATTGCTCTCTGAAAATTTTGAGACCACAAAGTACTACTGCACAGTCATTGATGCTCCTGGACATTGTGATTTCATCAAGAACATGGGCACAGTCACTGGAACCTCATGGACTGACTATGTTTTTCTTATTATCGACTCCATCACTGACAGTTTTGAAGTTGATATTTCAAAGGATAGTCAGACTCGCAAGCGTGCCCTTCTTGCCTTCATTCTTGGAGTGAAATTGATGATCTGCTCTTCTAACAAGATGGATGTCACCACTCCAAATGAGAATTCAATACCGTCAAAGCATATGCAAAGCTCATGTAAAGCAAACAAGAGCGCAAAGCTAAACCCCATATAAAATGCGGGGCCTAGCCAGCTTGAAGCCAGCCAGACGCGAGGCTATGTCTGCAAGTGAGGTGCGAGATTTATTAAGTGCGCGAGGCTAAACCAGTACATGAGTCTAACTCAGTGCGCGAGGCTAAGCCAGCGCACGACTCTAACCCGACGTATAAGCGAGGTTAAATCATAATCCAAAGTCGATGCTAAGTTCGCTAAAGTCAACTAGAATGCAAGGCCAAGTTCCAGTCTAGTATAATGCAGAAGTGTCAAAATGCGAATCCAAGACTCATCCCCATCTAGAAGTATCAGAACGCAAGGCTAACACTCAGCTCTGCCTTGCCCTATGATGGACTCCCTGATCAGCCAAATGGGGTCTACACAGGGGGTGAGACCACAACCAGAGAACCTCGCCTATAATGCGAGCTAAGCCCAAAGTAAGAACGAGAGGCTATGTCCGCGTACAACGTGAGGCTAAGCCAACGTAAAATCATCTAGTGTATGAAATTAATTCGAGACTAAGCCAGCGTGAAGTCGTCAGACGCGAGGCTAACTCGAAACTAAACCAGCGTGCATGGTTATACTAGTGCGCGAAACTAAGCCATTGCACAGAACTCATCAAGAGTACGAAAGTGAACAGAAATGTGAGGCTAAGGTTCAACCCCGCATAGCCCACTACAAAAGAAGAAGAAGAAGAAGAGTAATCTATTACTACATGACGAACTCAATGGACAGTCGAACAAGTCTTATGCAGGGGGTGGGACCCATATCCAGCCAAACATGGATACGTATGAAGCCAGAACGTAAAGTTATGCTTGCATACAATACATGACAAAGGCAGCATAAAGAAAGCGAGGCTAATACCTGCGAACGACGCAAAATTATTTAAAGCAAAGCTAGCAAAAGTGCAAAAAACTCCCAAACGCGAGGCTAATTTGCAACCCTGCGTAAAACAATTGAAATGTAAGGATAATGTATACGCGAGGCTATCTAGCAGCCCGCGTGATTTCCATTATCGGAAGAAAATGCTAACACAAGGCTAACTTGCAGCCTGACATGAAACCTACAGTACACAAAACCAAGCCAGCGTGCATAATACAGAGCGCGAGACTAATTCCGAGTTTGAAGATGAATCTGAATGCGAGGCTAAGTTCCAGCCTTGCATAGAAAAAACCAAAAAAAATTCAAAAGCTAAGTTTTAGCCTAGCGTGGAAGTGCTATAATGTAAGGACAAGTCTCAACCTTGCATAGACTCATCATAATGAAAGGATAAGACCCAGTCCCGCATAATCTGCCACAAAGATGGAAGTGATTTATTACCATATGATGAACTTCATGAAGATCCAAATGAGGTTGACATAGGGGATAGGATCTACAACCAGATAAACTTGCGTACAATGCGAGGTTAAGCCCGAAGCAAGAACGTGAGGCTAAACCCCGCGTACAGTACGAGGCCAAGCCAGCGTAAAGTTATTTAAATGTGTGACTATACTCAAGGATAAAATGCATAGCTAACTCTCAGCCTCGCGTAAACTTCGAAGGATAAGAAGGCGGTCAATTAAATTATAACAATCATTCAAATGTGACCCATACAGGGAGTGGGCCCCATACCAATAAACCTTGTATGCAATGCAAAACAAACTCTGCACACAATACAATGCCAAGCCAGCGCAAAGTCATCTAAACGTGAGGCTATGCTCATGGCCAAAATGTGAAACTTACTCCCAACCCCGCATAGACTTTAAGAAGCTTAAGGTCAAGGTCTGCGTCAGAGAATTAAAGTGCTAAGCCAACCAGCAGCCTTGCATAATATCCGATGAAGAAGAAGGTGGCCCGTCGACTTACAATGGGCTCATAACCAGTCACATGTGGCCCACGCAGGAGGTGAGACCCACGTCCAGTAAACATTGCATATAAAACTAAACTCCACATACAATGCGATGCTAAGCCAGCGTAAAGTCATCTAAATGCGAGGCTATACTCGTGTGGAGTGCTAAGTTATGCCAGCAACTAAAATACGAAGCTAACTCAGTGTGTGAGGCTAAACCTACACACAAGTATCACCCCGCGTATAACGCTAAGTCATACTAGCCCAGTCGCGAGGCTTTGCCAGCTTAAAATACGAGGCTAAGCCCGCAGATATAGGGCTAAGCTTATATCTTGAACGCGCAGTAACAAATCAAGTTGTACCAAGAGCGCATCTTGAGAACGCATTCAACAAGAAAGTATAAGAAAGAACTTTTAAAGTGGACGACTTGGTCCTAGCAGTCAGGCGACCAATGATCCTAACGTATAAGACTAAAAGTAAATTTCAGTCAAAGTGGAAGGGCTCATTTGTAGTAGAGACGGTCTATTCAAATGGAGTATACTGATTGATCAATCAACACGGTGACCAGATGATGATACTGATCAATGAAAAATTTCTGAAGAAATATTACTCTTAATGGAATAAAGTCATCCGACCTCCTTTTCAATACAGCAAATAAAGAAATGCTGGTCGCTGCTGAGGTGTAGCTTCGAACCCCAACCTGGGGCATAAAATGAAAATGGATCCTACGTCTCTACGACTATGGATAGAGAAAACGTTTGGTCTGTAAGTCCAAATGAAATCCTCACTAACCCTATCATGCTAGGGTAAAAGTATAAAATGGCCAACGCCATCAAGGCAACGGGAAGAGAATAAATTTCTCGCCAACCCCATCATGTTGGGGGTAAAAAACATGAATTGCCCAACGCCATCAAGGCAACGGGAAGAGAATAAATTTCTCGCCAACCCCATCATGCTGAGAGTAAAAAGTATGAATTGTCCAACGCCATCAAGGCAACGGGAAGAGAATAAATTTCTAGCCAACCCCATCATGCTGAGGGTAAAAGTATGAAATGCCCAGCGCCATGAAGGCAACGGGAAGAGAATAAGTTTCTCGCCAACCCCATCATGCTGGGGGGAATTGTTCAACACCATCAAGATAACGGGAAGAGAACCAGTTTCTCGCCAACCCGTCATGCTGGGGAGTAAGAACATGAATTACCCTAAGCTGCTAAGGAAAAGGGAAGAAGAAACGTTTGTCATGTAAGCCCAAACAAAACTTTCAACAACTCACCATGCTGAGGGGAATACCATGGCTAGCCTAACTCATACGGTAATTGGTAAAGACTAATCAAATCTGTTGATAACTGGGGGTTTGCTAAAAATTCCATAACAAATCTATTACAACAGTATCCTTATTTGAACATAAGGATATATCACTGTCCTAAGCTGCTAAGGCATAGGGAAGAGGACAAGTTTGGCATGTAAGCCCAAACGAAATCCTTGACAACTCATCATGCTGAGAGGAATAGCATGGCTAGCCCAACTTAAACAGTACTTGGTAAAAACTAATCAAATCCGTTGATAACTGGAGGTTTGTTAAAAACCCTAATCGAATCGATCCTCTCAAGTTAAGATTTCACCTCTGACAGTAAAACTTTTCTCATTAATTTTCTTTAGCAAAACCAGTAAGTCTTTAAAATATTTGTCACGTTAAAATCATACATCTGACACCAGAATACAAAATCGAATTATTTTTCTCCATGAGATCAAGTCCAATGAAATCTCTGTCAAGTTAAGATTTCACCTTTGACAGCAAGACTTTTCTCGTCGTTTTTTTCAGCAGAGCAAGTGACACTCCAAAATATTTGTCAAATGAAAATCATACCTCTGACATCAGAATTCAAAATTATATGAGATCAAATCCGATTAAATCTCCTGTCAAGTTAAGATTTCACCTTTGACAGCAAGACTTTTCTCGTCGTTTTTTTCAGCAGAGCAAGTGACACTCCAAAATATTTGTCAAATGAAAATCATACCTCTGACATCAGAATTCAAAATTATATGAGATCAAATCCGATTAAATCTCCTGTCAAGTTTAGTTTTCAACTCTGATAGAAAAGAAAAATCACACTTCATCAAGTCCAATATTACAACCTCTGATGAACTTGTTTTTAATATCGTTAAGTTAAAAATTACCTCTGACGAAAATTATCTCCCTATCAAGTTAACAGTTACCTCTGATAGTCAAATTCCAAGGCTAAATACGTTAACCATTACCTCTGATTAGTTAACTCATTCCTATTAAGACCATATCCTCTGAATAGGTCGAGTTTTGAGATATGTTTAATAGCACCTCTATCTTTTCCTAATCCATCATACTAGATGTCACTGAATGATTAGGATTCTAATGAGTACATTAACATCATACCTCTGCTTGTCATCAAATCAGCACGTTAACATCATACCTCTGCTTGTCATCTAACGAGCACGTTAACATCATACCTCTGCTTGCCATCCAATAAGCACATTAATATCATACCTCTACTTATCCTCTAAAAAAGCACGTTAACATTATACCTCTGCTCATCTTCCATAAAACACGTTAACAATTAACTCTATCTATCAAATTCATCACCAGTCGTCTATCATGCACTTAGCCTCTGAACAAGACATCAAAAATATTTTTGCATGCAGACAACAAATTTTTTGAAGCAAAGCTACAAACGAAAATCTGGCTGGGCCGTATAAGTACAATAGTCCGCATCAAGAAAATTCACTAGAAGCAATTTCTGATGTATCGGAGAGGTTCAACAGTAAACCTCTAACAACAAAACAGCTGGAAGAAGCAATTTCTGAATATGGTTCACACTATACCATTAAAAAATGCGCCATACAATGAAGACTACAAAGTTAAAATCAAAGAGTCTAAAGTATTTCGAAATTCGTTACATATTAATACAGAGTTTCGAAAACTTTGGAGGGGGTTATGTAGAAACAAAAAAAAAAAAGAAAAAAATAGGGAATTATCCCGCGGGGCCCACCCGCTGGAATTATTCCCGTGGGTGGCCACCTGTGGGAATAATTCCCGCAGGTTTCCACTCGCGGGAATAATCCCCGCGGGTGCAACTCGTAGGAGCTCTCTCGTGGGTGCCAACCCACGGGAGTGCTCCCGCGGGTGCCAACCCACGGGCGCGCTCCCGCAGGTCCCACCCTCGGGTTGCCCCCGCAATTTTGCTTGCTCTCGTACTTTGATTACGTGATCCGGATTTTTAGGGATTAATTACGTAAATTTGACTTGGATTCGAAGGGAGAATTTGAGCCGGATTTGAAGCGAACGGTTGCTCCACAATCTATAAAAAACGTGAGCGGTGTTCAGAAAGGGGATTCTTTTTGGAGAGAGGATTTTCCAGAGGGGATTTTTCCAGAGACCGGAGTACAGAAATTCAGAGGAGGAGAATACTCAGTATTATTTTCTTCCCAACTCAGATCGGATCGTCAATGGAGTACAGAAGTAAAACTCCACCGCTGCCAGACCCACAAAAATTTAAAAGAGGAATCAAATTAATTTTTCCTATTCTTATAATCTCAGATTTTATTTTGTAAATTTTCTTTTATTGTTGTATTTAAAATCAAATTAGCAATGTAAGGAAATCTATAATTTTTTTGGGCGTACAATGGGTGGGTTCAAAAACTGGCCTTTGCTCTGACTATTCTAAATATTGAATTAAAAAAAGATGATTCAAAATTTTGAATAGAGTATACTAAATTTTTACCCTTGGACCTGCACATTCTCATGCCTAAGTTAATACATGACCCCAGCAGGAAATTAAAGCTCATCAACAAAAATTCTCAACCACTAGTAGCTTATAGCTCAAGAAATGACAAAAGTTCCCTGGAGAACAATCTCTGGGAAAAAGCAAACCATGTATTAAACCGAACAGGACAAAGTATTCAAAAGTCTATTTTAGATGATTTCACATGTTTAATTGAGAAATGTCATGCATGCACCTAAAAGAATGCTAAATGGGATGTATTTGACCAACAGGGCTCCCCACGGTCCTCTCCAGTGTAGGACCAGGAGGGATGGGAATGCCAGCTTGCTGGGATAACAGGAAGAGAGCACACATTTAGCACCATGCGAGGATGCTCCTTTAGGTGTTTTCTTGGCTTCATGCTTACTTCTTTTTGTTGCATGTTTTGTATAATACATGTCGATTAGTTGTATACTTGAGGACCGCTTATATTAGTGGCCACAAACATTGGTTGTTTATTAAATTTCTCACTATTCCATAGTGAAGATATTTACCTGACGTTTTAACCTCAAAAAAAATAAAAATAAAATAAAATAAAATAAAAACTAACTAAAGCCAAACATACTAAGGTAATCAAGAACTAATTTAAACAAAGGGGACAACCTAGTTTACGAGGCTCTCGCATTGCAAGGTTTGGAGAGAATCAGATATATAAAACATAAAAATTAGAGTCATGAGAGTAAAGGCAATTAATGCTTCAATCATTCCCTATTTTTATTATGTTACTAAGTTGGGTGCCAAAGTTTTTGAAAGGTTGGAGAAATTATTTCGAATATTTTTATGTTCGAAAGAGGGTAAGAATTGTGCAAGTCCAGAAAGCATTGAGGAGTTGGTTTTCAATAGTTGGCTACTTTTCATGAGGCATTAATAGTTAGGTAAATTGTCAAAGATTTAAAAAATTCAGACTCAGCTTGAGCAGTGACTACGAACTCAAAATATAAACATAAGTAGAATGTTTTTTTTGACCAAAACGGCGGGTGAAAAAGACCCTCCGTGTTCCATTAGCAAGTAAATAATAGAACAACAATAAGGTTTGGGTCAGGTGGACCCTCATATAGAAGAAATACATAAGTGAAACAACAAATAAAAACTAAAATAAAGAGTACATAAGGGACAAAGTCCTTCTCACAAAAAAATAACGAAAACAACAATGATATCTCCAAATAGTAGCTTCTTATCAGGTCTGGTCCGGGGATGGAAGAGGATCTCCCGAGTCTTCTCCTGATGTCCCTCCTGAAATTTGAACGTGCTCCTCATCCGAAAATATTTCTGCCCAAAGAATAACATCATGAGTAATCATACGAATACAAGTAAGTGGAGAACGTGCTGTAGAATTAAATATTCTATTATTTCTTTCTCTCTATACATTCCAGCGCAGAGCCGCTAATAGTGTCCTAGCTAACTGTGTCGGCTTGCCATTAACATCAATTTTACTTCTCAAGTTGATGCAGATGTCTGTGTTAATGATAACACTAATTTTTTTGGCACAACTAGTCCATAGATCCCTAGTAAAGTGGCAATTCAATAGTAGATGAGAAGTGGATTCTCCATCTCTATTACAGAGTACACAGACATTCGGACCTATCCATCCCCTTTTTTGTAAGAGTGACCACGTGAGTAGGGCTTCCTTCATGGCTAACCATAGAAATACCCGTACTTTGGATGGGCAAGCAATCTTCCAAATCCAAAATGTGTCAGGGAAAACAACTCCACTATCCACAAACTGATTATATGTAGACTTGACAGAGAAATTCCCATCTCTGGACCATCTCCAATGGGGTTGGTCGTCTAACACGTGATTAGGCCTGACGTTATCAAGGAGTTGTCTCAACTCCCGAAGTTGTGTTTTTTCCTGAGTAGAAATAGCATGCGGAGGTTCAAGTTCCATCTGGAGCGACCCCAAACTTTATATACCTTAGCCTCCTTATTTCTGGATAAATGATATGCTTGGGGAAATAATATTTTTAAAGGTACTTGTGCGCACCATCTATCATGCCAGAATTCAATATTGTGTCCATTGCCCAATTTAAACTCCAGACTCGGCCAGGCGATGCGTCTGGCCAAAATCATACCTTTCCAGAATCCAGACGAGACGTTTTGGGGTCCTGTGAGCCAGATACCGTTCCAAGAACAATATTTCGTGGTCACAAGTTTCTAAAAAGAGCCATGTGGGCGTGAGAATACATGCCACCACTATTTTGCCATTAGAGAAAGATTGAAGGTTTTAAGATCAAGAATTCCAAGTCCTCCAGCCTTTTTTGGTCTACATATATGTCCCCAAGAGATCAGGTGGTATTTTTTAGAATCAGACACGCCATTCCATAGAAAATTTCTCCTGATACGGTCTATTATGTTTCTCACCTAACAGGGTAATATAAAAAACGACATATAATACAGGAGTAGAGAAGATATGACCAAATTCAGCAACACAACCCTTCCTCCTAGAGAAAGTAAATTACTTCTCCATCCTTCTAGTTTCTTTTCGAAGGAGTCAAGTAAGGAGTTCCAATCCTGTCTGGAGAGTTTACCTGGTTTAATAGGGATGTCTAGGTATTTGATCGGGAACGTAGCCTCTTTACATTTGAAAATGTCTAGAATAAGGCTAAGAGAGAAATTTTTTGGTCCTAAACAGATAAGAGAGCTTTTGGAGAAATTAATCCTCAATCCAGACCAAGCCTGAAAGCAACAGAATAGCCACTTAACATGTATGGCCTCTCTTATATTACCCCTACCAAAGATGAGTGTATCATCAGCATATTGTAGGTTAGTGACATTGAAGGACGGGGACCCTGGTAGACCATAAATAAGATTTGCTCTCTCTAACTTTCTGTACATAGTATTCAAACCGTCGGCAATCAGAACAAAGAGTAGTGGGGAAAGATGATCTCCCTGTCGAAGGCCCCGTCTTATTAGTATTTCTTTGGTGGCTTTGCCATTGACTAAAACTTGTGTTTTGGCTGAAAAAAGCCATTTTTCTACCCACAGAATCCACCTTTTACCAAAGCCGCGTAGGCGTAAAATTTCCAATAAGCAGTACAAATCTACCATGTCATATGATTTTTCAAAGTCCAGTTTCAAAAGGTAACCTCCCGATCCGGTCTTCTTGACCTGATGGATCACTTCACAGGCCGTCGCCACGCCCTCCAAAATGTTCCTACCCGCAATAAAGCCTGTCTGGTAGTCACCTATCAGCTCCTGCAGTTTAGGTGCTATACGGTTGGCTAACATCTTGACAACGATTTTGAGTGAGCAATTAAGTAAAGCAATTGGCCTATAGTCTCCAATGTGTTCCGCATGCTCCTTCTTGGGGATAAGCGTGACCATCAAGTAGTTGATCCTATCCAATCTAGCCACGTCCAAATAAACCTCATCGAGCATCCGTTTTAGATCATCCTTTACTTCTGTCCAGAAAGTTCTATAGAAGAAAATGAGGAATCCATCTGAACCCGGTGCCTTATCGGGACCTAGCCCCCAAATAGCTTTCCTAATCTCTTCTTCTCGGAATTCCTCTTCTAGTTCAGCTAAATTTGTGTTGGCCGTCCAAGCATCCTCCTTCATCTTGAGTCTGAATGGAGTCTTTTTTCCGAATAATTGTTTAAAATGTTGGTAGATATGTTCTTTAATCAAGGGGCCCTATATAACTCCATCCTCTGTCTGTAAGTTATGTATCTTTTTGATCCTGTATCTCATGCAAGCGGATCTGTAGAAAAAGGCCGTATTGGCATCTCCTTCCTTTAACCATTTGCAGCAGGCTCTTTGTTTCCAAAATAATTCCTCCTTATAGATTTCTTCTATAGATTTCCTCATCCACATAAGTCTGGCACTCTCCTCGAAATCAAGTGGCCTCATCTCTTCCTGTTTCTCCAACATCTCCATTTGTCTTAAGATCTCAGTATTCTGCTCCTGCGATTGAAAGCGATGTCTATATTCCCATCTCCATAGACTTTTTCTTAGGCGGCGTAGTTTGGTACACATGATACCTGTGGCGTCTATTTCTGAAGTCGGTTGAGACCAACTTTCTTTAATCAAGTTGTGGACTTCGTCGTGCTCCAGCCACCATTTTTCGAACGGAATCGCCTATGGAATTTATATTTTTCTTTTGATTCCAAACAAATCGGGACATGATCTGATGTTGGTCTTTATAGCGGTTTGAGTTCTGCTAATGGGAATTTCCTGTCCCATTTATCACAAACTAGCACTCTATCTAGTTTTGCTAATCTGGGGTCTTCTCTCATATCTGACCAGGTAAAGTGTCGGTTGCACAGATGTAAGTCTATGAGTTGGAGTTGTGAGATAACTTCATTGAACTCCTTTCGATCTTGAGGGTTGCGGTCTGTCCTTGTTCTCTCGTAGGCAAACCTTGTGATATTAAAATCCCCTCCTATGATCCATGGGGTATCCCATTTGTTTTTTAGACTTCTAAGTTCGTTCCAAAATCCAGGACGCAACTAGGAGTTATTAGGGCCATAGACAGCTGTGACAGATTGAATCCACCCATCGGATAGTCTCTTTAGTTTGATTGAAAGAGAAAATTCCCCTTCCCAAACGTTCATAATATCAAACTTTTTACTAACTCCAATTATGATCCCCCCCGAAGCCCCCTTGGCATTCTTAATTTTAAAGGAGAAAGAATTATTGGGGCCAATGTTTCTAAGTACTCTGTGATGTGGATTTGTGAGTTTGGTTTCTGCTAGACAAACTATATCAATCTTGTTGGTGCGAATGACCTCAGCAACCATGTGCCGCTTGGTTGGGTTACCCAGTCCTCGAATATTCCAAAATAAACAATTCATAAAAACTCAATCTAAATACTTCTCCAGATCTATAGGAGGTGATCTTCAATTCACTGTCTTATAGGACTTCTCCCCCTTTAGGGAATTTATTTCTTTTAGATGTGAGAGGTTGTTATTAAGTTCAGTCACATTTAAACCCATATCAATATCACATATTTGTGCTAGGAAAGTAACACATCATCGGGAACTGAATTAAGAATATTAAAACCAGTTTGTGAGGTACCTGGAATCGGATCTACAAGGAGGGCCTTGCGTCTCATAGCTGAAACAGTGATTTGACCAGTAAGATAGTATTGACCACCTCTCTTTTCTTCCAGTCTTTTACTGCGCCTACTAGGAGTAATAGCAGGGATGATTTGCAAATTTTCCGGTTCCACCACTTCCGCAGTTGAGCTGATCAATTGTGAATCAGCTTTGACACTCTAATCCCTAAGGGTAAGCTCTAGAGCTTTTCCATCCTCCATGAATGAAGTAGGTTGTGCCTCGGGTATCACTATGTCTGGGATTCCACATGCAACCTGTTCGTCACCCTGTGATTTGTTGTCTGGTGATTTTATCAGTGCCTTTTTTTTTGTCCCGGATATGCTTCGGTAAATGGGAAGCCTGTCTCTTGCGGGCTCTGTTGGGTACTTTGGTCTGCTCTCCTCTCATAACATTCTCCAATAATTTTGCTATAGTATCCCGAGCAAACTCCTGATCAAAATTTTTTAAGGTCGTAAACAGACCCATATAATCAACAGGCTGTTGCTTAGAACAGTCTTCTCCAAAATCAATAGATTTAGAGCAAGGTGGATCAGGTATAAGCTGGGCCTCCAAATTTTCCTTAAGGAGACGGGCTTCTGAGTTGGGCACCTGGGCCAGCCCAATAGAACCAGTTGTGCAAATATTCTTCAAATCAGAATGGGAGCCACTTGAAAAAGGGGAAGCTTCTCTCTCGGGTTCTCTCTCCTCCCGGTTACCCTCAAAAGGGGTGTGGTGGGTGAGCGTCCCAAACGAGGGCGCCCCCTCGACTGATGTGCTCATTAAGTGCCTCTGAGATTTTCCTTTTGGTTCTTGTGCTCCCTGCCGCTCATCTTCTTCCCAAGGTCGGCCTTTTCCTTTTTCGTCTCAGAGACTGACCTCTGTTCTGTCCCATTTCGAAAGGTCGAGGGTCAGATGGCCCTTCTCATCCTGGTATATGGAACCGAGGTTGGAGCCTTGTTGATCCAAGCTGTAGATATGTGTTGCTCTTTCCCCTACGTTTACCCGTTCAGGTGTTTTGCCTCTTCCTTCGAATGAAAGTGATTTTGGTGATGTTTGCGAAAGGGGAAATGGTAAGTATTCGGTTGATCCACCTCTGTCCTTCCCCAATTGGGTTGTTTTTGTGGTCTCCCCCGAAGATAAATTTGTCTTCTTCCTACTATCGGTTCTGAGACCGGTCCGTAGCAAAATGCTCGGATCTGGGTGTGTTTCTGTGTTGACAGGGTTGAAAACCCCCTCTTGACCGTTGGACTTTCGCTGTTCCTCGACCCTTCGCCACGTGTAGCTCCTCCGGGGACCGGCGGGGAGGAGGACAACACCTTGGGATGGCCGATCGGAACCACCGACTCTGGCTGACCCAGTTGTCTTCCCCTCTCCAACCGAAGCCGAGGTGTCTACTCTGGATGAGGGCGCTGTGAGCTCCGACGAGAGACCGGTCTTTTCTTAGGCGTCTATCTTACAGGTAAACTCTATTCTGATAGAGCACAGCTGATCGCCGATAACGGCATGGAACTGGCGGGGGATCACCGATAAGTTTTTGCACCCCACAAAACTCTAGCACAATCCAAGCTTAATTTTTTGCTTGTTTGTTCATTGATATCAATTACGTGCGGAAATTTTATTAGCAATTTGCTGATGTCAGTCCGGTTCCAATGATGGATCGGAACACTGTGGACGGCAATCCATGCCATTACCGGGATGTGTGAGAGTCCTCATCCCCTCTCCATGCACAGACCCTGAACCCGGAATTGCTCCCACGGCATACAAACGGAGATCTGCTTACTGTACTAACCAGAGTTTCTATCAAGGGGAATTGGGTAAGAAATTTATCTCCGACCTTGTCTATCCTCCAGTTCTGATTTCAGCAATGGCAGAAAGTGTTTTCAGGGAATTCTCAATCTCCTCTGCTGACGGCTTGCCATGAGTTGGGTAGATAACCGCTACTACTCTGACAAGTCGTTGCTGCTCCATGAATGCTGACTCGGAGGCCGAAATGAAGGCTACTGGTTTGTTCTTTGGGATTTGTCTAGTCTGTCCCAGTGATGATTCTGTAGGGGGACTCAGTCTCCCAGCTTGGTGGTGTGTTTTCTTGACATGGTTGATGTTTTTTATTGTGTGCTCCTTCCTTGCTGGGGCAATCGGGCACTCTCCAATACGATATCCTAGAGTCTTGCAGAACCTGCATCTAACAAAGGGACATTCGTCCTTGAAGTGACCATAATTTCCACAGATCCAGCAAGCCTCTGGGTTCCCCGAGGTCGTTTTCCTCACCGGAGACAGTTTTCTTTTTCGACCTCCACGGACAGTTGATGCCAATGTATCGGCACGTTCCTTCTTCATTGAGATTTTTGACTTGACAATTGTCCATGCCTCCTCCTTCCCCTTAACCGGGGCAGTATAATTACCACCTCTGGTCGCAGCAAGGAGGGCGAGAACCTCTTCACCAGAGTAAGTGGTCTTAGTGGGAAGGAACACCGAGGATGAGGGGGGCTGAGTCCCCTTGACCGGCGATTCCCTCACCACTTCGGACCAACTCTTTCTTCTGTGTTTTGGGTTCATGTCCTCATCGCTAGTGTTTCCTCTTTGCTTTTGCCTTTACCCAGCCAACTCCAGGCTCTATCCATTGGAGAAGTGAGTGGTCGTAGGTCGAGAGAACGGCCTCCCAACTTGCTCCCAATGAAAATTGCCGATGATGATACCCTGAGGCAAAAGAGAAAAACTCCCCTTCAACAGAGGCGTTTTGCTCTCCCCCGTTCTTTTTTTTTTTTTTTTTTTTTTTTCAGTCTCGAAGATGATCGGAGATGGGGACCTCTACTGGAGAAGAAGGATACTTACCTCTCTCTCTAACATAAGTAGAATGTTTGGAAGATGAGGCAGGGTGCGCAACTATTCTTAGAACTGGGATTTAGTTCTTAAAGGTTTGAACATTGTTCGTTGTGGTTTGAGATGGGAAATTGATGATGGCAGGTGTGTGAGGGTGCTAAATGACCCATTGTTGGATACTTTTCCTTTGAATTGTGCACCATATCTTGTCCGTAATCAGGAGTTTTTACAAGATAGATCAGCCAGTTTCTTTATTGGCAATACTAATTTTTTTTGAACCGTGAGCTTCTATTTGAATTTTTTTTCATGTTGATTTGGAAGAGAAGATAATAAAGATTTGAATTTGGGGGAATTTTTTTTGATGATATGTTACTCTCGAACGAATAGCCGCTTAAAGCATAACAATGATAAAGGTTTGCGAAGCAGCAAGAATGCGACATGATGATCGGATTTTGGCCAAATTTGCTTTTAAGTGGGTGTGGCACATGCCTGTTTCATATAAAATTCATGATTAAACAGCGGTAGTTACTGAATGTTTCTTATTAAAACAATTTTATTGAGTCGATGTATTGCCTACTCTGAGTTTGGCGAGAATTGCTTTCATCTAGTTGTGGATCATATAAAGTTGAGGAGGGCATGGAATGCTCTAGAATGCTTGATTAGCTGTTGTGCACAAGTTGATTTTAAGCTCAATTGAAGTAGTTTCTCTTTTTTTTTTAATTATTATCTCTCAAGGATGGCTATTGCAAGATTCGTTGTACGTGACTGGAAGAACGTCTTTTATTTGTAGAGGCATACTGATAAAAGGCTTTGTGTGCTTTTAAAATTGAAGGTAAAGCGATTTTGTCAGCATTAAGAAATGTTCAAAGAAACTGTGTGATTCGAACCTTATGTTGGAGGGAGATTATATGGAACGAATATCTTTACTCTCCTCTTATACCGAAGCAATTAGGTGTGGATTAATTAAGATCATGCAACTTTCTTCAAAATTTTCATCAATTGATATTCATTGCACTTTGAAGGAATCTAATAAATATGTACTTTGTATCTCTAATAAGGTCAAAAGATTTCGTAAGAATCTTCGATTTTTATCTTCATCACCTTTGCCTCTTTTGGACCTTTAGAAGAAGTATCAAGATAATTTCTTGCAGCAAGAGGTTAGTATATTAATAAATTTTTTTGATTAGCAAAAAGAAAAAATATTGAAGCATGCACATGTTTAGAGCGACGTCCGGATACCCCAATCTGAAATATAAATTGGAACACATTTTATCTAGCAGTAAGCACACAAGGGAAGAATAGTACATAACTTACATCTAGAAATGATAGTGGAGTGCCCACGGGTCAATTTGTCTTATGCAAAAATTTTAATTAGAAAAATAATTTTTTTTTATTTTTTATTTAAATTTATATATAGCGGACTAAAAGTTACCTAAGAACATGTTGATTACTATCCCTATTACATCTTTAACTTCTACAAATTTGAACATATTTCCTTCAATTACATAGGAATGAGAAGCTTCCATTATTCCTCCTCCACTACTTCTGTCAACTGTTGTATCTCTGCACTGAACCTCTCCATTGCATCCTTCGGCAAACACATTGGCACAACCGTTCCCTTCTCACCTTTCTCATTCCTGAACGCCACAAAAAAGCTCAGCACACCAGGCAGAACGTTGTCGAAGCCCCCGGCCGCAGGCCCGCCATACACGGCTGGCCCCCATCCGTAGTCAACCTCATCGTACCCCGCTCTTGTGTTATCGGAGACAAAGTAAACTCTCGGCGCACCATTCATTGCAAGGGGAGGCCGCCCTCTAAGAACCATCAGATCGGTCACTGACTTGATATACTCATCTGTTGCCTCGGCCTTCGCCTTCTTAACCAAATCAACAGCAAAGCCCAATGGACTGTCGCAGAGCTGCCTAGCACTCGATAATATTGCAGGATATACGAAAACATTACCGTAGTAACCTTCGGGTAAGGGAGGATTCCTTCTTGAGAGCAAATTATTGGTGAACATGAACCTGAGCTCCTCGTTTGGATCCAAGCGCAGAGCTACGGTGCGTGCTCGCCATACCGATGCTGCCAGCACTTCGAACGACGTGCAGGGGAACGGGACTTGCCATTTCAAGGCAGCGATCTCTCTTGGACCGAAGAAGAACGCTTTGTGTACGAGTTGTTCATCAGGGGGGAATTGAGTTCGCTGGGATTCAGGGATCGTGTCGAACTCTATGTGAGTTTGTGTTATGCGGGGAGGATTCCGTGCACTGAGCAGTTCCCTTGCCCACACTGGAGGGACGGTAGGAGTGGGCACACCACGTGCTATTTCGCCAACTGCGTTGAGGAATTGAACTATGCCTTGGGCATCGGCCATTGTGTGGTTGAGTCGGACTGCGATGATGAATCCGCCACAAGCTAGTCTGGTCACCTACGTATAGAGATGAGATGTGGTTAATTCTGATTGTAAGATTGGCACGTAGCTGTTAAGAAATTTTTTACTCATGTAAAATTCGTCGTCGCAAATAAGAAGGGGTTTTTACAAATATGTCCCTTACCTTTAAAAATTAGAATTTAGTACTCCAAATCTACGTATTTATAATTATAATGTAGTCCCAAAATCCTTTAAATTACTACAATTTAGTCCTCCAGCCATATTTTTGACTCGAATTTCCTGTTATATCTCTAAGTTACTTCACTTTAATTTTCCTTTCACTCTTTCTCCTCTCTTCCTCTTCTTATTAGATTACCCCTCTCCATTCTTCTCCTCTCTCTCTTTCCTCTTTTTATTGGATTCCTCTAAGTTACTTCAGTTTAGAAATTAATTGGAAGGGAAGAGAGATAAGAGAAGAATAGAGAGGAAAAATCCAAAAAGAAGAGGAAGAGAGGAGAAAGAGGAAAATAATGACTAAAATAAAATAATTCAGGGATATAACGAAAAATTCGGATAAAAATTATGGCTGGAATGCTAAATTGTGGTAATTTAAAGAATATGGGAGACTAAATTATAAATATAAAGATTTTTGGACTAAATTCTAATTTTTAAAATGTAAAGGAAAGATATGTAAAAACCCCAATAAAAAATCAGGACAGTACTAATAGTACTAATTTAGCAAAGAATCAGTCACCCTCGTCAAGTCACCCTCAGTTCTCAAAATAATATTTTCTAGTAGTTATTTTGCGAAAGAAATATAATTTTTTTTTGAGGTATTTACTGATTTGTCCATCAATCTTTATATATTATGATTTAGTCCCCAAATCTTCACATTTAGATTTAGTCCCCCAAATCTCCTAAGTTACTACAATTTAGTCCATCTCTTTAATTTTTGACATGATATTATCATTTTACCCATCCTTATTCATTTTTTCTCTTCCTCCTATCTTCTCCTTTTCTTCATTGTTCCTCCTCTCTTCTCCTTTCTCTTCCTCCTCTCTTCTTCATTGGGAGAAGAGAGGAGGAAGAGAGAAAGAGAAGAGAGGAGGAACAATGAAGAAAATAAAAAGAGAGGAGGAAGACATGAGGAAAAGAAAGAATGAATAAGGAGGGGTAAAATGATAATATCAGATCAAAAATTAGGGATGATGACTAAATTGTAGTAATTTAGGAGATTTGGGGGACTAAATCCTAAATATGAAAATTTGGGGGACTAAATCATAATATATAAAGATTTGAGGGACAAACCAGTAAATACACTTTTTTTTCTTTTTTTTTTTTTGGTGGAACGGAAAGAACACCGGGACATCAAAAGTCAAGTACGATCGATACACCAATTAGCACCATTTTAGGCCAACAATTTCGTAGTGCTGTGCTCTCTCTCTCTCTCGCCGGAGGGCCTCCGACATCATACTAAGGGGGGAGGACTGCCAATCAGAGAAGCACCCCATCATTCAAATCCTAATATCCAAAGTCAAGGAGAAAAGACAACTTCAGAAGGAAAAGGAAAACTCCTCCATCAACGTTGCATGGGTCAACGTGGTTGGAGTCCACCGCTATTGGAGTAAAATCTAGGTCGGCGGTGCCTGTGGGGAGCTTGCGATCCCGACAGAAGAGGAATTGATCGGGGCTATGCTTCAGGAGTGCTCGCGACGAG
Organism: Dracaena cambodiana; assembly: GCA_036321105.1. Lineage (NCBI taxonomy): Eukaryota > Viridiplantae > Streptophyta > Magnoliopsida > Asparagales > Asparagaceae > Dracaena > Dracaena cambodiana. The sequence goes on from JAYEPQ010000004.1 coordinate 47,282,115, forward strand.
GGTGCTACGCTCACGACGGAGGGGGACCTCGGGGTGCTTGCAGTACCGGGCTACTATGCTCCTAGGGGAGCAGATTCTCGAAGGATATCTTTATTGTCCCAAACATGGATTACTCTGATAGATTGTATTTGTGTCTGACTCCAATAGTTCCATACCGATTGGGAACTAAGGAAACACAACTTATGAGTCTTATAAAAAGTGTTTTGGATTTTTAGTTTTATGCATTCCAAAAACAATTAGATTTTCTTTATTTTATAAAATTGTTTTGAGAAAATGGTTTTTATTTGGGAAGTTTTTTAATTTGAAAAAAATTTTAAGTTGTAATTTTGAGATTTTCGAGATTCGGAAAAATTCTCCTATTCTTGGAGGTGTTTCCAATTTGTCATTGGTTATTATAATTTGACGCTTGGTGATAGTGGATTGATCGTCAGTGTATGATCAAGGTGTTTCCAATTTGTCATTGGTTATTGTAATTTGATATTCGAGGTGTTTCCAATTTGTCATTGGTTGCTATAATTTGACGCTTGATAATAGTGGATTGATCGTCGATGTCCGATCGATGTGTTTCTAATTTGTCATTGGTTGTTGTAATTTGGTGAACGAGGTGTTTCCAATTTGTCATTGGTTGTTGTAATTTGACGCTTGGTAATATGTAATATTTACTGAAACTCGTTAAATTTTATATTTTCTTTTATTTGCATTAGTTTCTTTATTTTTTGCTATTATTTCCTATTTTGTATTCTATTTGGTAAAATATCCGCTTTCTGCAGCATGATATTATATTGAAGTCTCTACTTCTATATCAAAACGTCGAACTTATTATGACCATGGATCTTACCAGCGTCAAGAGCAAAGGGCAGCCGACGATTCCATCGTACTCCGGAACATCACATAACAGCTCCTTCAGCCATGGCAAGGGAGGCGGCAACCGCTCGCCAAAATCTTCAAGCTTCACATTCGCATCGGCCTCGATAAATGGAACACCTTCTCCGGTGCACTCCACAGTCAGTTTCCGGCCTGGCCCCTCCCTCAGCCTCCCCGCAAACGGGTAATAGAACACCAGGGCCTTGGCTAAGGCCTCCCTGATGACCTTAACAGGATCCTGACCTTCCATCTTAGGGTTGTTCTTGTAGTACTGGATGAAGGGAACATGGAAGCGTAGCGTGTCTTGGTCGTCGATGTCCGAGAGGGGTTTGAACTCGTGCGGGGTTGGCTCCGCTGGAGCCACGAGCACGGGGGTTTTCCGACGGATGGAGAGTACTGAAGGTGCCATGATTTTTGGAGTATGCAGACGTAGTAGTTTGTGTGTCCGCTGGTGGTAAACTTCGGAGTTTGAGCTATCTATTTATAGAAGTGTTATGCTTTGTTGAATGGATTATGCTCAGTCTGAACGTATGATATCTTCGGTTGATTTTTGATGCATGTATGGTCCTAATTATTGAAAGATCGAGCACGTTGTTCATCTGAAAAAAATTGAGTTTCCGTGAGCCGATTTGCTTGAGATTGAGACTGTAATTTTGATCTTATCTATCTTGTCTTCTCCTCTATGAGAATCACTATTATGTATGATCTATTGCTGTATTACATAAATTTGTTGAGCATGGATTAATGAAATACATAGAGTTATCCATCGTCTATGCTAAAAAAGAGTTTTATAATATTTGATATGTATAAATATTTACTGAAAACCCAATAAAAGAAGAGGCGACCTGGAATTAAGTGTTGGGAAAATAGTGATACCGTATTCGGATTACTATTATATAAAATAAGCTGGAATTTCTAGATGAGATGGAACTTCTCTTGGTGTGGCTGCAACACATATAAAGCTATTCTTAAAAGTAAATCACGTCCTTATGATAAGTTTATTAGGCTAAAGTAGAGGGGGAAAAAACTCACAAGCTATCTTTTTTTTCTTAGAAACCTCCATGAACTATTTTATGTTATATAAATTCCGATGAGGTTTCAAATTTCATAGAAATCACCAAATCGTGTTAGCAGAAAAATTAGAGTATTGATTTAAAAATGCATTATACACACTCTTCGACCTTTCTAAATACTCACCTTTAGACTAGTATATTGATGTATATCAAGCTAGTGCAAGCACACAGTGTCAGTTGTAACGCAAAATAGTCGTTCCCATAGGGATCACACTAATTATTTTATTCTAGCAAGTTACTATGAAGATTAAAGTTGAAAAGAGATTTGTGTTGCGAGTGGAGCTCTATTGTCGCAACGAGTTTTGATTTGCTGAAACGGGTCCAAAACCAGTCCAAACTAGTTATGATATATATATAGAGAGGGGTGTGTGCTAGGTTTTTTGATAGGCCGAAAAAAAAAAAAAAAAAAAAAAAAACGAGGGCTTTCCTTGGTTGTGGGAGGCGGCTGCAGAGAAAAAAAAAAAAAAAGGCGGCCAAAATTATTTTCTTTGGGTGAAACAAAGGAAAGGTGGGGCTGCTGAAATTTTTTGGCCAAAGTGAAATAATCGTGTTGGCCAAAGCATAACGGAAGCTGCTGCTGCTGTGATTTAATTTTTCGGCCAAAAGCAAAAGAAAAAGAAAGGGGCCGCTTTCTCTAGGGATTCTTCTGTAGTTACGGCTGAAACAATAGCACAAGTAAAATCATCATATTTCTTCTGCGAGGTGAGGATTTAATGTTGTATTTTGTGTAATCTCAATGATATTTCTCTTGTGGTTAAGACTAGAAAGTTGTAATTTTATTTTGATATAGTGGAAGCTTTGGATCAGTCCCTGTGGGCGTAGGCATATTGCCGAACCACGTTAAATCTGCGTGTTATCTGTCTCTACTATTTTTCTCTTCGGTTAACTATTTGATTCCGCTGGTTATTGCATTAGTATTATTTTTATATTTTTGCTAACAATTGGTATCAGAGTCTTAATTCGGGTCAGATTTCGCTCAGATCGGTGTTGATTTTGAGTGGGAGTTATGGTATAAGATAGGAAGAGAGATTAAAAAATTTGATGGGACAGGCTTCCAATGGTGGAAGTTGCAAATGGAAGATTATTTATATCAAAAAAATTTACATCAACCGTTGCTTGGAGAAAAGCCAGAAAAGATGACTGATGAGGAGTGGGAATTGTTGGACAGGAGGGCTTTGGTGCAGATTCGATTGTGCCTGACAAAGCAAGTTGTGTTCAACGTCTCCAAAAAGAAGACCACTTCAGATTTGATGTCAGTGTTGACTAAATTTTATGAGAAGTCGTCTGTTTCAAATAAAATGTTTCTAATGAAAAAGTTGTTCAACTTGAGGATGTCTTCTGAAAGTTCAGTTGTTAATCATTTGAACGAATTTAACACATTATGGGCACAACTTGAACCCTTAGATTTTGTCTTTACTGATGACATTAAAGTTTTAATGTTTATGTGTTCATTACCGGATAGTTGGAGTAATGTTGTTATGGCCGTTAGCAATTCTTCCAACACTGCTCTTAAATTTGATGATGTTGTGAGTACAATCATGAATGATGAAAAAGAGCATGGATGAGAGCACAGTTTCTATAAGTACTACTCTGTCTGTTGATAGTGACAGAAGGAAGGAAAGAGGTAGAACTTTAAGCAGAGAGTCGAAGCAAAGAGGGAAATCAAAATCTAAGGGGAAGTTCAAGAAAAAGTTAGTGTGTTGGAAATGTAAGACAGATGGTCATATGAAGAAGGATTGTCCAAACAAAGATAATGAGAGAGCGAATGTGGTGAATCCAAGTAAGGAGTATGATAACTTGTACTTATCTGCTCATACAGAATCAATGTCAGATATGTGGTTTGCGGATTCGGGAGCTTCGTTCCATTGCATTGCTCACAGAGAATGATTTGATAATTGTTGGTAGTGAAAATTTCTAAGTAAATAGGATTTTCCACAACAGAACGAGGAGCTAACTCTATAGCTCCGCGTATTGGCTATTTTAACCTCGCGTTTGAGCAAAATGCGGAGCTAATCAATAGCTCCGCGTTCTGGTTTCTTAGCTCCGCGTTTTGGTGAGATTAACTCCGTGTGAGCAGATAATCAGAATCCTAAATTGATTGGGATTAAGATTTGGGCTTATTCAAATACCCAAATTAAGTCCGATCTGGACTCTAAATCAAGAGATTTAAAATCAAAACTAAGATATTTGATTGGAATCCTTGATGAGTACAAATTCTATTTAGATAGAAACTCTCATATCATCCTAAGGCTATAAATACCTCTATGAGGAAGCCCTAGGGATCTTTTTCGAGTATCTTAGAGAATTCGAGTTACGCATAGAGCCTTGAATTCGTGAAGAGCAGAGAAGATCAAGATCCAAGAGTCGGCCGGCTTCTTCTTCATTAAGAGCAAGAAGACCATCGTCGTCAGATCGTCCAAAGGAGCTACTTCGATAGATCCCATCGCCACATAGATCCCACGATATATTGTAAAAGAGAGCGATAGATTATAAATCCTCTCGTTTGTTCTTTTTTTTTTCTTTTGTTCTCTTTTATTGTAATCTAAGTTGAATTTAATGGAAGGAAAGTAACAAATTTCTGCTGCGAACAAACGGCGACCACAGTGGGAGACATCTCTTTCACCAAAGAAGAGATCATGGCGCAATCTGACGTCGAGAGGATCGGATCCGACGTAGATATGCTGGTCGTTGAAATCGACCAACAGAAGTATGAGAAGTATCTCTCCTCTGAATCAGGTAACCTGAACGAAACGTGACGCTATCGTCGCGTGCGCTCCAATACCCGAGCAACGGGTAATCAGGTATCCACCGATAAACGGGGACCCTTAGAGACCACAGCCATAGAGCCGTTGTTTGGGCAGGAAATCCTAGTAGAGGATGGCCTCTCTACTGCCGAAGAAGGCATGGGAACTGGATTGACCAGAACCCAACTCCGAAATAGAAATCGGAGAGCTAGGCGAAAGGCCCTCAAAGCCCGCATTGAACGTGATGCTAACTTCATAAAATGCGAGGCTATGGTCCCTTGCAAACTGGCTCGCGTTAATCGCAAGACCGATCAGTATCGCGTTAAACGCGAAACTGCAACTTGCATTAATCGCAAGGATAAGCCAGCGTGTGATTCTCCACACGAGGCTACTACTGGACTTAGCGATAAAAGCGAAGCCAGTAAGATTTGCGTTAATCGCAAAATTTCTGATACTTGCGATAAACGCGAGGATAAAATTTCCTTAAAGCCAGCATGTGATTCTCCATGCGAGGCTATTACTGGGCTTAGCGATAAACGTGAAACCAATACTACTTGCGATAAACGCAAGATTTCTGATACTCGCGATAAACGCGAGGATAAAATTTCTTTACAGCCAGCGTGTCATTCTCCACGCGAGGCTAATACTGGGCTTAGCGATAAACGCCAAACCAGTACTACTTGCGATAAACGCAAGATTTTGGACACTCGCGATAAACGCGAGGATAAAATTTCCTTACATCCAGCGTGTGATTCTCCACGCGAAACTAATACTGGGCTTAGCTATAAACGCAAAGCCAGTAATACTTGCGATAAACGCAAGATTCCTCAGCTCCGCGTAAATCATGAAGATGATTGGCAAATTGTCGTTAATCGCAAAAATCGCGCTAAACTCGAAGCTGTGACTTGCGTTAATAGCAAGAGTAAGCCAGCGTGCAAGAATTTTCTTCCACGCCGGGCTAAGATTCCAGAAGATAAACTTCTGCAGGAACGTCAAGCCAGCGTAAAACGCGAGGCTAGCGTAGCAAAATTCTGAGCTATTTCTCACCCCCGCGAGACAAAACGAAAAGCTAATTCTCAGCTCCGCGCTCTAAAACGCGAAGCTATCTCTCAGCTCCGCGTAGATCAACCCGAATACAAAATCAGGGCTGATCGTCACACTAATGGACCAGAACTGGATTCCAGTAATCTCAAGAAACTTCAGTGGGCTCCTAGACCCTCTCAACAGTTGAATGGGTCCCACAATTCCATGACTAAAGTCACTGACCTCAGGGAGTATTTGACCAAAAAGAGAAGTTTAGAACAAGTTCAATCTGAACCTATTTGTCATTGCCAGCAGCTTATGACAGCAGTATCTGCTATAATCGATAATTGTTGCTGCAGCAAGAACAGGGTATCGGTGTTCGACCGATTAACTAAGTCGGACAAAAATCCTGCTAAGAAAATAAAGGCTACTCCCCGAGAAGAATGGAGAATTGTAACTTCTAACATGGTCGGCAAGGGTAAAAACATCATAGAAAAGAATGGTGATTCAGAATCAAGTGATGAAGAACCGAATCATTTTACCCGGCTTAAGTCAGGTGCTATCCCGACCCGAAATTATAAGAAACTAGTGAAAGGTTCTTATGATGACGATAGTGATAATTCGGCCATAGCCTCTCCTCATTTTTCGACATCATCTAAATTGAAGTCAGCATCATATATGATGAATAGGTCTGACGATATCGACCAAAGATTTGAAGCCCAAGAACAAATGATTCGGGAGCAACAAAAGATAATCGAGGATCTTAAAATGATGCTCTCAAAAGTGGTCGAGAATACCCAAAAAATCATCAAGGATAACGTCAAAAAGGGAAAAGAAACTCCATTTAATAAAATGAACGAAGAAGAAAAACAAGAAAAAGCCCACTCGACGCATGAGGACGAGGATAAGTATTCTTTTCATGATCCACATGAAGAGAAAATAGAGAAGTTACAAAGTCAACTCGAAGCACTAATGCACAAGAAGGATTTGAAAGAGTCAGGGGTCTCAAGACCATAACCGCCTGAATGGGATTTGGCACCGTACCCTGAAAAATACAAACCGCTCAAATTGGAGCCGTATGATGGGAATCAACATATTTACTACTCCTTGTCCCAAGCAGGGCATTTAATGGGCAATGACCCAGTAATGACCAAGGTATTCGCAAGTACCTTGTGAGGACTTGCCTTCACTTGGTTTATGCAGTTGCCCTCAGGTACTATCAATACCAGGTTTGATGTTGAGAAACTATTTCTCGCATGTTTCTTTGAGGATGATGCCGAAATTACGGTTCATTCCCTCCTTGCAACTAAACAAGGGGAACAAGAAACAGTGAAAGACTTCATAGAAAGGTTCCGAGAGAAGTCCGTGCATTGCAAACATGGAATGGTCCAGGAAACTCTGGTAGAGACATGTCGACATAATCTTAAAACTAACGTGCTCTTAAAAATGGGGGCCGTAGAATCTAAGACATGGAGGGATTTGCTCAAATAAGGAGAGCAAGCCGAGGACTTGATCCGTCGAGTTGAAGAGTCTCGTGGACCAAGAAATACTGGGAATAATAGGCTGTATACCCAAAATAATAAGAATAAAGGAAAAGCCGCAATGGCATCAGAAGTCGTTCCACAGAAGACAAATCTTCCGAGCCCAAAGCCCCAAAATCAAAAGGGTGCGAGACAAAATAGGCCCCAGCAAGAAAGGACATACACCTTTAAAGCGGAACAGACGCCTACACTCTTCAACCTTCTTCTTAGGAAGGGAATGTTGAAACTTTTGGAGAATAGGAAATCGGAGGACGCTGGTAAAACCAACAACCCCAACTATTGTCTCTACCACAGGAATGTCGGACACCCTACCAGGGATTGTTACCCTCTGAAGAACAGAATCCAAGTACTAATAGAAGCTGGAGTCCTGACGCTTAAAGAGGAACAAAAGAAGGTCACTGCCAATATGACAACCCTAGTGGTTGGAACCCATGAGTTCCCCGCAGGGGTGACCCCAATACCAAAGGGGAAGCTGGTTACGAAAAACCATGACCCGCATAATAAAGCACAAGAAGGACTTGTCCCCGTAACAACTCAAAATGGGAAAGTCATGTGGGTCCACCCTCATTTACTACAGGATGAACAGTGGACTACCGCAGGGGGTCAAAAGAAAAAGCTGACTAGCAATACTATTTCCGCGGAAATAAAAGATGAATACATAATTGCAGGGGCATTTACAGACTCTGAAGAGGAGTTCGAAACTATGGCCACTCATCAAGATGGGGCAGGCCCTTCCGGCACTCGATCGGGTAAAATATATCTTAAGGACTACACCAGAGTAGACCCGAAAGATATATACGGGGAACTCGCAAAGCCTGCAAACCAGAATGGGCTTCGTTTCTAGAAAAATCCTGGAAAAGATGAAGGAGTCAAAGACGCTACCTTCAAATTCGACATAATAGCTCAGTTGACAAATATTCCAGCTCGAGTCATACTTTACGAGTTGTTACGATTGTCGAAATCAACTTGCGAGGTATTAAGAAAGACCTTGGCAGACTCTGAGTCATTCCTAGCTCAGATTGTCGAGCCAGTTGTCCAAGAACAGGACTCTTGCCCTCACTGTCATCAAGTGAGGAGACAGGTCCCACAGATTACTTTCTCTCCAGAGGATATGCAGATAAGAAATATAAAGCACAACAGGCCTTTATATTTCACCGGATATGTCGGATCCACGAAGGTGGATCGCATCCAGATTGATCCAGGGTCTGCACTAAGTGTCATTCCCAGAAGGTTGATGCAGCTATTGGGGATTTCTCCCCATCGCCTGACACTAACTAATACTACAATATATGGGTTTAATGCCAATGATAGCTGTCCCCTTGGAAAGATCCGACTCCGATGTCAAATCGAGGATTTGAGGATGGAGATCACATACTACGTCATTGACGCAGACACTTCCTACAATATTTTACTGGGACGGCCTTGGATCCACGCCTATATAATAGTCTCGTTGACTCTCCACCAGTGTATGAAATATTGTGATGTATAAGGAGAAGTCCGGACTTTAGTTGCAGATAGGCAACTATTTAAAGGGCTGGAAAACTATTTCATGGATGCTATGCTCTACAATCTAGCCCACGAAGTCTCCAACGACAACCTCAGCAAGCCTCAAAAGTTTGACGAAAGCGGCAACGAGGCGGATACTGAGTACGAGCCTCCCGAAGAGAAGATGGGGGTGATTATGAAATCAATCCCCACATAGATTTTAATTTGAATTTTGATAATAATGTAGCTGATGTAGTAGAGGATGAGTGGATTATCAATGAAAATATAAAGTTAGTCTACGAGCCTGCTGTAGCTATAGAGTCTGAGCCTTCTTGTACTTCCACTGAAGTGGATGGCCTATTCGAATTTGAAGTTCTGGCGGCATACCATTTGCCACTTAAGTCATCCCTCCTCTGTCAATCACAAATAACTAAGGGACAAGGTCACTTCTTTGAAGTGCCTCCTCGACAGGGGTCCCAAAAGCCAATCATGTTCGGCAAAGTAATTACGTCACCTCGACGAAGACAAAGCAGTGAAAGTGATGAGCAAACATCACCTCAATTTCACTTATATGAACAGAAATCCCGACAAATGATGGAAAAGATGGGTTATAATTTTACCCAGAAACCGAGATTAAACTTTGGAAAAGGGCGACGAAATCTTGTACCCTCGTTTAGACCAAGAGGAAAAAGTCCAGACTATTATCAAAAGACTCGCAGGGGGTTGGGCTTTGTATCTACTCCTCCCTCATCACCACACAAATATGAAGAAAGCTCTTCGGCCAATGAGGACTTACATCCACTCGACCACGATTCGGATTTAAGTACCGGCGCCTGGTTTCAATCTTTAGCAGTAAACATGGTTTCAGCCGCACCGGAAAGCGACGAGGAACCAATTGACGTTCAAGATGATTCCTGGGCTAAACACATGGACACTCTTTGGGATGTCCGCTTTGAACAGCGTGACCCGCCCACAGAGGATAAATTGGTACAAGTTAATATGGGAACGGAAGAGAACCCGAAACCCATCTTCATAAGCGACACGCTAACTCGCTTAGAAAAAGAAGAACTTATATCTCTTATCAAGGAGTATATAGATGTGTTCGCATGGAGTTATGAAGACATGCCCGGTCTTGATCCTCAGATTGCCACACACCGGTTAAATATTAAGGAGGACGCTAAGCCAGTTAAACAACAGCAAAGGCGTTTTCGACTGGAGTTGATGGAGGCGATAGTCGCTGAGATCAATAAACTCATAAAATCAGGATTTGTCCGTGAAGAGCAACATCCTGATTGGGTGGCTAACATAGTACCAGTTCGTAAGAAGAACGACAAGATCCAAATATGCATTGATTTTCGGGATCTGAATGCTGCGTGCCCTAAGGAAGAATTCCCACTCCTGATTACTAATGTGATGATTGATAACACCTGCGGTTATGAGAGGATGTCCTTTATGGATGGCTTCTCAGGCTATACCAGATTAAAATGCACCCGGATGACGAAAAGCATACAGCTTTCAGAACGCCGCTGGGGGTATACTGTTATACGGTAATGCCTTTCGGATTGAAGAACGCCGGTGCCACTTATCAACGTGCAATGAGCGTGATATTTAAAGAACATCTACGAAAAATAGTAGAGTGTTATGTGGATGACTTGGCAGTCAAAAGCAAAAACAAACATGATCACCTTCATGATCTGAAAACAGTTTTTGACCTTATGCGAAGACATCATTTGAAGATGAACCCTGCTAAGTCCTTTATGGGGGTGTCCAGCGGGAAATTCCTTGGGTTCATAGTTACCTCAAAAGGAATTTTCCTTGATCTTGAAAAAGTAAAAGCGATCAACGAGATGCCGTCTCCCCGCAATCTTAAAGAGTTAAGGGGGTTACAAGGAAAACTGGCCTATATCCGGTGCTTTATCTGTAACCTATCAGGGCGATGCTAGCCATTCTCCAGACTCATAAAAAAGGGGGTTTCTTTCGTATGGGATGAGGCATGTCAACAAGCGTTTGACGATTTCAAAAAATATCTCACGAAACCTCCTGTCCTCATGGCACCTGTCCCTGGGCAGCCATTTCTTATATATGTAAGGGCCATGGATAATGCGTTAGGAGCATTACTTGATCAGTATAATGAGCACGGCCATGAACACGCCCTTTATTACTTAAGCAGAACAATGATCGGGGTCAAGCGTCGGTATACCCCGATTGAAAAAGAATGTTTAGCCCTAGTGTTCGCTGTTCAGAAAATGTGACACTATCTTTCAAGGTAACAATTCATGTCATATCACGGATTAATCCCTTGAAAATCCTGATGACAAAACCGGGATCCTTAAATGGCCGATTGGCGAAATGGGCATTATTGCTATCGCCATATGATATACACTTCATTCCTCAGAAGGAAATGAAGGGACAAGCGATTGCCGATTTCTTAGCAGACCATCCAATTTGGTCCAACTCTAAATAGACGTCAGAGGTTAACACAACTAGCAAACAAAAACCATGGCAGATGTTCTTTGATGGCGCTACCAGACAATCTGCTGCTGGAGTGGGGGTTGTACTGATATCCCCACATAAACACATACTGCCTAACGGTTACTCATTGACAGAACTGTATACAAATAATGTGGCAGAATACAACGCGCTCATTATTAGCTTAAAGATGGCTCTGCAGCTGGGGGTGAACTCTTTAGAGGCATATGGAGACTCTAAACTCATTGTCAACCAGATGACAGGAGAGTATGAAGTCAGACATGAACCCCTCATCCCCTATCATCTGCTAGTCATTGAGCTAGCAGGATATTTTGAACAGTTTTACATTTATCATATATCTCGAAATGAGAACGTCTATGCAGATGCTCTTGCCGCACTAGCTGCGACATTGGCGATCCCGCCGGGTGAAGCTAAAAGTATCACTATTGGTAGAAGAGAACTCCTCCATCCAGACACGGTGTTCCAAACCAAAGAGGTGTGCCAGACAGGCTTAACTCTGGAATACCGTTATTGGCGATTTTCATTTATAGATTATGCCTTATATGGGATACTGCCAGAGGATCCAAAAGAAGCCGCCTCGATAAGGAGGAAGGCCCAGAGATTTTATTATGATCACACGCTTCAGACTCTATACAAGAAGTCAAGTGATGGTCTCCTGCTACGCTGCATATCAAAAGCGGAAGCTGATGAAGTGCTGAGAGAAACGCATGATGGAGTGTGTGGAGCTCACCAGCCCGGTCCAAAACTTGGAGACCGCATAAGAAGGCTAGGATACTACTGGCCGAAGATGATTACAGAGGCAATGGCATACGCTAAACAATGCCATGCATGTCAGGTACATGCTAACTTCATCCATCAACCCTCAGAATACTTGCACAGTACCGTTGCTAATTGGCCATTTGAGGCATGGGGAATGGATATTGTGGGGCCCATAACTTCCCCGTCATCCAGAGGACATCGGTTTATCCTCGCAATAACTGATTATTTTTCAAGACGGGCCGAAGCCGTACCCATGAGAGAGGTGAAAACGACAGATGTAATTAAATTCATTAAGCATCATGTCATTTACCGTTTTGGCGTCCCCCGAAGTATCATTCATGATAATGGACCACAATTCATCAGCCAGGGGTTCTCAAGATTCTGTGATAAGTTCAGAATCAAAGATATTGCTTCAACGCCATATAGCCCTGCGGCAAATGGATTAGCCGAAGCTTTCAACAAGACAATCATTAAACTCCTTCGGAAGTTCGTTTCTTCTAACAAATGGGATTTGGATGAAAAACTAGGAGAGTGTTTGTGGGCTTATCGCACCACCGTTCGCACTCCAACAAAGGCTACCCCTTTCTCCTTGGTTTATGGAAGTGAGGCCGTCCTGCCTCTCGAAGTCCAGATACCATCATTAAGAGTGGCCTTAGCCACAAAGATGACAACAAAAGAGCGTCATCAACAAAGATTGTAAGAACTAGAGGCGTTAGATGAAAAACGTCTCAGGGCTCAATAACAAATTGAGTTGTATCAAGCCCGAATCTCGCAAACGTTCAATAAGAACGTTAAACCAAGGACCTTTAAATAAGGAGACTTGGTTCTGGCTATTAAAATGCCAATGATTCTAACCCACAAGACTAAGGGTAAATTTGAACCCAAGTGGGAAGGGCCGTTTCTTGCGGAGACGGTATACTCTAGTGGAGCCTATCGCTTAATGAACCAGAATGGCGATAGGAAGATGATGTCGATCAACGGTAAATTTCTTAAGAAATACTGTGCTTAATGAACCAGAACGGTGATAGAGTAACTGTCACATCTGGTTCATAATCCCTAGAAGTATAACCATCTACTTGTTCAAGTTACGCAAATGAGCACTTGAACTTCTTTGTTAAACTAAGGCATGTGCAATTAGGCGCCTCTGTCTTAGTTAATGATCCTAATTTGATCATCTTGGAGTGGACAGTTCAAGTTACGCAAATGAGCACTTGAGCTTCTTTTATCAAACTGAGGCATGTGCAATTAGGCGCCTCTGTCGAAATCTGATAATCATCACTCGATTATTTTGGCATGTGCAGTTCAAGTTACGCATCAGAGCCTTGAATTGCCTCCATCAAACTAAGGCATGTGTGTTGGCAGTGAAAATTTCTAAGTAAATAGAGTTTTCCACAACAGAACGCGGAGCTAACTCAGTAGCTCCGCGTTTGGCTATATTAGCCTCGCGTTTGAGTAAAACACGGAGCTATTCAATAACTCCGCTTTCTGGTCTCTTAGCTCCGCATTTTGATGCGATTAGCTCCGCGTGAGTAGATAATCAGAATCTCAAATTGATTGAGATTATGATTTGGGCTATCCAAATACCCAAATTAAGTCCGATCAGAACTCTAAATCAAGAGATTTAAATCAAAACTAAGATATTTGATTGGAATCCTTGGTGAGTACAAATTTTATTTAGATAGAAACTCTCAAATCATCTTAAGGCTATAAATACCTTCTTGGGGAAGCCCTAGGGGTCTTTTTTTTGGCATATGAGATCTTTTTCTGGAGTTTTGGAGAAGTTCGAGTTACACATAGAGCCTTGAATGAATTAAGACCAGAGAAGATCATCTATAGTCAGCCGTCATCTTCAAGAGAAGAGTTCGACGTCAGATCGTCCAAAGGAGCTGCTTGACAGATCCCATCGCCACACAGATCTCACATCATATTGTAAAAGAGAGCGATTGAGATATAAAATCCTCTCGTTTGTTCTTTTTTTTCTTGTTCATTTTCATTGTAATTTAAGTTAATTCAATAGAAGGAAAGCAAAGAAATTCTGCTGCGAACAAACTGGCGACCACAGTGGGAGCCGTCTCTTTCACTAAAGAAGAGATTGTAGCGCAATCGGATGTTGATATGATCGGATCCGACGTAGATATGCTGGTCATTGAAATCGACCAGCAGAAGTACGAGGAGTACCTCTCCTCTGAATCAGGTAACCTGAACGAGACACGACACTATCGTTGTGTGCGCTCCAATACCCGAGCAACGGGTAAAAAGGTATCCACCAATGAACGGGGATCCTTGGAGATCGCAGTCATAGAGTCGGTGTTTGGACAGGAAATCCTAGCAGAGAATGACCTTCCTACTGCCAAAGAAGGCCTGGGAACTGGATTGACCAGAAACCAACTCCGAAATAGAAATCGGAGAGCAAAGCGAAAAGCCCTCAAAGCCCGTCTTGGACGCGAGACTAACGTCATAGAACGCGAGGCTATGGTCCCTCGCAAATTGGCTCACGCTAATCGCGAGACCAGTCATTATCACGTTAAATGCGAAGTTACAACTTGCGTTGATCGCAAGGAAAAGCCAGCGTGTGATACTCCGCGCGAGGCTATTGCTGAGCTTAGCGAGAAACGCGAAGCCAGTAAGATTTGCACTAGTCGCAAAATTTCTGACACTCGTGATAAACGCGAGTATAAAATCTCCTTAAAGCCAACGTGTGATTCTCCACGCGAGGCTATTACTGGGCTTAGCGATAAACGCGAAGCTAGTAGCACTTGCGATAAACGCAAGATTTCTTACACTCGCGAGGAACGCGAGGATAAAGATTCATTAAAGTCGGCATGTGATTCTCCATGCGAGGCTACTGCTGGACTTAGCGATAAATGCGAAACCAGTAGCACTTGCGATAAACGCAAGATTTCCTACACGCGCAAGAAATGCGAGGATAAAACTTCCTTATAGCCAGCGTGTGATTCTCCACGCGAGGCTAATACTGAGCTTAGCGAGAAACGCAAAGCCAGTAGTACTTGCGAGAAACGCAAGATGCCTTACCTCCGTGTAAATCGCGAAGATGATTGGCAGATTGTCGTTAATCCAAAAATCGCGCTAGACGCGAAGTTGTGACTTGCGTTAATCACAAGAGTAACCCAGCGTGCAGGAATTTTCTTCCACGCGGGGCTAAGATTCCAGAAGATAAACTTCTGAAGAAACACCAAGCCAGCGTAAAACGCGAGGCTAGCGTAGCAAAACACGGAGCTATTCTTCAGGCCCGCAACACAAAACGAGAAGCTAACTTTCAGCTCCGCGCTCCAAAACGCGAAGCTATTTCTCAGCTCCGGTAGATCAACCCGAATACAAAATCAGGGCTGATCATCGCATCAATGGACCAGAACTAGACTCCAGTAATCTCAAGAAGCTTCAGTGGGCTCCTGGACCCTCTCAGCAGATGAATGGACCCCACAACTCCATGACTAAAGTCACCGATCTCAGAGAGTACTTAACCAAGAAGAGAAGTATAGAACAAGTTCAATCCGAATCTTCTTGTCATTGCCAACAACTTATGATGGCAGTATCCGCTGTAGTAGATAATTGTTGCTGCAATAAAAATAGGGTATCGGTGTTCGATCGATTAACCGAGTCGGACAAAAACCCTTCTAAGAAAATGAAAGCTACTCTCCGAAAGAATGGAGAATTGTAACCTCCAATATGGTCGGAAACGAGAAGAAGGTTGTAGAGATGTATAATGATTCGGAATCAAGTGATGAAGAACCTCATCACAACACCCGACTTAAGTCAGGAGCTGTCCCGCCTCGAAACATAAGAAACTTGCAAAAGGTTCTTATGATGACGACAGCGATAATTCGGCTATAGCTTCACCTCATTCCTCTGCATCATCTCGGCTACAGAGGTTAGCATCACACATGGCGGATAAATCAGATGACATCGATCAAAGATTTGAAGCCCAGGAAAAGATGATTCGGGAGCAACAAAAGACAATTGAAGATCTTAAAATGATGCTCTCAAAAGTGGTCGAGAATACCCAAAAAATAGTCGAGGATAACGTTAAAAAGGGAAAAGAAACTTAGTTCAATAAAATGAACGAAGAAGACAAAGAAGAGAAAGCCTATTCGACGCATGAGGACGAGGATAGGTATTCTTTTCATGATCCACATGGAGAGAAAATAGAGAAGTTACAAAATCAACTTGAAGTACTAATGCACAAAAAAGAGTCGAAAGAAGAAGGGGTATCAAGACCATATCCACCTGAATGGGATCTGGCACCATACCCGGAGAAATACAAGCCGCTCAAATTAGAGCCATATGATGGGAAAGTATCTCCCAGTCAGCACATTTATTACTTCTCGTCCCAAGCAGAACATTTGATGGGCAATGACCCGATTATGACCAAGATATTCGTAAGTACTTTGCGTTGGCCTGCCTTTACTTGGTTTATGCAGCTGCCCCCATGTACTATTAATACTTGGTTTGATGTTGAGAGACTATTTCTCGCACGTTTCTTTGAGGATGATACCAAAATTACGATTCATTCCCTCCTTGCAACTAAACAAGGGGAGCAAGAAATAGTAAAAGACTTCATAGAAAAGTTCCGGGAGAAGTCCGTGCACTGCAAACACGGAATGGTCCAGAAAACTTTAGTCGAGACATGTCGACATAATCTTAAGACTAATGTGCTCCTAAAAATGGGGGCCGTAGAGTCTAAGACGTGGAGAGATTTGCTCAAGCAAGGAGAGCAAGCCGAGGACTTGATCCGTCGAGTTGAAGAGTCTCGTGGGTCAAGAAACACTGGGAATAATAGGCCGTACACCCAAAATAATAATAATAAAAATAAGGGAAAAGCGGTGATGGCAACAGAAGTCGCTCCACAAAAGACAAATCCTCCAAACTCGAAGCCCCAAAGTCAGAAGGGCACAAGACAAAATAGGCCTCAGCAGGAGAGGATCTATACTTTCAAAGCAGAGCAAACGCCTACACTCTTCCACCTGCTCCTGAGGAAGGGAATGTTGAAACTTTCGGAGAATAGGAAACTGGAAGACGCTGGTAAGACCAACGACCCCAACTATTGTCTCTACCACCGGAATGTTGGACACCCTACTAGGGATTGTTACCCTCTAAAGAACAGAATCCAAGCACTGATAGAAGCTGGAGTTCTAACACTTAAAGAGGAACAAAAGAAGGTCACTGCCAATATGGCAACCATAGTGGTTGGAACCCATGAGTTTCCCGCAGGGGTGACCCCAATTCCAAAGGAGAAGCTGGTTACGAAAAACCATGACCCGCATAAAAAGGCTCAAGAAGGACTTGTCCCAATAACAACTCAAAAATGGAAAATCATGTGGGTCCACCCTGATTTACTATAGGATGAACAGTGGACTTCCGCAGGGGGTCAAAAGAAAAAGCGGACCAGCAACGCTATTTCCGCGAAGATCAAAGATGAATACATAATTGCAGGGGCATTTACAGACTCTGAAGAGGAGCCCAAAAGTATGGTCATTTATCAGGATGGGGCAGGCCCTTCCGGCACTCGATCTGGAAAAATATATCTTAAGAACTACACCAGAGTAGACCCGAAAGATATATATACGGAACTCGTGAAACCTGCAAAACAAAAAGGACTTCGCTTCCAGAAAAATCTTGGAAAAGATGAAGGAGTCAATGACGCTACCTTCAAATTTGATATAATAGCTCAGCTGGCAAATATTCCAGCTCGAGTCACGCTGTACGAGTTGTTACGATTATCGAAATCAACTCGCGAGGCATTGAAAGAAGCCCTGGCAGACTCTGAGTCATTCCTAGCTCAGATTGTCGAGCCGGCCGACGAAGAACAAGACTATTGCCCCGCTGTTATCAAGTGAGGAGGTAGGTCCCACAAATTATCTTCTCTCCAGAAGACATGCAGGTAAGAAATATAAAGCACAACAGGCCTTTATATCTCACTGGGTATGTCGGATCTACGAATGTGGATCGCATTCAGATTGACCAGGGTCTGCACTAAGCGTCATTCACAGAAGGTTGATGCAGCTATTGGGAATTTCTCCCCATCGCCTGACGCCAACCAATACTATAATATATGGGTTCAATTCCAATGATAGCTGTTCCCTTGGAAAGATCCGACTCTAGTGTCAAATTGGGGATTTGGGGGACGGAGGTCACATGCTACGTCATCGACGCAGACACTTCCTACAACATTTTACTGGGACGGTCGTGGATCCATGCCTATATGATAGTCCCGTCGACTCTCCACCAGTGTATGAAATACTGTGATGAATAAGGAGAAGTCCGGACACTAGTTGCAGATAGGCAACCATTTAAAGGGCTGGAGAACTACTTCACGGATGCTTTACTCTACAAGCCAGCCCATGAAGTCTCCGACAACAACCTCAACAAAGCTCAAAAGTTTGATGAGAGTGGCAATGAGGCGGATACGGAGTACGAGCCTCCCGAAGAAAACGATGGGGGTGATTATGAAACAATCCTCACATAGATTTTAACTTGAATTTTGATAATAATGTAGCTGATGTAGTAGAGGATGAGTGGATTATCAATGAAAATATAAAGTTAGTCTACGAGCCTGCTGTAGCTACTGAATCTGAGCCTTCTTGTACTTCCACCGAAGTGGATGGCCTATCCGAACTTGAAATTCTGGCAGCATACCATTTGCCCCTCAGGTCATCCCTCCTCTCTCAATCAAAAATAACTAAGGGAGAAGGTCACTTTTTTGAGGTGCCTCCTCGACAGGGGTCCCAAAAGCCGATCATGTTCGGCAAAGTAATTACGTCACCTCGACAAAAACAAAGTAGTGAAAGTGATGAACAAACATCACCTCAATTTCACTTATATGAACAGAAATTCCGGCAAATGATGGAAAAGATGGGTTATAATTTCACCCAGAAACCGGAGTTAAACTTTGGAAAAGGGCGACGGAATCTCATACCCTCATTTAGACCGAGAGGAAAGAGCCCAGGCTATTATCAAAAGACTCGCAGGGGGTTGGGTTATGTATCTACTCCTCCCTCACCGCCATGCCAATACGAGGAAAGATTTTCGTCCGATGAGGATTCAAACCCGATTGATAAGGACTCGGATCTAAGTACTGGCACTTGGTTTCAATCTTTGACAGCCAATATGGTTTTAGCCGCACCAGAAAGCGACGAGGAACCAATTGATGTTCAAGATGATTCCTGGGCTAAGCATATGGACACTCTCTGGGATGTCCACTTTGAACAGCGTGACCCGCCCACAGAAGACAAATTGGTACAAGTTAATATGGAAACGGAAGAAAACCCGAAACCCATCTTCGTAAGCGACACTCTGACTCCCTTGGAAAAGGAGAAACTTATATCTCTTATCAAAGAGTATATAGACGTGTTCGCATGGAGTTATGAAGACATGCCCGGGCTTGACCCTCAAATTGCCACGCACCGGTTAAATATTAAAGAAGATGCCAAACCAGTTAAACAACAGCAAAGGCGTTTTCGACCAGAATTAATGGAGGCAATAGTTGCCGAGGTCAATAAGCTTATAAAATCCGGATTCATCCGTGAAGAGCAACAGCCTGATTGGGTGGCTAACATAGTGCCGGTTCGTAAGAAGAATGGCAAAATCCGGATATGCATCGATTTTCGAGATCTGAACCCCGCATGTCCTAAGGATAAATTTTCACTCCCCATCACCAATGTGATGATTGATAATACTTGCGGTTATGAGAGGATGTCCTTTATGGATGGCTTCTCAGGCTATAACCAGATTAAAATGCACCCAGATGATGAAAAGCACACGGCTTTTAGAACGCCGCTGGGGGTATACTGTTATACGGTGATGCCTTTCGGATTGAAGAATGCCGGTGCCACCTACCAACGAGCGATGAGTGTCATATTCAAAGAACACCTGTGCAAAACGGTAGAGTGTTATGTGGATGACTTAGCGGTCAAAAGCAAGAACAAAGAAGATCATCTTCATGATTTAAGAACGGTCTTCGATTTTATGCGAAAACATCACTTGAAGATGAATCCCACTAAGTCTTCTATGGGGGGTGTCCAGCAAAAAATTTCTTGGGTTCATAATAACCTCAAAAGGAATTTTCCTTGACCCCGAAAATGTGAAAGCGATTAGAGAAATGCCACCGCCTTGCAATCTTAAGGAATTAAGGGGGTTACAAGGAAAGTTAGCCTATATCGGGTGCTTCATCTCCAATTTATTTAGGTGATGCCAGCCGTTCTTTAGACTCATGAAAAAGGGGGTTTCTTTCGTATGGGATGAGGCATGTCAACGGGCGTTTGACGATCTCAAATAATACCTTACCAAACCTCCTGTTCTTATGGCACCGGTCCCTGGACAGCCATTTCTTATATATGTAAGGGCCATGGATGATGCTTTAGGAGCGTTACTTGCTCAATATAATGAGCATGGCCATGAACATGCTCTTTATTACTTAAGCAGGACAATGATCGGAGCCGAGCATCGGTATACCCAGATCGAAAAAGAATGTTTAGCCCTAGTGTTCGTCGTTCAGAAAATGCGACACTATTTTTTAGGGCAAACGATACATGTCATCTCACGGGTTAATCCTTTGAAAATTCTGATGACAAAACCAGGATCCTTAAACGGCCGATTGGCGAAATGGGCATTATTGCTATCGCCATATGATATACACTTCATCCCTCAAAAAGCCATGATGGGACAGGCGATTGCCGATTTCCTTGTAGACCATCCAATTTGGTCCAAATCCAAACAGACGTCAGAGGTCTTCATAGTTAGCAAAGAACAACCATGGCAAATGTTTTTTGATGGCGCTGCCAGACAATCTGCTGCTGGAGTGGGCGTTGTGCTATATCCCTCCATAAACATATATTGCCTAACGGTTACTCATTAACAGAACCGTGCACGAATAATGTGGCGGAATACAACGCGCTCATTATCGGTTTAAAAATGGCTCTGCAACTGGGGGTGAACTATCTAGAGGCATATGGAGACTCTAAGCTCATCGTCAACCAGATGATGGGTGAGTATGAAGTCAGACATGAAGCCCTCATCCCCTATCATCAGCTAGCCATTGAGCTAGCATGATATTTTGAACAATTTTATATATATCATATATCTCGGAATGAGAACATCTATGCAGATGCTCTTGCTGCGTTAGCTGCAACATTGGCGATCCCGCCGGGTGAAGCTAAAAGCATCACTATTGGTAGCAGAGAACTCCTCCACCCACATACGGTATTCCAAACCAAAGAGGTATGCCAGACAGGCTTAATTCTGGAACCCCATGATTGGCGATTTCCATTTATAGATTACGCCCTATATGGGATACTACTAGAGGATCCAAAGGAGGCCGCCTCGATAAAGAGGAAGGCCCTGAGATTCTACTTTGATCGTACACTTCAAATTTTATACAGAAAGTCAAACGATGGCCTGCTACTATGCTGCATATTAAAAGCAGAAGCAGATGAAGTGCTGAAGGAAACACATGATGGAGTGTGTGGAGCTCATCAGCCCGGTCTGAAACTCGGAGACCGCATCAGAAGGCTGGGATACTACTGGCCGAAGATGATTACAGAGGCAATGGCATATGCTAAACGATGGCATGCATACCAAGTACATGCCAATTTTATTCATCAACCCCCATAATACTTGCACAATACTGTTGCTAGTTGGCCATTTGAGGCATGGGGAATGGATATTGTTGGGCCAATAACTCTCCCGTCATCCAGAGGAGATCTGTTTATTCTTGCAATGACCGATTATTTTTCAAGATGGGCCGAAGCCGTGCCCATGAGAGAGGTGAAAATGACAGATGTGATTAAGTTCATCAAGCATCATGTCATTTACCGTTTTGGCGTCCCCCGAAAGATCATTCATGATAATGGACCGCAATTCATCATCCAGGGATTCTCAAAATTCTGTGATAAGTTCAGAATCAAAGATATTGCTTCAACGCCATATAACCCCGTGGCAAATGGGTTAGCCGAAGCTTTCAACAAGACAATCACTAAACTCTTTCGGAAGTTTGTCTCTTCCAACAAAAGGGACTGGGATGAAAAACTAGGAGAGTGCTTATGGGCTTATCGCACCACTGTTCGCACCCCAACAAAAACTACTCCGTTCTCCTTGGTTTATAGAAGTGAGGCCGTCTTGCCTCTTGAAATCCAGATACCATCATTAAGAGTGACCTTAGCCACAAAGATGACGACAGAAGAACGTCATCAACAAACATTGCGAGAATTAGAAGCGTTAGAGGAAAAACGTCTCAGGGCTCAACAACAAGTTGAGTTATATCAAGCCCGAATCTCACGAACGTTCAATAAGAGCGTTAAACTAAGAACTATTAAACAAGGAGACTTGGTCCTGGCTATTAAAAGACCAATGATTCTAACCCACAAGACTAAGGGTAAATTTGAACCCAAGTGGGAAGGATCGTTTGTTGTGGAGACGATATACTCTAGTGGAGCCTATCGCTTAATGAATCAGAACGACGATAGAATGATGATACCGATCAACGGCAAATTTCTGAAGAAATACTATGCCTAAAATAAACCAGAATGATGACAGAGTAACTGTCACATCTGGTTCAGATCCCTAGGAGTATAACCCTCCACTTGTTCAAGTTACGCAGATGAGCACTTGAACTTCTTGCTTAAAACTAGGCATGCGTAATTAGGTGCATCTGCCAAAATCTGGCGATCCTGACCCGATCATCTTGGTATGTGCAGTTCAAGTTACGCATGAGAGCCTTGAACCGCCTCCACTTGTTCAAGTTACGCAGATGAACACTTGAGCTTCTTGCTTAAAACTAGGCATGCGCAATTAGGCGCCTCTGCCGAAATCTGGTGATCCTGACCCGATCATCTTGGTATGTGCAGTTCAAGTCACGCATGAGAGCCTTGAACCACCTCCACTTGTTCAAGTTACGCAGATGAGCATTTGAACTTTTTGCTTAAAACTTGGCATGCGCAATTAGGCACCTCTGCCGAAATTTGGTGATCCTGACCCGATCACCTCGGTATTAGCAGTCTAAATTATGCAGATGAGCCTTAGACTATTTTACCTAAACAACTAAATCATTTTGATGACAAGTTATCTATTGTGCAAACAAATTTTGTAGCCAACAGGTAAAAGAATCAAAAGATTACCTTTATTCGAAAGAGAATGAAGTCACAAAAGAAACAGTAAAGTTCTTTCTTCTATTACAAGTTCTTATTACAAAAAGAATAAAAGAATAGAAAGAAAGAAAGTTATGGATCTCCTAGAAGTCTCAATTTATTTGTCGTCTCATAAATCACTCTACGACGAGTTTCCTCCACGGAGTGTTGGGCCTACCGGCGTAAATCATCGTCTTTTATTGCCAGTTGCTGGGCCAACCGCTGACGAGATTCTTCAATAGCACGGCTCCTCATTATGCCTTCTTGTTCGAGCTGTCCTTGTTGGAGTATCAACTCTTCCCATTTCTTAACGGATTCCCCTAGCCGAGACTCGCTGGCCACTAGAATAGCCCGAGCCTTAGCTATAGTCTCTCTGGCTCTGAGAATGGCGGCCTGCCTCCCCTCAATTTCGAAGTCCACCATCTCCAACCCCCTGAGAATGGACTCCTGATTGGCTTGTAGCTCGGCCAACTCCCGCGACCATCCTTCTTCCTATCGCCTCAACTCCTCTTGGCGAGCTGTTATCCAGAAGAAGAAGAAATTGGCCCCAGGGTCATTAGTAGTCCCTCAAGAGGCGGTGGTCAAATTTGCTTCGGACCTGCTGGCTTCGACCCTGCCAACAACTTCACGAGAGGAGAGCAGACCTGTTGAAGTCTCAGGTGATACTGAGGTCCCCACTCCCCTATCCGCAAAATCCGTCGAACACACCGTGACGCAACCTCTGGGTAGCGAAACGGGTGTACTTCTGGAAACAACAACAGCTCCTCCTTTAAGTCCAACCACAGGACTTGTGTCTTCTGGTATGGTCTTCTCAGGTTTTATATTTTTATCTTCTGTTTCTATATCTCGTGTAACACTTTTTTGCTTGCTTCTTTGAGATGTAGGTAGTCAACCTCATTCGCCGATGCATTCGACTACCAGAGGGGAGTCTGCGGAAAAGGTGGATTATTCTGGCACAACTGGCTCAGTGGGTGGTTTGGGTAGTTCTGCAAATGAGTTCGATGCAGACTACTTCACGCCGGCCACATGCTCAGTTCCTTCATTGATTCCTCCCATTGATGAACTAGGGAGTGATGACAGAACAGAAGTCGTCATTGCGGCCGCAGCAAGAGAGGCTCCCCCATCTTCAAGTCTGCCATCTACGACACCCGGGGTCTGCTCCAAAGAAACCTTTCCGGTGGTTGTTGGTGTGCCCTCTGCTCCTCAGCCAGCAGTATTAACGCCATCCACCATTATGGCTGTTGAGACGTTGGTGACTCCTCCAGCCCCAAGTCCTCCGCCAGCGGGAAATGAAGAAAATTTGAAGTTCTCATTCGAAGCCTCTTCTGCCATGGGGGGAGCTTCGGGTGAAAACACTCCATCGTCTACTCCTGTTGATAATGCTACTCGAATGATCTGTGCCAGTGATACTCCTCTTCGGGTTCCTAGTTCTGCCAAGTCCATATTGGCCTTACTGGCCCCTCATGTCATGAATCTGGTACAGGGACGGGCTTCTTCTTCCTCGACCCCAACGGACGCTACTCCTCCTCCAGCGACATCTTTCTTAGCGCTGTCTGCTTTAAACACAAACACTGTGGATCCTCTCGAACAATTCTTCAACCACAGTGTAAATGACTTTTTGCGGCTATTAAGGAGGTGTATCGGAATGATCCTGGACGGAAGAGATTTCTTTAATCTTGGACGTCCAATGTTGTCCAGCTACCTGGATAATATTGAAAGGATTGGGGGACGTGACCAAGCAGCTCCCTATCGGGCCCGCCTTGAAGCTTTAAAAGAACAGGTGAATACGCTAAACACAATTCGTCAAGCAGATGTGGACGCGATCACTGAAATAGAGTATTTTTCTCTGTCAATAGCAATGGAAAGATCCAACCCTGCAGTGGAAGAGATCTCCTATACTGAAGAGGAGATGGTGGTCCAATCTGATGTCCACAAGATTGGAGAGACGGTCGAGATGCTGGTAATTGAAGTCGACCAGCAGAAATATGAAGATTACATATCTTCAGACTCATCGAGTCCACGCCATAAGAGATCTGCGCGGCAAAAGCACAAAAATACTAACTCTGAGCAAAAGGAGAACTTCATGGTCTTGGATGACAAGGAGATGTTGGTTCATCAACAGCCCCTTGGATCTCCGAACTATGATTCGTCAAAACCAACTGTGTTTCTCCCAATGTACAGGGAGTTTGCTGCATATGATGCCAAAGGAGAATCTATCGCGGCACAAAAAACGGACCCAAATCCGCAACCGGAATCGAAGGGCGCGCCGCAGAGCACTCAAAGCTCGTTTTACATGTTAGGCTCACAATCAGTCTAGCGTGAAGCGAGATGGATGTCATGCTCAAAATCAGCCTAGCATGAAGTGAGATCGATGCCAGACTCAAAATCAGCCTAGCATGAAGCGAGATCGATGCCAGACTCAAAATCAGCCTTGCACCTCTCATCCTGGCATAAGGCAGCCTTACACCTCTCATCCTGGCAAAGGTCAGCCTTACACCCATCAACTTGGCGAAGGCCAGCCTTGCACCCATCAACTTGGCGAAGGCCAGCCTTGCACCCATCAGCTTGACAAAGGAGAGCCGTGCACCCATAAGCTTGGGAAAGGGGAGCCTTGTACCCATCAGCTTGGCAAAGGGCAGCCTTGCACCTCTCATCCTGGCAAAATGCAGCCTTGCATCTCTCATCCTGGCAAACGTCAGCCTTACACCCATCAACTTGGCGAAGGCCAGCCTTGCACCCATTAGCTTGGGAAAGGACAGCCTTGCACCTTTCATCCTAGCAAAGCTCAGCCTTGCACCTCTCATCCTGGCGAAATCCAGCCTCCCACCTCTCATCGTAGCAAAGGGCAGCCTTGCACCTCTCATCATGGCAGAGGTCAGCCTAGCACCTCTCATCCTGACAAATGTCAGCCTAGCACTTCTCAGCCAAGCAAAACTCAGCCTTGCACTCATCAGCTTGGCATGAATAAGACCAGATGCCAGCCTGGCACAAACAAATTTCAAAACCAAACTAAGTCTAAGCCAGCGCACGAGACTAGTTCAACTAAGCCCGCATGCAAGGCTAGATCAACACACCAGGCTCGTCCAGTGCGCGAGGCAAGAGTCAAGCCTTAGCCTCACAAAAGAATAGAAGGATCCAAGGCTACCCAGCAGGGTCATGCAAGACATACCAAAATTAATTGTGAACATCGAACTAGACTTGGAGTTAAGAAACATAATTTATATGATTTCTCGGAGCCATCTATCTGGACGAATAGACATCACTCAAGAAGCAGGTCCCATCCCCAAAAGATTGTTATATTTGCACCACAAGAAGAAACTCCGGATTTACGGAGTTATCTCACGAACAAAAGGGAAGCCGCACAGTCCCATCGGTCATGTTGCTGCGAAAAATTAATTGCCGCAGTTTTGACTCACTGTCGCTGTGAAGCCCCGAGAACGTCGGTGTTCAACTGATTCTCAGCACCAGAATCTTGCATTCCAAAGAAAAGACGACTGCAGAGATGAGACTCAGGCTCAGACCAAGAAATGCTCATTTTCACATCAAATATGGTGAGTAAAGGCAAGAAGCCAGTCGCAGAAGGGTATGTCTCTAACATCGAGGTAGAAAAGACTTATCATCACACACACCTTAGAACAGATGTGACAGCTCCCCGCAATTACAAAAAATTGGCAGGGGGTCTTGCTGAAGAATATGAAGAATTTAGCGATCACTTGGCTATAGCAACGCCAAGATCGTATGCTTCCTCTCGGTCTGGTAGGGGAACAGTTCATATGGCCGAACCATCGGCCGAGATGAGACAAAGGATTGAGGCACAAGAACGCCTCATCCAGGAGCAACAAAAAAGCATCGAAGACCTCAAAGCAATGCTTGCGAAGGTCCTGGAAAATAATCAAAAGAACACAGAAGATGGTGGTTTCTTCGTCTTTTGATAAAACTAATAAAGAGAAGGATGAAACCGAATCCATTTGTGATAAAACCAAGAAGGATGAAGCTGAATCTAACCGAGACACCAGGGGAAAAGGCAGTGAGGATGACTATTACGTTGATCCTCATGCCAAAAAATGGAGAATCTTCAAAACTAGATAGAAGCCTTGATGCACCGCAAAGGATTGAAAGAAACAGGGATCACGAGACCCTACCCGATAGAGTGGGAGTCCGCCTCGTTTCCAGCAAAGAATAAGCCTCTCAAGTAAGAGTCATATGATGGGAAGGGATCTCCGAACCAACATATGTATTACTTCCTTTCACAGACCAGCCATCTCATGGGCAATGACCCAGTGATGACAAAAATTTTTGCAAGTACCCTGCGAGGGCCTGCATTTACTTGGTTTATGCAGTTGCCTCCGAGAACCATTAATGCCTGATCTGATGTGGAATGGGAGTTCCTAACTCGCTTCTTCGAAGATGACACTGAAGTATCCATTCACTCTTTTCTGGCAAATAAGCAAAATGAGGATGAGATGGTTAAAAGCTTCATCTAGCGTTTCCGCTAGATGTCAATGCGATGCCCGCATGGCATGTCACAGGAGACATTTGTGGAGACATGCAAGCACAACCTGCAAATCGTGATATTGGTCAAAATGGGAGTGGTTGAATCTAAAAGCTGGAAAGAGCTGGTTAAGCAAGGTGAATTAGCTGAAAATCTCATCCGTCGCTTGGGAGAACAACGCCCCACAAAAAACACCCCGGAAGGACGATGATATCCTCAAAACTTTCGATCGAAAGGAAAAGAGGCTATGGCAGTAGGAACGCCTTCGCAACAGAAAGCCAAAGATCAAAAAGAAAAAAGTGCACCCAAGTAGTACCCCGCAACTATCTTCGACTTTAAAGACGAGCAAACAGTAACACTCTTCAATTTGCTCAACAGAAAAGGGATATTCCAGTTTTCCTACAATCCGAGGCTGGAGGAAGCGGGGAAGACCAACGATCCCAAGTATTGTCTCTGACATCAAAACGTGGGGTATGCTACGAAGGATTGCTATACATTAAAAAGAAAGATCCAAGTACTAATCGAAGCCAAAATAATCACACTATAGTCGGAGCAGAAAAGGGTGACGGCTAACGCAGTCACTCAAATAGTTGGAACTAATGAGTTTCCCACAGGAGTGTCCCCAGTGCCTGCTGGAAAGATGGTGCTGGAAAGATCATGACCCACATAATATGAAGGAAAAAGGTCTCTCCCAAGTCACCACGAAGAAAGGTGAGATTATGTGGGTACATCGGGATCTTTTGAACGATAAGCAATGGTCTTCATCCAATAAACAGAAGCCGAGCAAAGGAAAAACTTGCCACGTGATTTCTGCAATCATCGGGGATGACCACGATGAGGCAACTATGTTAACCGACTCCGAAACGGAAGCATCGGCTTTGGCCACTCATCAAGATGAGGCAGGCCCATCAGGAACTCGCTCGGGGAGGAGCTACATCAAATATTTCTCCAAAGTGCGGCCCAATGAGCCCACCGCAACGAATGAAGAGCCACCCTCTACATAGAAGGAGCTCCGCTTTCAAAAGGGGACAAAGAAGGATAGTGAGGCAGTTGGTGTGCCATTTAAGTTTGATGTGCTTGCCCAGCTAGCCAACATCCCGGCCTGCATAACTCTCTACGAGTTATTGCGATTATCCAAGACAACCAGAGATGCGCTGAGGGAAGCTCTGACTGACTCTAAATCCTTTTTGGCCCAAATCGAAGAGGAACGCAGAAGAACCTTGCCCGCACTGTAACCAAGGGATGAGGCAGGTTCCATGCATCACCTCCTCGCCGGATGATAAGCAAGTCAAAAACTTTAAACATAACAGACCCTTGTATTATACAGGATACATGGGCTCTCTTAAAGTTGACCGAATTCTTATAGACCCAGGGTCTGCCTTAAGCATCATCCCAAGGAGATTGATGCAAATACTTGGGATCGCAGTCAGCCGATTGACGCCCACCAACACTTCCATCTTTGGCTTTAACTCCAATGGGAGCATCCCTTGGGGAAGATCCAACTTCGCTACCAGATTGGAAGTCTGAAGTCAGAGGCGATGTGTTATGTCATCGACGGTAATACTTCTTACAACATGCTTTTAGGACGTCTTTGGATTCACTCTAACATGGTGGTGCCCTCTACTCTCCACCAATGTATGAAATATTGCGATGATCAGGGGGCAGTCCACACGTTGATCACCGACAAGTAGCCCTTTAAGGGGGTGGAAAACTACTTTACGGATGCCATGCTATTAGAGATACAGCAGAGGCATCCACGGAATCAACAAAGAATGTCAAATGGGACTATGACAACGGTAACGAAGCAGACACTGAACCCGAGCCAGCATATGAAGAAGACTGTGAGTTCGAGATAAATCCTCTTGTAATCAATATGAATGACTTTGATGTAACCGACACCGCTGATGAGGCGGACGAGTGGATTATCAATGAAAATATAGGTTTTGCTTATGTTCCCGCTGTTGCTTTGGATTCTACTCCGTCTTGTACAAGCACAGAAGTGGATAACATATCTGAGTGGGAGGCTCTAGCGGCAATTAATCTACCAATACGGTCGTCGTTTACTTGGCAAACCAAAATTCACAATGTGGACGGGGCTACTTTTGAGGTGCTTGCTCGATGGCCAGACCAACAACCGATAATATTCGGACGAATTGAGTGGCGACCCGAGCATACCATAAGTAGTGAAAAAGATGACCAAGCGGCACCTCAATTTGGCCATTACGAATCAGTCTCCCATCAAATAATGAAAAGCATGGGCTACGATTTCAACCGAAAACAGGGATTAAACTTTGGAAGAGGACGACGAAACCTTTTACGTTTGTTTGTCCCACGAGGAAAGAATCCCGATTACTATCATAAAATCAGCAGGGGGATGGGATATGTTACTACTTCCGAATCCTCGGGAAGAGAGTACATAGACTTAGCTGAATCAGAAAATCCTAAAGAAATAATAGAATGGGATTCTGATGTTGGTACAAGTGTAATATTCAAGGCCCTTGCTGCGAATATGGTTTCAATAAGCCATGAAGAACCAGATGATGCCTATACACAGCACATGGATATCCAATGGGATATTAGATTTGAGCAGAGAGAACCGCCAACTGAAGACCAAGTGTTCAAGTCAATATGGGAACTGAAGAAGACCAGAAACCCATATTTATAAGCGAGAGTCTCACTTCTCAAGAGAACGAGAATCTCGTGTCCCTCATAAGAGAGTACATTGACGTCTTTGCATGGAGCTACGAAGATATGCCTTGCTTGGACCCACAAGTTGCCATTCACCATCTTAATATTAAACCAGATGCTAAACCCATAAAACATCAACAAAGGCGTTTCAAGCCCGAGTTGATGGAAACTATAGAGTCTAAAGTCAAGAAGCTGATGGACTCAGGATTCATTAGCGATGAACAACACCCCGCTGGGTAGCAAATATCGTACCAGTGCTCAAGAAAAATGGCAAGATATGGATATGCATAGACTTCTGAGATCTCAATGCTGCATGCCCAAAAGATGAATTTCCACTCCCCATCATGGATGTCATGATAGATAACACTTACGGGTTTGAGCGGATGTCCTTCATGGATGGTTTCTCGGGATACAACCAAATTAAAATGTATCCAGAAGACGAGAAACACACGGCATTCAAAACACCGCTCAGAATATACTACTACACAGTAATGCCCTTAGGATTGAAGAATGCCAGCGTTACTTACCAACAGGCTATGAGTGTCATCTTTCAAGAACATTTACGTAAAATCGTTGAGTGCTATGTGGATGACCTCGCCGTTAAAAGTAAGAAGAAAGAAGATCACCTGCAAGACTTGAGGGTGATGTTTGATATCACGAGGAAGTATCAACTGAAGATGAATCCTTCCAAGTAATTTCGTGGAGTATCGAGCAGAAAGTTCCTGGGATTTGTTGTCACCTCAAAGGGAATCCACCTTGACCCTGATAAGGTCAAAGCGATAAAAGAAATGCAGCCACTATGGAACTTGAGGGAACTCCCGTGGCGTTTTACGGTCGGACTCCAGGGACGGGAAACCAAGTCTTGAGGAGCACCACTAGCATCAGCGTCATCCTCATCACCATCATTGTCATCATCATCAGAGTCATCAACATCTGATGGATCGACCGCTGCGCCAAGAAATTCGTCCATTCCTTTCACCCTTATTCTTTTAGCCCCCTTGCAGCTGAAATAAAAGGCCTCTATTTCCTTACAACAACTCCAGTTGATGGAAAAGTTAGGCATGTCAGCATTTGCGATACTATACCACGTGCAGAAACTAAGAGTCATGGCTAACTCTAGCGACTTCTGAGGCAGGAGGAATTCAGCTCCGGTTCCACCAGCTACAAAATGGAACCAGCCGCGGGCACTCTCGTACAAATTTCCTTCATAAGCCAGATTCTTGTTCGGGTTACCCACATAAAGTTGGGAATATCCTAATTGGCTAGCGAAGCGGTTCGGGGTGTACGGTTCAATATAACACTTGGTGTCTTGACGATACACCAAGTGCCCGGGTCGGATATTAAGGAGCCACCAGAACACTTCTGAAGATAAGAAGGTAAAATTGTCCGCTCCCAAAGTATCCTTGAACTTCGAACCGTATTCCCCACCAGGAAAATCTGGGAAACATCGGAAGATCTCGTAATTTTGATGATGGCGGAGCATCTTTCGGATTTGCAACATATAATGACTTTTCCATATAGAGCGTTCATATAGCTCCACAAGGAAAGGCTTGTCAGCAGAGGGGTGTTCGGCCGCACTCATTAAAGAGGGGCAGTGCATAACGAGCCACGCCATCAGGTAAGTATAAGGCATCTCCACCCTGGGGTTTAGAGCCTTCGCCTTGGCAGTCTCCTTTGACTTGCCTTTTCCTTACCCTTTTCCCTTGTCAGCAGAAATAAAACCATTACAGAGCTCTCGTAGTCCCCTCTACAGGTTGCACACCATCGCGGGAAGGAGTCCGAAGGGTCGGCCGTGTGCAAGAAGAACTGCGGGATATACCACGTTCATTGCAATTGCCTCCTTCGGAAAAGACGGCACGACGCATCTCTTTAACTATAGCATCAAGAACCTAGCAATGAGACCTCTGTTGGATATGGGGAACTAAGCTTGGTAGTGGAAGCTCTTGAAGACAGTGCCAGGGTTGAATCCGCCTTCATTGGATTCAGCTGTATAAAATATAACACGAGTCTTAGCAATACGGCGATCGATCTCCTTGACATCAACAGGGGCATAGTCATGAACTATTGCCGAACTATCTTTGGAGTGTAAGTTGGCAAAAAAGTAATCGGCCCATTTCTTGTGACCAATACCCTGATTAAGCACACATGCCATGTCGGCACAGATGCGGTAATGACACATCATCTCCCAGTAAGTGGTGTAGATGCGCTCGTCCCTCACCTTCAGCATATTCAGCTCTTCGGTGGTGGGGATATACTCTTCATACGGGACTTCGCCATTGACAACCCGGACACTTCAAATATCTCGTGGAGAGCAAGTCCCAGCTCACCCACTAGTGTAAAGAAAGTGCCAGTCTCAAGATTGTACATCTCCAGGAGACCGAAAAAGTGATAGGCACTATGAGGAATCCCAAATTGAACATTTCTGATAGCTTTGTATAAGCCAATTTCTCTCAGAACTGGTTCATGGGAATCTAGCATGTATTGGACAAGGCGGGCCCACCACATATTGCCAGAAGAGTAGATCCAGCCAGGCATCCTGAAATCATTAGCTGGGTATTGACCTCCTTGCGCCATGAACTCGCTTAGAAAAGTTCGTGCGCGAATTGGGACCTCTCCTACTAGGTGCTCCTTAGTGATTCTCCCAGTAAGCAACCCAGTGATATATCTTGTGGGACCATCTTGGTAAGCCCCGTGTGTACCCAATTTGCCCGTAGGGACACAATCGTATTCCTAGCTCAGCCCCCACTCCAATTCACGGTGCATGGCTAGCCTTTAAAGATAGACTAGAGGGTAGTTACGCTCCATGCTGGGCAGAAATATTAGCAAATCACCAGATTGGTAAAGCCACATACACTCCTCTTCAAAGAGGATCTGGTCTGACTGCCCCATTGCATCTCCAAAAAGGAACGCTAGTTTCTCCAACACTTCCCGGTTCATAGCTTCAAAGAGAGCATCCGTTATGATTTTCCATGCGGTAGCAGGGCTGTATCTGATCAGCTTTTCCCTGCGCTCTCTCAAACCAGGCTTGTAGGCAGCAAGAACAGTGGTGAAGCGAAACTGGGTGACTGAGTCTGCACCCCTGCCATGGCCGAAGTGATGTCCTTGGGAGAGTGCATCCACTGAGTAGCCAACTGCAAGAAGAAATCAAAGAATCAGAAAAAGATTCTTACAAAATCAGGAAAATTGTCTAAGTATGAAAATGCGGAGCTAAGAATAACTCCACGCGAAGTTAAGTTGATAACTCCGTGAGAACAAATGCGAAGCTAAATTGTAACTTCGCGTAAAGAACGAGATAGACAGCAAAAATAACTTCGCGTTTAAAAAACGCGGAGATAACACGATAGCTTCGCGTGGAGGAAGATCAGAGATCTTTTCCTTCTTCTCCAAGCCATTTGGCCGGAGTACGGCAATCTCGCCGGTAAAAGAAATGATTGGCCGGTTAAAACTGAGCCAAATCACTCTAAAAATATTCTAAACAGCCCCAAAAGTGAGGTTCTTACCTCCGATAGGCGAGACGTGGACTGGCTTGCCGCTGCCATGACCGCTACCGCCGCTGCTTGTGCCAGTCGCCGACGGCGAGGCTGCGCGTGAAGAAGCACGGATCTTGGGTGCCATTGCTTGCGAGATCTTGAAGAAAATCGACAGAAATCGGGTCGAAAATCGCTCGGTTGCCTGAGTCGCCGGAGTTCTGGAGCTCTAATCTCTTGAAAATCCTTCGAATGAAGTAAGGAAGAAAAAGAAGAGACTCCATTTAAATGAAGAAAACCGCCTCTTGGTATTTGGCACGAGAATCGGAGCGATAACTGATCAGTTCCTCTCTAAAACGTAAAGCTATTAGCTTCGCGTGGTGATGGGAAACGTGAACCTATTAGCTCTGCGCAACTATGCAAAATGCGAATCTAACTTGGTATTTTAGCTACGTGTTTCTATGAGAAGCTTGGACTTGGCATGTGCAATTAAACGCCTTTGTCTAAGTTAAATGATCTTTATCTGATCATTCAGGTACTAACAGTCTAAGTTACGCATGAGCCTTGGATTGTTTTTACCGAAACTATAAACCATCTATTTGTTGAGCAAGCAAATTTTGAAGCCAACAGATAAAAGAGTCAAAAGAGTTGTCTTTATTCATAAAGCAAAAGGTTACAAAAGTAGAGGGAGTTATAGCTCTCCCAAAAGTTTTAAACCTATTCATCGACTCACCAATAACCAGACGACGAGTCTCCTCCATGGAGTGTTGAAATTCCCTGGTTCACATGCAAAAGATCTCCTCTGTAAATGTCAACTATGATCTGTTTAAAGCTCTTAGTAGATCATCTGAAGATACTGCTACAAGAATCCTAATGAAGATGCACAAGTTGAATTCAACATGCTACAAGCTCTTAGATGATCATCTCTATCGCTTTGGAAAGTGACAAAGATTGTCATCTAACAGAAATGGTCCTCAAGAAAACTTAATGAGCTGCCGCAGGGTTCTTGTAACTCCTTCAAGAGCTTATCTTTTGGAGCCAGAGCTTGAAACCTGCAACTATGTTGTAAAACATATGCTTCTGACTTCCTTAGAGTTACTTTTGTTGACAAAGATCGGAAGAGGCACATGCACTCCTCTTCAAAAAGGATCTGGTCCGAATACCCCACTGCAAAAGAAGAATAAAGGGTTAGAGAAAACTCGAAAAATCTTCTAAAGTATAAAAACGCGGAGCTAAAAATAACTCCGAGCGCAGTTAAGGAGAGGGCCTCGCGTTTCACTCGCGAAACTAAGATTCATAGCCTCGCGATGAAACGCGACTGCTAGTCAAAATAGCCTCACGGTGAAACGCGACTGCTAGTCAAAATAGCCTCGCGTTGAAACGCGACTGCTAGTCAAAATAGCCTCGCGTTGAAACGTGACTGCTAGTTAAAATAGCCTCGCGTTGCCCCATTTTTCAAACGAGAGGATGACGCGATAACTTCGCGTAAGAAGAAAACCAGAGTTCTTCTCCGTCTTCTCCTCTCTTCCAAAGCCTTACGGCCGAAGAACGGCAATCTCGCCGGTTCAAAAGTGATTGGTCGGTTAAAACCAAGCCAAAACACTTAAAAATTGTTCTAAGGAGTCCGCAAAGTTGAGATTTCTACCTCCAATGGGTGCGGCATGAACTGGTTTACCGCTGTATCCGCTCCCTCGGCCACTGCCGCCGCTACTAACGACGGCTGCCGATGGTGAGGAGGCGTGAGATGCCGTACTCTTCTTAGATGACATCCTGATGATGAAAATCTATGGAAAATCGAACGAAGTCCAATCAAATGACCGCTCGTTCGAGTCGCCCGGTCGCCGGAGCTCCAGATTTCTGGATTCTTTGAATGAAGTGAGGAAAAAAAAGTTAAAGACTCTATTTAAAAGAGAGAACCCGCCTCTTGGTACTCGGCGCAAGGTTCGGAGTAATTACTGAGCAATTACTAAGTAATTACTGAGTAGTTAATAAGCAATTACTCACTGAAAAGCGAAGCTACTTAACTTCGCATGGTAACAAAACGCGAGATAAACTTGGTATTTTAACTCCGTATTTTTTGTTTGAAGATCCAAAATATTTCAAAATTTGCTAAGTTCTAAGCCATTTTGAAAACTTTGGAGGGAGTTCTGTTGGCAGTGAAAATTTTTAAGTAAATAGAGTTTTCCACAACAGAACGCGGAGCTAACTCAGTAGCTCCGCGTTTGGCTATATTAGCCTCGCGTTTTAGTAAAACGCGGGGCTATTCAATAACTCCGCGTTCTGGTCTCTTAGCTCCTCGTTTTGATGCGATTAGCTCCCCGTGAGTAGATAACCAAAATCTCAAATTGATTCAGATTATGATTTGGGCTTATCCAAATACCCAAATTAAGTCTGATCAGAACTCTAAATCAAGAGATTTAAATTAAAACTAAGATATTTGATTGGAATCCTTGGTGAGTACAAATTCTATTTAGATAGAAACTCTCAAATCATCCTCAGGCTATAAATACCCTCTTGGGGAAGCCCTAGGGGTCTTTTTTTGGGCATCTGAGATCTTTTTCTGGAGTTTTGGAGAAGTTCGAGTTACGCATAGAGCCTTGAATGAATCAAGACAAGAAAAGATCATTTATAGTCAGCCGCCATCTTCAAGAGAAGAGTTCGACGTCAGATCGTCCAAAAGAGCTGCTTAACAGATCCCATTGCCACACAGATCCCACATCATATTGTAAAAGAGAGCGATTGAGATATAAAATCCTCTCGTTTGTTCTTTCTTTTTCTTGTTTACTTTCATTGTAATTTAAGTTAATTCAATGGAAGGAAAGCAAAGAAATTCTGCTGCGAACAATATGCAATTAGGCGCCTCTGTCTAAGTTAATGATCCTGACCCAATCATCCTGGTGTAAGTGTTTGAACATCTTCACCAAACTACCATTTAGCTCTATTCAATGGACTTTACCGAGGTTAATAATTGTAACTCGG
Organism: Dracaena cambodiana; assembly: GCA_036321105.1. Taxonomy (NCBI): domain Eukaryota; kingdom Viridiplantae; phylum Streptophyta; class Magnoliopsida; order Asparagales; family Asparagaceae; genus Dracaena; species Dracaena cambodiana. The sequence continues at coordinate 47,318,858 of JAYEPQ010000004.1, forward strand.
TCGGTATTAACAGTCTAAGTTACGCAGATGAGCCTTGGATTGTTTTACCAAAACAATGAACTATTTTGATGACAAGTTATTTGTTGTGCAAGCAAACTTTTGAAGCCAACAAATAAAAGAATCAAAAGAGTTATCTTTATTCATAAATTAAAAGAATAAAGTTACAAAAGAATCCAAAGAATCATTAAGTTCTTTCTTCTATTACAAAGTTCTTTTACAAAAAGAATAAAGAATAAAAAATAAAGAATAAAAAGAAATGAAGTTATGGATCTCCCAAAAGCTTCAACTTATTCGTCGTCTCATCGATGGCTCGACGGCGAGACTCCTCCACGGAGTGTTGAGCTTGCCGACGCAAATCATCGTCATTTATTGCGAGTTGCTGGGTCAACCGCTGACGAGACTCTTCGATAGCGCGGCTCCTTATTATGCCCTCCTGCTCGAGCTGTCCTTGTTGAAGGATCAGCTATTCCCGTTTCTTAACAGATTTCCCTAGCCGAGACTCGTTGGCTTCTGGAATAGCCCGAGCCTTAGCAATAGTCTCCCTGGCTTTAAGAATGGCGGCCTGGCTCCCCTCAATTTCGAAGTCCACCATCTCCAACCCCCTGAGAATGGACTCCTGATTGGCTCGTAGTTCTGCCAACTCCCGCGACCATCCTTCTTCCTGTCGCCTCAACTCCTCTTGACGAGCTGCTAACTCTGCCCGTAGCCACGCCAACTCTATTTCAGTGATCGCTTCTACATCCGCTTGACGGACTGTGTTTAGCATGTTCACTTGCTCTTCCAAAGCTTCAAGGCGGGCCCAGTAAGGAGCTGCTCGGTCACGTCCCCCAATCTTTTAGATATTATCCAGATAGCTGGACAATATTGGACGTCCAAGATTAAGGAAATCTCTTCCATCCAGGATCATCCCAATACATCTCCTTAGCAACCGCATAAAGTCATTAACACTGTGGTTGAAGAATTCTTCAAGAGGGTCCACAGTGTCTGTATTTAAAGCAGGCAGTGCTAAGGAAGATGTCGCTGGGGGAGGAGTGGCGTCCGTTGGAGTCGAGGAAGAAGAAGCCCTTTCCTGTACCAGATTCATAACATGCGGGGCCAGTAAAGCCAATATGGACTTGGCAGAACTGGGAACCCGAGGAGAAGTATCATTAATACAGGTCATTCGAGCAACACCACCAGCAGGGGTAGAAGATGGAGTGTCTTCACCCGAAACTCCTCCTGTGACAAAAGTGGTTTCGAATGAGAACTTCAAATTTTCTTCATCTCCCGTTGGCAGAAGACTTGGAGCGGGAGGAGTCGCAGGTGTCTCAACAGCCATTATCGTTGAAGGCATTAATACCGCCGGCTTAGGAGTAGAGGGCACACCAACTACTACTGAAAAAGTTTCCTCGGAGCAGACCATTGGTGTTGGAGACGGCAGACTTGGAGATGGGGTAGCTTCTCTTGCTGCGGCCGCGACAACGACCTCTGTCCTATCATCACTCCCGAGCTCATCAATTGAGGGAACTGAAGTGGGAACAGAGAGAGGAGGTGGCGTGAAATAATCCACGCCAAACTCCTCCGCCGAACTACCTAGACCACCCACCGAGCCGGTGGTGCCAGAATAGTCGACCAGCTCCTCGGACTCTACCCTGGTAGTTGAATGCATAGGAGAGTGGATCTGACTATCTGCATCTCAGAAAAGCAAACAAGGAGTGTTACATATAATACAGAAAAAGGAACAGAAGATATAATATAAAATTTAAAAAGAACCATACCTAGAGATACAAGTCATGTGGTTGGACTTGAAGGAGGAGTCATCGTTGTCTCTGAAAGTACACCCGTCTCGCCACCCAAAGATTGCGTCGTAGTGTACTCGGCTGATTCTTGAATTGGCAGCCGAACCACAGCATCAGATGCTTCACGGGTGTTAGGGATTTCACCAGGCGCATTCTCCTCTGCCGGCTCAGATGGCAGGGTTGAGGCTAACAAGTCCAAAGCAAACTTGATCGCCGCCTCTTGAGGGACTAATAGGGTCCCCGGGGCCAACTTCTTCTTCTTCTTGGACGGTCCTTCTCTCGGGGCTCCGCTGCGTTTGACGGTCGGACTCCGGGAACGAGTGACCATGGGTTGGGGAGCACCTCCAACATCAGCGTCATCATCGTCACCATCATCGTCATCAGAGTAGCCAACATCTGACGGGTCAGCCGCCGCGCCAAGGAACTCGTCCATGCCTTTCACTCTTACTCTTTTAGCACCCTTGCGGCTAGAGTAAAATGCTTCTATTTCTTTGCAACAACTTCGTTTGATGGAGAAGTTGGGCACCTCAGCATTAGCAACGCTGTACCACGTGCAGAAGCTAAGAGTCATGGCCAGCTCTGGCGACTTCTGAGGCAGGACGAATTCAGCCCCGGTTCCACCAGCTACTAAATGGAACCAGCCGCGAGCGCCCTCATACAAGTTCCCCTCATAGGCCAGCTTCTTATTTGAGTTATCCACATAAAGTTGAGAATACCCAAACTGACGAGCGAAGCGACTCGGGGTGTACGGTTCAATATGACACACGGTGTCTTGGCGATACACCAAGTGCCCCGGGTGAATATTAAGGAGCCACCAGAGCGCTCCTGAGGAAAAGATAGTGAAATTATCTGTCCCTGCAATATCCTTGAACTTCGACCTGTATTCTCCATCGGGGAAGTCGGGGAAGAATCGGAAGATCTCATAATTTTGGTGATGGCGGAGTGTCTTCCGGATTCGAGACATATAGTGACTCTTCCATGAGGAGCGTTCGTATAGCTCCACAAGGAATGGCTTGTCAGCTGGAGGGCATTCAGCTGCACTCATCAGAGAGGGGCAGTGCATGACAAGCCACGCCATCAAGTAGGTATAAGGCATCTCCACCCTGGGATTTGGAGTCTTCGCCTTGGCAGTCTCCTTTGACTTGTCTTTTCCTTTCCCTTTCCCCTTGTCGGCGGGAATAAAACCATTACAGAGCGTTCGTGTCCACTCTGTAGGTTGCAAACCATAGTGGGAAGGAGTCCAAAAGGTCGGTCGTATGCGAGCAGAACCGCTGGGTATACCACGTTCATTGCAATCGCCTCTTTTGGCAATGACGGCACGACGCATCTTTTCAACCACAGCATCAAGAACCCAGCAATAAGACCTCTATTGGATACTGGGAATTGAGCTTGGTAGTGAAAACTCTTGAAGATGGTGCTAGGACTGAATCCACCTTCGTTGGATACAGCAGTATAAAATATAGTGCGTGTCTTGGCAATGCGGCAATCGATCTCCTTAACGTCAACAAGAGCATAGCCATGAACTGTTGCTGAACTCTCTTTGGAGTTCAAGTTGGCGAAAAGGTAATCAGCCCACTTCTTGTGGTCGATACCCTGATTACGCACACCTGCCATGTCGGCGCAGATGCGATAATGGCACATCATCTCCCAGTAGGTGGCATAGATACGCTCGTCCCTCACCATCAGTATGTTCAATTCTTCGGTGGTAGGGATGTACTCTTCATAGGGGACTTCGCCCATTGATAACCCAGACACCTCAAAGATCTCGTGGAGAGCAAACCCCAGATCACCCACTGGTGTAAAGAAAGTGCCAGACTCCGGGTTATACATCTCCAAAAGACTAAAGAAGTGATAGGTACTTTGAGGAATCCCGAATTGAATATTTCTGATAGTTTTGAATAAGCTAATCTCTCTCAGAACTGGTTCATGGGAATCCAGCATGTATTGGACGAGGCGGGCCCACCACATGTTGCCAGAAGAGTAGACCCAGCCGGGCATCCTGAAATCATTGGCTGGATATTGGTCTTCTTGCGCCATGAACTCACTTAGGAAAGTTCGTGCGCGAATTGGAACCTCTCCTACTGGGTGCTCCTTAGTGATTCTTCCCGGAAGCAACCCAGTGATACATCTTGTGGGACCATCTTGGTAAGCCCCGTGTGTGCCCAACTTGCCTGTAGGGAAGCAATTGTACTCCTGGCTCAGTCCCCACTCTAACTCACGATGCATCGCCAGTCTCTGAAGATAAACTAGAGGGTAACTGTGCTCCATGCTAGGGAGAAACATTAGCAAGTCACCAGTTTAGTAGAGCCACATGCACTCCTCTTCAAAGAGGATCTGGTCTGATTGCCCCATTGCGTCTCCAAACAAAAATGTGGGCTTCTCCTAAACTTCCCGGTTGGTGGCCTCGAAGGCAGCATCAGTTATAATTTTCCTTGCGGTAGTAGGGTGATACTTTATCAGCTTCTCCCTACGCTCCCTCAAGCCTGACTTGTATGCAGCAAGGATAGTTGTGAAGCAGAATTAGGTCGTCGGATCCGCACCCCCAACAAATCCGAAATAGTGCCTATGGGGAGAGCTTCCACTGAATACCCCACTGCAAAAAAGAGAATCAAGAGTTAGAAAAAGATTTGAGAAATTCAGGAAAATTTTCTAAGTATAGAAATGCAGAGCTAAAAATAACACCGCGCGAAACTAAAAATTAGACCGTGCGAAGCTAAAAATAACTCCACGCGAAGCTAAAAATAACACCAAGCGAAGCTAAAAATAACACCGCGCGAAGCTAAAAATAACTCCGCACGAAGCTAAAAATTAGACCGCGCGAAGCTAAAAATAACTCAGCGCAAAGCTAAGAATAAACTCCGCGCAAAGTTAATGAGATAGCCTCTTCATAACCTCGCGTTAAAACGCGACAGCTAGTCAAAATAGCCCCGTGTTTCAAACGCGAGGATAACGCGATAGTTTCGCGTAGAAGAAGACCAGAGGCCTTTCTTCTTCTCCAAGCCGTACGGCCGGAGTACGACGATTTCTTCGCCAAAAAAGATGATTAGCCGGTTAAAACCGAGCTAAATCACTCCTAAATGGTCCCTAAAGAGTCCAAAAAAGAAGATTCTTACCTCCAATAGGCGCGGCATGGACTGGTTCGCCGCTATAGCCACTGCCGTCGCTGCTTGCGCCAGCCGCTGACAGCGAGGATGCGCGAGAAGAGGCGCGAGTCTTGGGTGCCATTGATTTTCAAGAAATCTTGAAGAAAATCGAAGAAATCGGCAAGAAATCGCTCGGGTCGCTAGGGTTTCCGGTCGCCGATCGCCTGAGTTTGTTGGGTTCTTGAAATCTTCGAATGAAGTGAGGAAGAAGAAGAAGAGACTCTATTTAAATGAAAAAATCCGCCCCTTGGTATTCGGCGCAAGAATCGGAGCAATTACTGAAGCCATTAGCTTTGCGTAGTGATGCAAAACGCGAAGATAACTTAGTATTCTAACTCCGCGTTTTCAGTTTGAAGATCCAAAGTATTTCAAAATTTGCTAAATTCTAAGCCATTTTGAAAACTTTGGAGGGGGTTCTGTTGGTAGTGAAAATTTCTAAGTAAATAGGATTTTCCACAATAGAACGCGGAGCTAACTCTATAGCTCCGCGTATTGGCTATTTTAGCCTCGCGTTTGAGCAAAACGCGGAGCTAATCAATAGGTCGCTCAGATTAACTCTGCGTGAGCAGATAATCAGAATCCTAAATTGATTGATATTAAGATTTGGGCTTATCCAAATACCCAAATTAAGTCCGATCAGGACTCTAAATATAGAGATTTAAAATCAAAACTAAGATATTTGATTGGAATTCTTGATGAGTACAAATTCTATTTAGATAGAAATTCTCATATCATCCTAAAACTATAAATACCCCTTTGAGGAAGCCCTAGGGATCTTTTTCGAGCATCTTAGAGAATTCGAGTTACGCATAGAGCCTTGAATTCGTGAAGAGCAGAGAAGATCAAGATTCAAGAGTTGGCCAGCTTCTTCTTCATAAGAGCAAGAAGACCATCGTCGTCAGATCGTCCAAAGGAGCTACTTCGATAGATCCCATCGCCACATAGATCCCACGATATATTGTAAAAGAGAGCGATAGATTATAAATCCTCTCGTTTGTTCTTTTTTTCTTTTGTTCTCTTTCATTGTAATCTAAGTTGAATTCAATGGAAGGAAAACAACAAATTTCTGCTGCGAACAATAATTATGTTCAAGGTGAATTTGGGCATGTGACTATTGGTAATGGGCATGAATGCAAGAATGTCGGTAAGGGGACAATTCAGTTGAGGTTGCACAATGGTGGAAAGTTATTTTTATAACAGGTCAGGCACATACCAAATTTGAAGAAGAATTTGATATTTGTTAGTAAGCTGGATGGCTAAGGTTATCAAATATCACTTGAGAGGAAATAGTGGAAGATCAGCAAAGGAGTAAGGTAGTGGTCAATGGTGAGAAAGTGGGAATTCTATATTTACTCTCAAACTCGGTGGATCACATTGTTTCTTTGGCCACTGTAAAGAATGAGAAGACTACCTTATGGCATCAAAGGCTCGGTCACTTGAGTGAGAGCGGCATGAGGGTATTGCAATCCAGAGGTAAGTTGACAGATATGAAAGATGTTAACTTTGATTTCTGTGAGAACTGTGTGTTTGGGAAGAAGAAAAGAGTTAGTTTTATAAAGGATGGCAAGGAGAAGAAAATCGAGAGATTGGAGTTGGTATATACAGATGTATGGGGGCCTTCTTCGGCGAAGTCTCTTGGAGGTAATTCTTATTTTGTCACTTTCATAGATAATGCAAGCAAGAAAACATGGGTGTTTGCATTTAAGCAAAAATCCGATGTCTTCAAGATTTTCAAGGTATGGAAAGCTCTTGTTGAGAATGAAACAGGTATAAAGGTGAAATGTCTGTTGTCAGACAATGATGAGGAATTCTGCAATAGGGAGTTCGATAACTATTGCTCAACCCACGAGATCAGGAGAGTAAAAACTGTACCGAGGACACTGCAGCAGAACGACGTGGCTGAGAGGATGAATAGAACCATTTTGGAGCGAGCTCGAAGTATGAGACTACATGCAGGTTTGCCTTTGCAACTTTGGAGAGCCGCTGTATATACGGCAGTCTATCTGATTAACAGGAGTCCAGCTAATATTATAGATGGAGGAATTCCAGAGGAGGCGTGGTCTGGTAAAACTGTGGATTATTCAGTCTTAAAAGTATTTGGTTGTATAGCATATGCACTTGTGGATCATGAGATGATAAAGAAGCTTGATTCTAAATCTCAGAAGTGTGCATTCATTGGATACGGTGGCGACAAATATGGTTATCGCTTGTGGAATTATGAGCATAACAAGGTGATTCGTAGCAGAGATGTAGTATTTAATGAGGGTTGTATACATAAAGACCGAATGGAGAATAAGAGTGAGAAAACAGTTGAAAAAAAGCACTTGGAACTGGATGAGCCACAGTATGGTATGGATCCCATGGATAAAAGAAAAGAAGAAATACCTACATCTGAAGGAGAAGAAACGGCTACACCTGAGAATACACAAGTTTCAGATGAGACCGAATATGAGAGTGAGCCACTGACTGAAGTAGATGGTTCCAGTAGTTCATCAGAGAGTGTTCCCTCTGTGATTTTTTTTTTTAAAATGGAATATTAGTGATATATTGTTAATAGTACAAGAATAATTATTACAGTTAACCCTAAAATCTATTTTACTACTCAAAATTAATGCTCTTAGTTGTCAAGTTTTTACTAGTGTTAGTTGACATAAAACTGACATCTCACATATTACGCTCAGAAAACTGCATCAACATAAGGCAATATAAGGCTAAAACATGAAAAGTTTTATGCTAGTATTATAACTAAATACTAAAGAAAAGAAAACACATGCATGCACACGTTCAAGATGTACTGTAAGTAGAAATGAGAATGAGTAGGTCCAAAAATCAGTCTTTGCTACGACTATTCTAAATATTAAATTAAAAAAGATGATTCAAGATTTTGAATAGAGTATACCAAATTTTTATCCTTGGAACCTGCACATTGTCACCCCTATGTTAATACATGACCCCAGCAGGAAATTAAAGCTCATCAACAAAAATTCTCAACCACTAGTAGCTTATAGCTCAAGAAATGACAAAAGTTCCCTGGAGAACAATCTGTTGGAAAAAGCAAACCATGTATTAAACCGAACAGGACAAAGTATTCAAAAGTCTATTTTAGGTGATTTCACATGTTTAATTGAGAATGTCATGCATGCACCTAAAAGAATGCTAAATGGGATGCATTTGACCAACAGGGCTCCCCACGGTCCTCTCCAGTGTAGGACCAGGAGGGATGGGAATGCCAGCTTGCAGGGATAACAGGAAGAGAGCACACATTCAGCACCATGCGAGGATGCTCCTTTAGGTGTTTTCTTGGCTTCATGCTTACTTCTTTTTGTTGCATGTTTTGTATAATACATGTCGTTAGTTGTATATTTGAGGACCGCTTATACTAGTGGCCACAAACATTGGTTGTTTATTAAATTTCTCACTATTCCATAGTGAAGATATTTACCTGACGTTTTAACCTCAAAAAAATTAAAAATAAAATAAAATAAAATAAAAACTAACTAAAGCCAAACATACTAAGGTAATCAAGAACTAATTTAAACAAAGGGGACAACCTAGTTTACGAGGCTCTCGCATTGCAAGGTTTGGAGAGAATCAGATATATAAAACATAAAAATTAGAGTCATGAGAGTAAAGGCAATTAATGCTTCAATCATTCCCTATTTTTATTATGTTACTAAGTTGGGTGCCAAAGTTTTTGAAAGGTTGGAGAAATTATTTCGAATATTTTTATGTTCGAAAGAGGGTAAGAATTGTGCAAGTCCAGAAAGCATGGAGGAGTTGGTTTTCAATAGTTGGCTACTTTTCATGAGGCATTAATAGTTAGTAGAATTTTTTTTTTTACTAAAACGGCGGGTGAAAAAGACCCTCCGTGTTCCATTAGCAAGTAAATAATAGAACTACAATAAGGTTTGGGTCAGATGGACCCTCATATAGAAGAAGTATATAAGTGAAACAACAAATAAAAACTAAAACAAAGAGTACATAAGGGACAAAGTCCTCCTCACAAAAAAACAACGAGAGCAACAATGATATCCCCAAGTAGTAGCTTCTTATCAGGTCTGGTCCGGGGATGGAAGAGGATCTCCCAAGTCTTCTCCTGATGTCCCTCCTGAAATTTGAACGTGCTCCTCATCCGAAAATATTTCTGTCCAAAGAATAATATCATGAGTAATCATACGAATACAAGTAAGTAGAGAACGTGCTGTAGAATTAAATATTCTATTATTTCTTTCTCTCCATACATTCCAGCACAGAACCGCTAATAGTGTCCTAGCTAACTGTGTCGGCTTGTCATTAACATCAATTTTACTTCTCAAGTTGATGCAGATGTCTGTGTTAATGATAACGCTAAATTTTTTGGCATAGCTAGTCCATAGATCCCTAGTAAAGTGGCAATTTAATAGTAGATGAGAGGTAGATTCTCCATCTCTATTACAAAGTACACAGACATTTGGACCTATCCATCCCCTTTTTTGTAAGAGTAGCCACGTGAGTAGGGCTTCCTTCATGGCTAACCATAGAAATACCCGTACTTTTGGTGGGCAAGCAATCTTCCAAATCCAAAATGTATCAAGGAAAACAACTCCTCTATCCACAAACTGATTATATGTAGACTTGACAGAGAAATTCCCATCTCTGGACCATCTCCAATGGGGTTGGTCGTCTAACACGTGATTAGGCCTGACGTTATCAAGGAGTTGTCTCAACTCCCGAAGTTGTGTTCTTTCCTGAGTAGAAATAGCATGGCGGAGGTTCAAGTTCCATCTGGAGCGACCCTAAACTTTATATACCTTAGCCTCCTTATTCCTGGATAAATGATATGCTTGGGAAAATAATATTTTTAAAGGTACTTGTGCGCACCATCTATCATGCCATAATTCAATATTGTGTCCATTGCTCAATTTAAACTCCAGACTCAGCCAGGCGTCTGGCCAAAATCATACCTTTCCAGAATCCAGACAAGACGTTTCGGGGTCCTGTGAGCCAGATACTGTTCCGAGAACAATATTTCCTGCTCACAAGTTTCTGAAAAGAGCCATGGGGGCGTGAGAATACATGCCACCACTATTTTGCCATTAGAGAAAGATTGAAGGTTTTAAGATCAAGAATTCCAAGTCCTCCAGGCTTTTTTGGTTTACATATATGTCCCAAGAGATCAGGTGGTATTTTTTAAAATCAGACACGCCATTCCATAGAAAATTTCTCCTGATACGGTCTATTATGTTTCTCACCCAACAGGGTAATATAAAAAACGACATATAATACATGGGTAGAGAAGATAAGACCGAATTCAGCAACACAACCCTTCCTCCTAGAGAAAGTAAATTACTTCTCCATCCTTCTAGTTTCTTTTCGAAAGAGTCAAGTAAGGGGTTCCAATCCTGTCTGGAGAGTTTACCTGGTTTAATAGGGATGCCTAGGTATTTGATCGGGAACGTAGCCTCTTTACATTTGAAAATGTCTAGAATAAGGCTAAGAGGGAAATTTTTTGGTCCTAAACTGATAAGAGAGCTTTTGGAGAAATTAATCCTCAATTCAGACCAAGCCTGAAGCAACAAAGTAGCCACTTGACATGTATGGCCTCTCTTATATTACCCCTACCAAAGATGAGTGTATCATCAGCATATTGTAAGTTAGTGACATTGAAGAACGGGGACCCTGGTAGACCATGAATAAGATTTGCTCTCTCTAACTTTCTGTACATAGTATTCAAACCGTCGGCAATCAGAACAAAGAGTAGTGGTGAAAGAGGATCTCCCTGTCGAAGGCCCCGTCTTATTAGTATTTCTTTGGTGGCTTCGCCATTGACTAAAACTTGTGTTTTGGCTGAAGAAAGCCATTTTTCTACGCACAGAATCCACCTTTCACCAAAGCCGCGTAGGCGTAAAATTTTCAATAAGCAGTACAAATCTACCATGTTATATGCTTTTTCAAAGTCCAGTTTCAATAGGTAACCTCCCGATCCGGTCTTCTTGACCTAATGGATCACTTCATAGGCCGTCGCCACGCCCTCCAAAATATTCCTACCCGCAATAAAGCCTGTCTGGTAGTCACCTATCAGCTCTTGCAGTTTAGGTGCTATACGGTTGGCTAACATCTTGGCAACGATTTTGAGTGAGCAATTAAGTAAACCAATTGGTGTATAGTCTCCAATGTGTTCCGCATGCTCCTTCTTGGGGATAAGCGTGACCATCAAGTAGTCGATCCTATCCAATCTAGCCACGCCCAAATAAACCTCATCGAGCATCTGTTTTAGATCATCCTTTACTTCTGTCCAGAAAGTTCTATAGAAGAAAATAGGGAATTCATCCGGACCCGGTGCCTTATCGGGACCTAGCCCCCAAATAGCTTTCCTAATCTCTTCTTCTCAGAATTCCTCTTCTAGTTCAGCTAAATTTTTGTTGGTCGTCCAGGCATCCTCCTTCATCTTGAGTCTAAATGGAGTCTTTTTTCCGAGTAATTGTTTAAAATGTTGGTAGATATGTTCTTTAATCAAGGGGCCCTGTATAACTCCATCCTCTGTCTGTAAGTTATGTATCTTATTGATCTTGTATCTCATGCAAGCGGATCTGTGGAAAAAGGCCGTATTGGCATCTCCTTCCTTTAACCATTTGCAGCGGGCTTTTTGTTTCCAAAACAATTCCTCCTTCTTATAGATTTCTTCTATAGATTTCCTCATCCCCATAAGTCTGGCATTCTCCTCCAAATCAAGTGGCCTCATCTCTTCCTGTTTCTCCAACATCTCCATTTGTCTTAAGATCTCAGTTTTCTGCTCCTGCGATTGAAAGCGATGTCCATATTCCCATCTCCATAGACTTTTTCTTAGGCGGCGTAGTTTGGTACACATGATACCTGTGGCGTCTATTGCTGAAGTCGGTTGAGACCAACTTTCTTTAATCAAGTTGTGGACTTCGTCGTGCTTCAACCACCATTTTTTGAACCGGAATCGCCTATGGAATTTATATTTTTCCTTTGATTCCAAACAAATCGGGACATGATCTGATGTTGGTTTTTATAGCGGTTTGAGTTCCGCTAATGGGAATTTCCTGTCCCATTTATCACAAACTAGCACTCTATCTAGTTTTGCTAATCTGGGGTCTTCTCTCATATCTGACCAGGTAAAGTGTCGGTTGCACAGAGGTAAGTCTATAAGTTCGACTTGTGAAATAACTTCATTGAACTCCTTTCGATCTTGAGGGTTGCCGTCTGTCCCTGTTCTCTCGTAGGCAAACCTTGTGATATTAAAATCCCCTCCTATGATCCATGGGGTATCCCATTTGTTTTTTAGACTCCTAAGTTCGTTCCAAAATCCAGGACGCAACTAGGAGTTATTAGGGTCATATACAGCTGTGACAGATTGAATCCACCCATCGGATAGTCTCTTCAGTTTGATTGAAAGAGAAAATTCCCCTTCCCAAACGTCCATAATATCAAACTTTTTACTAACTCCAATTATGATCCCCCCCCCGAAGCCCCCTTGGCGTTCTTAATTTTAAAGGAGAAAGAATTATTGGGGCCAATGTTTCTAAGTACTCTGTGATGTGGATTTGTGAGTTTGGTTTCTGCTAGCAAACTATATCAATCTTGTTGGTGTGAATGACCTCAGCAACCATGCGCCGCTTGGTTGGGTTACCCAGTTCTCGAATATTCCAAAATAAACAATTCATAAAAACTCAATCTAAATACTTCTCCAGATCTATAGGAGGTGATCTTCAATTCACCGTCTTATAGGACTTCTCCCCCTTTAGGGAATCTATTTCTTTTAGATGTGAGAGGTTGTTATTAAATTCAGTCGCATTTAAACCCATATCAATATCACATATTTGTGCTAGGGAAAGTAACACATCATCGGGAACTGAATTAAGAATATTAAAACCAGTTTGTGAGGTACCTGGAATCGGATCTACAAGGAGGGCCTTGCGTCTCATAGCTGAAACAGTGATTTGGCTAGTAAGATAGTGTTGACCACCTCTCTTTTCTTCCAGTTTTTTACTGCGCCTACTAGGAGTAATAGCAGGGATGATATGCAAATTTTCTGGTTCCACCACTTCCGCAGTTGAGCTGATCAATTGTGAATCGGCTTCGACACTCTGATCCCTAGGGGTAAGCTCTAGAGCTTTTCCATCCTCCATGAATGAAGTAGGTTGTGCCTCGGGTATCACTGTGTCTGGGATTCCACATGCAACCTGTTCGTCACCCTGTGATTTGTTGTCTGGTGATTTTGTCAATGCCATTTTTTTGTTCCGGATACGCTTCAGTAAACGGGAAGCCTGTCTCTTGCTGGCTCTATTGGGTACTTTGGTCTGCTCTCCTCTCATAACATTCTCCAATAATTTTGCTATAGTATCCCGAGCAAACTTCTGATCAAAATTTTTTAAGGTCGTAAACAGACCCATATAATCAACAGGTTGTTGCTTAGAACAGCCTTCTCCAAAATCAACAGATTTAGAGCAAGGTGGATCAGGTATAAGCTGGGCCTCCAAATTTTCCTTAAGGAGATGGGCTTCTGAGTTGGGCACCTGGGCCAGCCCAATATAACCAGTTGTGCAATTATTCTTCAAATCAGAACGGGGCCACTTGAAAAAGGGGAAGCTTCTCTCTCGGGTTCTCTCCCCTCCCGGTTACCCTCAAAAGGGGTGTGGTCGGTGAGCGTCCCAAACAAGGGCGCCCCCTCGACTGATGCGCTCATTAAGTGCCTCTGAGATTTCCCTTTTGGTTCTTGCGCTCCTTGCCACTCATCTTCTTCCCAAGGTCGGCCTTTTCCTCTTTCGTTTCCGAGATTGACCTCTGTTCTGTCCCATTTTGAAAGGTCGAGGGTCAGATGACCCTTCTCGTCCCGGTATATGGAACCGAGGTTGGAGCCTCGTTGATCCAAGCTATAGGTATGTGTTGCTCTTTCCCCTACGTTTACCCGTTCGGGTGATTTGCCTCTTCCTTCGAATGAAATTGATTTTGGTGATGTTTGCGAAAGGGGAAATGGTAAGTCTTCGGTTGATGCACCTCTGTCCTTCCCCAATTGGGTTGTTTTTGTGGTCTCCCCCGAAGATAAATTTGTCTTCTTCCTACTATCGGTTCTGAGACCGGTCCGTAGCAAAACGCTCGGATCTGGGTGTGTTTCTGTGTTGACAGGGTTGAAAACCCCCTCTTGATCGTTGGACTTTCGCTGTTCCTCGACCCTTCGCCACGTGTAGCTCCTCCGGGGACCGGCGGGGAAGAGGACGACACCTTGGGATGGTCGATCGGAACCACCGACTCTGGCTGACCCAGTTGTCTTCCCCTCTCCCACCGAGGCCGAGGTGTCTACTCTGGATGAAGGCGCTGTGAGCTCCGACGAGAGACCGGTCTTTTCTGAGGCGTCTATTTTACATGTAAACTCTATTCTGATAGAGCACAGCTGATCGCCGATAACGGCATGGAACTGGCGGGGGATCACCGATAAGTTTTCGCACCCCACAAAACTCTAGCACAATCCAAGCTTAATTTTTTGCTTGTTTGTTCACTGATATCAATTACGTGCGCAAATTTTATTAGCAATTTGCTGATGTCAGTCCGGTTCCAATGATGGATCGGAACACCATAGACGGCAATCCATGCCGTTACCGAGAAAGGGTATGTGTGAGAGTCCTCATCCCCTCTCCATGCACAGACCCTGAACCCGGAATTGCTCCCGCGGCATACAAACGGAGATCTGCTTACTGAACTAACCAGAGTTTCCATCAAGGGGAATTGGGTAAGAAATTTATCTCCGACCTTGTCTATCCTCCAGTTATGATTTTCAGCTATGGCAGAAAGTGTTTTCAGGGAATTCTCAATCTCCTCTACTGACGGCTTGCCATGAGTTGGGTAGATAACCGCTACTACTCTGGCAAGTCGTTGCTGCTCCATGAATGCTGACTCGGAGGCTGAAATGAAGGCTACTGGTTTGTTATTTGGGATTTGTCTAGTCTGTCCCAGTGATGATTCTGTAGGGGGACTCAGTCTCCCAGCTTGGTGGTGTGTTTTCTTGACATGGTTGATATTTTTTGTCGTGTGCTCCTTCCTTGCTGGGGCAATCGGGCACTCTCCAATATGATATCCTAGAGTCTTGCAGAACCTGCATCTAACAAAGGGACATTCGTCCTTGAAGTGACCATAATTTCCACAGATTCAGCAAGCCTCTGGGTTCCCCGGGGTTGTTTTCCTCATCGGAGAAAGTTTTCTTTTTCGACCTCCACGGACAGTTGATGCCAATGTATCGGCACGTTCCTTCTTCATTGAGGTTTTTGACTTGACAATTGTCCATGCCTCCTCCTTCCCCTTAACCGGGGCAGTATAATCACCACCTCTGGCCGCAGCAAGGAGGGCGAGAACCTCTTCACCAGAGTAAGTGGTCTTAGTGGGAAGGAACACCGAGGATGAGGGGGGCTGAGTCCCCTTCACCGGCGATTCCCTCACCACTTCGGACCAACTCTTTCTTCTGTGTTTTGGGTTCATGTTCTCATCGCTAGTGGTTTCCTCTTTACTTTTGCCTTTACCTAGCCAACTCCAGGCTCTATCCATTGGAGAAGTGAGTGGTCGTAGGTCGAGAGAACGACCTCCCAACTTGGTCCCAATGAAAATTGCTGATGATGATACCCTGAGACGAAAGAGAAAAACTCCCCTTCAACGGAGGCGTTTTGCTCTCCCTCGTTCTTTTTTTTTTTTTTTTTTTTTAGGCTCGAAGATGACCGGAGATGGGGACCTCTACCGGAGAAGAAGGATACTTACCTCTCTCTCTAACATAAGTAGAATGTTTGGAAGATGAGGCAGGGTGCGCAACTATTCTTAGAACTGGGATTTAGTTCTTAAAGGTTTGAACATTGTTCGTTGTGGTTTGAGATGGGAAATTGATGATGGCAGGTGTGTGAGGGTGTTAAATGACCCATTGTTGGATACTTTTTCTTTGAATTGTGCACCATATCTTGTCCATAACTAGGAGTTTTTACAAGATAGATCAGCCTGTTTCTTTATTGGCAATACTAATTTTTTTTGAACTGTGAGCTTCTATTTGAATTTTTTTTTCATGTTGATTTGGTGGAGAAGATAATAACGATTTGAATTTGGGGGAATTTTTTTGATGATATGTTACTCTCGAACGAATAGCCGCTTAAAGCATAACAATGATAAATGTTTGCGAAGCAGCAAGAATGCGACATGATGATCGGATTTTGGCCAAATTTGCTTTTAAGTGGGTATGGCACATGCCTGTTTCATATAAAATTCATGATTGACTTTAGCGACTGGCTAAAGCAGACGGTGGTTACTGAATGTTTCTTATTAAAACAATTTTATTGAGTCGATGTATTGCCTACTCTGAGTTTGGCGAGAATTGCTTTCATCTAGTTGTGGATCATATAAAGTTGAGGAGAGTATGGAATGTTCTAGAACGCTTGATTAGATGTTGTGCACAAGTTGATTCAACGAGAGGATTGCTATTCTTAGTTAAATGTCGTGGTAGTGATGTGGTGAGACGGGCCAATTAATTCATTGCACGTGATTTATTTCGAAAGACAGAAATGTGGCTACAGTTGAGGGGGAGTTATCTAGTGCCAAACCAATTGCGTGCAAGGTTATCACAGGCAAAAGAGTGAGTTACAGCTTATGCAGTATTAACGGGTGTGAGACTTGGAGATGTTGAGAATGGTGAAGCTAAAGTTGTAACATGGGAAAAAAAGACCCAACGGAATTTTAAGCTCAATTGAAGTAGTTTCTCTTTTTTTTTTTTAATTATTATCTCTCAAGGATGGCTATTGCAAGATTCGTTGTACGTGACTGGAAGAACGTCTTTTATTTGTAAAGGCATACTGATAAAAGGCTTTGTGTGCTTTTAAAATTGAAGGTAAAGCGATTTTGTCGGCATTAAGAAATGTTCAAAGAAACTGTGTGATTCGAACCTTATGTTGGAGGGAGATTATATGGAACGAATATCATTACTCTCCTCTTATACCGAAGAAATTAGGTGTGGATTAATTAAGATCATGCAACTTTCTTCAAAATTTTCATCAATTGATATTCATTGTTTTCATCAATTGATATTCATTGCACTTTGAAGGAATCTAATAAATATGTACTTTGTATCTCTAATAAGGTCAAAAGATTTCGTCAGAATCTTCGATTTTTATCTTCATCACCTTTGCCTCTTTTTGACCTTTAGAAGAAGTATCAAGATAATTTCTTGCAGCAAGAGGTTAGAATAATAATAAATTTTTTTGATTAGCAAAAAGAAAAAATATCGAAGCATGCACATATCAAGAGCGACGTCCGAATAGCCCAATCTGAAATATAAATTGGAACACATTTTATCTAGCAGTAAGCACACAAGGGAAGAATAGTACATAACTTACATCTAGAGATGATAGTGGGGTGCCCACGGGTCAATTTGTCTTATGTAAAATTTTTAATTAGAAAAATAATTTTATTTTATTTTTTATTTAAATTTATATAGAGCGGACTAAAAGTTACCTAAGAACATGTTGATTACCATCCCTATTACATCTTTAACTTCTACAAATTTGAACATATTTCCTTCAATTACATAGGAATGAGAAGCTTCCATTATTCCTCCTCCACTACTTCTGTCAACTGTTGTATCTCTGCACTGAACCTCTCCATTGCATCCTTCGGCAAACACATTGGCACAACCGTTCCCTTCTCACCTTTCTCATTCCTGAACGCCACAAAAAAGCTCAGCACACCAGGCAGAACGTTGTCGAAGCCCCCGGCCGCAGGCCCGCCATACACGGCTGGCCCCCATCCGTAGTCAACCTCATCGTACCCCGCTCTTGTGTTATCGGAGACAAAGTAAACTCTCGGCGCACCATTCATTGCAAGGGGAGGCCGCCCTCTAAGAACCATCAGATCGGTCACTGACTTGATATACTCATCTGTTGCCTCGGCCTTCGCCTTCTTAACCAAATCAACAGCAAAGCCCAATGGACTGTCGCAGAGCTGCCTAGCACTCGATAATATTGCAGGATATACGAAAACATTACCGTAGTAACCTTCGGGTAAGGGAGGATTCCTTCTTGAGAGCAAATTATTGGTGAACATGAACCTGAGCTCCTCGTTTGGATCCAAGCGCAGAGCTACGGTGCGTGCTCGCCATACCGATGCTGCCAGCACTTCGAACGACGTGCAGGGGAACGGGACTTGCCATTTCAAGGCAGCGATCTCTCTTGGACCGAAGAAGAACGCTTTGTGTACGAGTTGTTCATCAGGGGGGAATTGAGTTCGCTGGGATTCAGGGATCGTGTCGAACTCTATGTGAGTTTGTGTTATGCGGGGAGGATTCCGTGCACTGAGCAGTTCCCTTGCCCACACTGGAGGGACGGTAGGAGCGGGCGCACCACGTGCTATTTCGCCAACGGCGTTGAGGAATTGAACTGTGCCTTGGGCATCGGCCATTGTGTGGTTGAGTCGGACGGCGATGATGAATCCGCCACAAGCTAGTCTGGTCACCTACGTATAGAGATGAGATGTGGTTAATTCTGATTGTATCGTCATTGCAAATAAGAAGGGGTTTTTACAAATATGTCCCTTACATCTCTAAAAATTAGAATTTAGTACTCCAAATCTACATATTTATAATTATAATGTAGTCCCAAAATCCTTTAAATTACTACAATTTAGTCCTCTAGCCATATTTTTGACTCGAATTTCCTGTTATATCTCTAAGTTACTTCACTTTAATTTCCTTTCACTCTTTCTCCTCTCTTCCTCTTCTTATTAGATTACCCCTCTCCATTCTTCTCCTCTCTCTTTCCTCTTTTTATTGGATTCCTCTGAGTTACTTCAGTTTAGAAATTAATTAGGAAGGAAGGGAGATAAGAGAAGAATAGAGAGGGAAAACCCAATAAGAAGAGGAAGAGAGGAGAAAGAGGAAAATAATGACTAAAATAAAATAACTCAGGGATATAACTAAAAATTTGGATAAAAATTATGGCTGGAAGGCTAAATTGTGATAATTTAAAGAATTTGGGAGACTAGATTATAAATATAAAGATTTAGGGACTAAATTCTAATTTTTAATGTAAGGGAAAGATATGTAAAAACCCCAATAAAAAATCAGAACAGTACTAACAGTACTAATTTAGCAAAGAATCAGTCACCCTCCTCAAGTCACCCTCAATTCTCAAAATAATATTTTCTAGTAATTATTTTGCGAAAGAAATATAATTTTTTTTGAGGTATTTACTGGTTTGTCCATCAAATCTTTATATATTATGATTTAGTCCCCAAATCTTCACATTTAGGATTTAGTCCCCCAAATCTCCTAAGTTACTACAATTTAGTCCCTCTCTTTAATTTTTGACCTGATATTATTATTTTACCCCTCCTTATTCATTCTTTCTCTTCCTCATGTCTTCTCCTCCTCTCCTCTCTTCTCCTTTCTCTTCCTCCTCTCTTCTCCTTTCTCTTCCTCCTCTCTTCCTCCTCTTTTCTTCATTGGGAGAAGTGAGGAGGAAGAGAGAAGCAGAAGAGAGGAGGAATAATGAAGAAAAGGAGAAGACAGGAGGAAGAGAAATAATGAATAAGGATGGGTAAATTGGTAATATTAGATAAAAAATTAGGGAGGATGACTAAATTGTAGTAATTTAGGTGATTTGGGGGACTAAATCCTAAATATGAAGATTTGGGAGACTAAATCATAATATATAAAGATTTGAGGGAAAAACCAGTAAATACATTTTTTTTTTTTTTTTTTTTTTTTTTTTTTTTTGGGGGGGAACGGAAAGAACACCGGGACATCAGAAGTCATGTACGATCGATACACCAATTAGCACCAATTTAGGCCAACAATTTCGTAGTGCTGTGCTCTCTCTCTCTCGCCGGAGGGCCTCCGACATCATACTAAGGGGGGAGGACTGCCAATCAGAGAAGCACCCATCATTCAAATCCTAATATCCCAAGTCAAGGAGAAAAGACTACTTCAGAAGGAAAAGGAAAACTCCTCCATCAACGTTGCATGGGTCAACGTGGTTGGAAGCCCCCGCCATTGGAGTAAAATCTCGGTCGGCGGTGCCTGTGGGGAGCTTGCGATCCCGACAGAAGAGGAATTGATCGGGGCTATGCTTCAGGAGTGCTCGCGATGAGGGTGCTACGCTCACGACGGAGGGGGACCTTGGGGTGCTTGCAGTACCGGACTACTATGCTCCTAGGGGAGCAGATTCTCGAAGGATATCTTTATTGTCCCAAACATGGATTACTCTGATAGATTGTATTTGTGTCTCACTCCAATAGTTCCATACCGATTGCGAACTAAGGAAACACAACTTATGAGTCTTATAAAAAGTGTTTTGGATTTTTAGTTTTATACATTTAAAAAACAATTAGATTTTCTTTGTTTTATAAAATTGTTTTGAGAAAATAGTTTTTATTTGGGAAGTTTTTTAATTTGAAAAAATTTTAAGTTGTAATTTTGAGATTTTCGAGATTCGGAAAAATTCTCCTATTCTTGGAGGTGTTTCCAATTTGTCATTAGTTATTATAATTTGACGCTTGGTGATAGTGGATTGATCGTCAGCGTCTGATCAAGGTGTTTCCAATTTGTCATTGGTTATTGTAATTTGATATTCGAGATGTTTCCAATTTGTCATTGGTTATTGTAATTTGATATTCGAGGTGTTTCCAATTTGTCATTGGTTGCTATAATTTGACGCTTGATAATAGTGGATTGATCGTCGATGCTCGATCGATATGTTTCTAATTTGTCATTGGTTGTTGTAATTTGGTGAACGAGGTGTTTCCAATTTGTCATTGGTTGTTGTAATTTGACGCTTGGTAATATGTAACATTTACTGAAACTCGTTAAATTTTATATTTTCTTTTATTTGCATTAGTTTCTTTATTTTTTGCTATTATTTCCTATTTTGTATTCTATTTGGTAAAATATCCGCTTTCTGCAGCATGATATTATATTGAAGTCTCTACTTCTATATCAAAACGTCGAACTTATTATGACCATGGATCTTACCAGCGTCAAGAGCAAAGGGCAGCCGACGATTCCATCGTACTCCGGAACATCACGTAACAGCTCCTTCAGCCATGGCAAGGGAGGCGGCAACCGCTCGCCAAAATCTTCAAGCTTCACATTCGCATCGGCGTCGATAAATGGAACACCTTCACCGGTGCACTCCACAGTCAGTTTCCGGCCTGGCCCCTCCCTCAGCCTCCCCGCAAATGGGTAATAGAACACCAGGGCCTTGGCTAAGGCCTCCCTGATGACCTTAACAGGATCCTGACCTTCCATCTTAGGGTTGTTCTTGTAGTACTGGATGAAGGGAACATGGAAGCGTAGCGTGTCTTGGTCGTCGATGTCCGAGAGGGGTTTGAACTCGTGCGGGGTTGGCTCCGCTGGAGCCACGAGCACGGGGGTTTTCCGACGGATGGAGAGTACTGAAGGTGCCATGATTTTTGGAGTATGCAGACGTAGTAGTTTGTGTGTCCGCTGGTGGTAAACTTCGGAGTTTGAGCTATCTATTTATAGAAGTGTTGTGCTCTGTTGAATGGATTATGCTCAGTCTGAATATATGATATCTTCGGTTGATTAAATGAACCATTTAAAGAAATACCCATATCTTATCCCGAGTCGTGCGAAGGAATTATATCTCGTAGTGGTTTGGACATTGCAACGTGCTTTTAATGGCCGCACATGAACTTGGTTGCAAATCGTCCTACCTTAACTGACGAAGGCATTGATGTTTGTATAAGGTGCAAGAGCTTGATGGAGATATTTAGATGCATGTATGGTCCTAATTATTGAAAGATCGATCACGTTGTTCATCGGACAAAAATTGAGTTTCCGTGACCCGATTTGCTTGAGATTGATACTGTAATTTTTATCTTACTATCTTGTCTGCTCCTCTATGAGAATCACTATTATGTATGATTTATTGCTGTATTACATAAATTTGTTGAGCATTGATTAATGAAATATAGAGAGTTATCCATTGTATGCCCGAAAATTATAGAGATTCTTTACATTGCCAATTTATTTTTGAACTACAGCAATAAAAAGAAAATTATAAAGAAATTTAAAATTACAAGAATGGGGAAAGATTGATTTCAATTTCCTTTTTAATTTGTGAGTTCTGACAGCGGTGGAGCCTTACTTCTGCACTCCGTTGACGATCCGAACGTCGTGATTTCTCTGGGGAAGGGGAGGGAACTCCGCTCTTGGGATTTTTCCGTCACCCTATTTCTCTTCGTTTGGGACTCACCTCTCTGAGAATTTCTCTCTCCTGGAAACTCTCTCTTCTTCTCCTCCTCTCAACTCTGGAAGAAGACGATCTCTATGGAATCCTCTCTTTTCTGGATCCTGCTCGCTCTGGAAGAATCCTCCTTTCCAACAAAAAAATCCCCCTTTCTCTAGACTCTGCCCTCCCTTTATATATTGAGGGGAGTAACCGCTCAGATAAGATCTGAGCCAAATTCGGTAACAAAACACCGAGATTGGGGTATCCGTTCCCTGAAAATCTGGACCCATCTTCGTAACGAATCCGTGTAACCGAAGTACCGAGGCGGGCAACCCGGCGGGTGCACCCCCCGGGTAGCACCCACGGAATGCTCCCGCGGGTGCAACCAGTGGGGAACTCCCGCAGGTGGCACCCGCGGGAAGCTCCCACGAGTGCAACCCACGGGGATTATTCCCATGGGTGGCACCCGCGGGAAATTCCCGTGGGTGGCAATCCACGGGAAATTCCTGCAGGTGGCTCCCGCGGGAAATCTCCCAATATATTTTTTTATATATCTACATAACTCCCTTCAAAGTTTTCGAAATTCGTTTTGATTTGTAACGAATTTTGAAACACTTTGGATTCTTTTAATTTTGGCTTTGTAGTCTTTATTGTGTGGGGTGATTTTTATGTTAGACTGTGAACCATATTCTGAAATCATTATCTTCCAGCTGTTTTGTTGTTGGAGGTATACTGTTGAACCTCTCCGATGTGTCAGAGATTGCTTCTAGTGAATTTTATTAATATTGGCTATTGTACATGTGTGGCCCAACCAGATTTTTGCTTGTAGCTTTGCTTCAAAAAATTTGTTGTCTGCCTGCAAAAAATTTTTTGATGTCTTGTTCAAAGACTAAGTGCATGACAGACGACATGTGATAAATTTGATAGATAGAGGTAATTGTTAATGTGTCTTATGGAAGATGAGTAGAGATATAATGTTAACGTGCTTTTTAGATGACAAGCAGAGATATGATTTTAATGTGCTTATTAGATGACAAGTAGATGTATGATTTTAACGTGCTCATTAAATGACAAGTAGATGTATGATTTTAATGTACTCATCAGATGACAAGCAGAGATATAATGTTAACGTGCTCATCGGATGCCAAGCAGAGGTGTGATGTTAACGTACTCATTAGATGACAGGCAGAGGTATGATACTAACGTGCTCATTGGATGACAAACAAAGATATAATGTTAACGTGCTCATTGGATGACAAGCAGAGATATGATGTTAACGTGCTATTTGGATGACAAGTAGAGTTATGATATTAACGTGCTCATTAGAATCCTAACCGTTAGTAGCATCTAGTATGACGGATTAGGAAAAGATAGATGTGTCATTAAACATATCTCAAAACTCGACCTATTCAGAGGATCTGGTCATGATAGAAATGAGTTAACTAAAAAGAGGTGACGGTTAATGTAATTAGCTTTGGAATTTGATTATTAGAGGTAATTGTTAACTTGATAGGGAGATGGTTTTCGTCAGAGGTAATTTTTAACTTAACGATAACAAAAACAAGTTCATCAGAGGTAGTAATGTTGGACTTGATGAAGTGTGAGTTTCCTTTTCTGTCAGAGGTGAAAGCTTAACATGACAGGAGATTTAATTGAATTTGTTCTCATTTAATTTTGAATTCTGATACCAGAGGTATGATTTTAACTTGACAGATATTTTAGAGTGCACTTGCTTTGCTGGAGAAGAATGACGAGAAAAGTTTTGCTGTCAGAGGTGAGATCTTAATGTGACAAGAGATTTCATTGGACTTGATCTCATGAAAAAAATGATTCGATTTTGTACTCTGGTGTCAAATGTATGATTTTAACGTGACAAATATTTTAGAGACTTACTGGATCTACCAAAGAAAATTGACGAGAAAAGTTTTACTGTCAGAGGTGAAATCTTAACTTGACAGGAGATCGATCTAATTAGGGTTTTTAGCAAACCCCAGGTATCAACAGATTTGTTTAGGCTTTACCAACTACCATTTGAGTTGGGCTAACCATGCTATTTCTTTTAGCATGATGAGTTGAGAATTTTGTTTTGGCTTACATGCCAAACTTTTTTTCTTCCTTTTGTCTTAGCAGCTTCGGGCGATGATGTATCCTTATATCGAGTAAGGATACTGTCATAATAGATTGGTCAGGGGATTTTTAGTAAACCCCTGCTATCAACGGGTTTGATTTGTTTTTACCAACTACTGAAATCATGTTATTTTTCTTAGCATGATGAGTTATCGAAGGTTTTGTTTGGGCTTAGATGTCAAATGTTCCTTTTCCCTTTGCCTTAGCAGCTTTGGGTAGTGATGTATCCTTATGTTTAGATAAGGATACTGTTCTGACAAATTTGTCATGCGATTTTAGCAAACTCCAGCTATTAAAGATTTGGTTTACCTTTACCAACTACCGTTTAAGTTGGACTAGCCATACTATTTCTCTCAGCATAGTAAGTTGTCGATGATTTCGTTTGGACTTAAATGCCAAACTTTTCCTCTTTCTTTTGCTTTAGCAGCTTTGGACAGTTTATGCTTTTACCCATAGTATGATGGATTGGCGAGAAACTGGTTCTCTTCTCGTTACCTTGATGATATTGGGCAAATCATATTTTTACCCCAACAAGATGGGTTGGCGAGAAACTTATTCTCTTCCCGTTACTGATGTGATAAATTACTGCAAGCGCACAGTATCGGTGTAGCGCTGTACAGGTCGTCTCACAGGGATCTAGGGTGTTTTTGCGATTCTTACTCTTTCCTTAGTCTAGCGGATTAACAAAGGATTCTAGATTGAAATTGGATTAATCTAAATCGCCTAGGATCTAGAGTCCACTAGTTTCCAACCATGTATTTACTTGTACTATCTTCTTCTTTCATAAAAATTTGATCTTTTAGTTTAATCTTTATTTAAAGTGCCCTAAGTATGAGCTATCAAGTGGTGTGCAAGTATAACTCATCAAAAATACTACTTCTCATAAAAACAAACTAAATCTTTAGATAATTCAATGAAAAAGATAAAATCAATAACCCCAACCCTAACAAGTATAGGCTATCAAGAAACCTAATTCAAGTATAACCTATCAAAGTCTTAATCTTCGAGTTCTTGTATTTTAATCCTTTTAGAGAAAAATCATGTCTTTATTTATTTTTATTCAAGAAGAAAGATATTAGAAAGCAATTACATGGTGAATCCTAACTTCATCTACATCCTAGAGCTAAACTAATTAGCTACTCATGATTCTAGAAAGCAATTAAATATAATCTAGAAAGCAAATAAATCTATACTAGAAAGCAATTAAATCTATCTAAAAAGCAAATAAAAATTAGAAAAAAATGGCTTACCTCTGAAGCACGGTATTGTGGCCGCCACCCCTTCAGCAAAACCTTAATTTTATTAATGAAATACGAGTACAAACTAAATCCTAATCTACATTAACTACTGCATAAAACCTAGAATACAAGGATACGGCCAATATATAGGCTTCGGAAATAAAACCCTAATTCTAGCAGAGATATAAAGTCAAAAAATTATATTGAAGCCAGGGAAGAAAATTCAGCATGTGGGACCTACATTTGACCGCTAAATAGCGGCTAAAACCGCTAAATAGCGGTTTTATTTCGAGTAACTCAATTGAAATTTCTTCCACGTCTGTCTTGTGTCTTGCTAATTATATATCCTTAACTGTATTTTACTTTTCATCTCTGAAACATCGTAGTCTCGTAGTTTTTCTCACTTTAGAAACTTTTCGTACTCTGATTTCCTACTCCGACATTGATTTCTTGTCATCTCCTTGTATAAATCGAATTACCTAAAAAAGGCACTAAAAATACCCGAGTAACATTTATTTATATACAAAAATAGATAAAGTATGAGAGGAAAAATACAATATATGATATTCATCACACCCCCACACCTATCTTTTGCTAGTCCTCGAGCAAAACCTAAATCTAAAAAGAAAAATAAAAATCCTAACTCACTTTCGCAGGAATCGCAATTGCACTTAGCACGTGCAATAAGCCTTTAAACCCCTAGGTTACCCTAGTGGACGAGTGTTGTCTCGTGAGAGTTTGCAGTGAATATACCCACAAAATTCAAGAAGAAAATAGATTAAGGAATAAAAAAAAGAAAAATAAGGATAACCGAAAATCAAGAAAAATAGAAATTTTATACAAAAGAAAGAAAAATCTTTTTTTTTATGATATTTTCATCAATTAATCTCACTAATATACAAACTCAAGAACGCATTTAGATTATCAATTTTCAAATCGAGCGTCATATCAGATACACTTATCATTTTAATCAAAAATTTAAATCCTATCTTTCAATACCTACTAACAGATAATTCATTGGCTCCTATACAACTACGTGCACGTGTGATAGTTTATTTCGGCCTTAGACTCAAACTCTAACTCATGATTCATCTCCTCTCTCATAACAAATTTTTTCCTTTTTTTTTTCTTTTTTTTTTTTAAGAATATTTCACTTTTCATGCGAATATTCACGCTTGCTTAGGCGCAACATACCCGATTACTTGGTTCATACTCTTTTCGTTTTTCTTTTTCTTTTTTTTTTAGAATATTTCACCTTTCATGTGAATATTTACACTTACTTAGGCGCAAAGTACCCGATTACTCAGATCATACTCTTTTTTTCACTCTTGAGGCAATTGCCTTAATACCAGGCGCACCACATTATTTTATCACTCTCGAGGCTATTGCCTTAGGCTCACCCCATTATTTTATTCTCACTTTTTTTTCTTTTTTTTTTTTCTTTTTTTTTTTTTCTTTTTTTTTTTGTTTAGAGAGAGAAAACTTACTCAATCGTTATCATCTTTGTCCTTAATCTAATAAACTATTGTGAAGTGAAAAATAGATGTATATTTGCCTCAAAACTACTGTTAGCAATATTTATTTTTTAGATTTTGATCTTTTTCATAAAATTCAAAGTGTATCATCCAATCTACTTTTCTATCCAATTTCAAATCTAAATTTGTTCCTTTATCTGTAAGTAGTTTGATCTATTGATAAAAATACATAAGTTTTTTTAATTTTTTTTTAATTTTTTTTCAGTTAGTTACCCTAAAAACTAACCAAAGTGTAAAATAAAGAAACCCAAAAATCTAAAAAAAAAATCATAAAAACAAAAATAAAATCCTAAAAATCCTAAAAAATAAAAATCTCCTAATCTACTCCCCCATACCTAAACTTGTGTATGCCCTCATACACAAACCAAGGGTGGTAAAATAAAAAAAAGAAAACTATTATACAAATATTATACACTTATTAGAAAATTCAAACGGTTACGACCTCTTGATCGCTTTCCACTCTCATAATGTGTCCTTTTATGTTTTGATATGGATGAACTTAACCTTTTTGTCAGTTTTGCATTTAATCTCTCCATCTTATTTTTGATTTTTCTCAATTTTTTTCTACTTTTCTTTTTTTTATTCAATAATAAAATTTTGAGGTTGGAAAGCGTACCTTTACCATCGTTCGTATTCCATCCACGAGCATCTTTCATATTTGTAAGTATTTTGGTTTTATCAACGTGTGAAATAACATACTCACTTTGGTATTGTGGAATCATTAGCTCAATTTTGGAGGGCTCTTTTAAGTCATCAGGTACCATGATCTCTTCTTTTTGATGTTCCTTCCTTTCCTCAATTGTTAGGGGCTTGTCATGCAAATTTTCTTCAAACCTGTCATCAAAATTCTCAAAAGAAAATGCCATACTAGTAAACTTATCATTAGTCAAGTTATTATGAATGGATAAAAATTCTTCTTCACAAATTTCTTCACAATTTCCATCAAAAGAATCAAATGATAATGTGTCACAGCAAGCAAAATATTTTCTTTATCACTGGTTTCTTCATAATTATTACCACAATGGTCTAAAATAGGTTGATCACAATGTTGAATTATAGACTCATCATGCACAAAACTATTTAATTCATTTTGAATCATATCTACTTCAGAAGATGACTGGAGTGATTCGTTTGAGTCAGATACGTTCAAACTATTAGATGGTTGATCTATAAAAAGTTTACCTTGAGAAATCGCTTTGAGAAGATCTTCCATACAAGATTCAATTTTAGAGGATGATTTTTGAGATGATGATTTTAGCAAAACTTCCATATCTTCCTCTATTCTACGTCTTCGTTCCTCAAACTCATGATCGTAATTTTTCTTATTTTTTTCAAATAATTGCATCTCGAGATCATGAGTGAAATTTGAAGAATGATATGATGGATCCATGTACATATTTGATGACAGATATGAAGTGGTTGGAGGTAGATTCTCATGACATGCATATCTCGATTCTAATCTTTTTAATCTTTCATCTAACATGTTCAATTGAATATCTTGTTCATGATTGAATGTAGAACATGAAGATGAATAGCCCATAAAGAAAGGATCAGATGGAGGATTCTCTTGATATGGCTCTTGATTATATGCAAAATTAGAATTATTCATCCATTCATAATTGTAATTTTGTGTATAAGAAGCACTCGTAGGTTCATTATATGTATAGTGAATTTGATTATGACCCAGTCCTAGCGAACTTCTTATCCATGGACACTGATAATAATTATGATATGGATCACGACAATGATAACAACCAGTTGATTTTGAAACATTTTTTTTAAAAAATTTTTTTTTTTGAAAAAAAAAATGGAGAGGGAGAGAGATGGAAAAGAAATAAAAAAGACTTTTTTTTTTTTGAATTTTTTTATAGAACCAGGGTACCAAATCACAGAAAACAAGAAAATTTGGGTTCCGTTTGTACCTAATGAGCCGCCAATTGGCGGGAGAGACCGCTATTTGGCAGCTAAACCAGAGAGACTGATTCTCTGGTTTTTCCTGCTTAGTCCAGAGGCTCTTTCAATCCCTTTTGTATCTGTAATTTTTGGTCCCTGCACACTCAACACACACTATTAACCCGTAAAACGTCAGAAAAAGCAAGAAAAACACCATCGATCCCCGGCAACGGCGCCAAAAACTTGATGTGATAAATTACTGCAAGCGCACAGTGTCGGTGTAGCGCTGTACAGGTCGTCCCACAGGGATCTAGGGTGTTTTTGCGATTCTTACTCTTTCCTTAGTCTAGCGGATTAACAAAGGATTCTAGGTTGAAGTTGGATTAATCTAAATCGCCTAGGATCTAGAATCTACTAGTTTCCAACCATGTATTTACTTGTACTATCTTCTTCTTTCATAAAAATTTGATCTTTTAGTTTAATCTTTATTTAAAGTGCCCTAAGTATGAGCTATCAAGTGGTGTGCAAGTATAACTCATCAAAGATACTACTTCTCATAAAAACAAACTAAATCTTTAGATAATTCAATAAAAAAGATAAAATCAACAACCCCAAACCCTAACTAAGTATAGACTATCAAGAAACCTAATTCAAGTATAACCTATCAAAGTCTTAATCTTCGAGTTCTTGTATTTTAATCCTTTTAGAGAAAAATCATGTCTTTATTTATTTTTATTCAAGAAGAAAGATATTAGAAAGCAATTACATGGTGAATCCTAACTTCATCTATATCCTAGAGCTAAACTGATTAGCTACTTATGATTCTAGAAAGCAATTAAATATAATCTAGAAAGCAAATAAATCTATACTAGAAAGCAATTAAATCTATCTAAAAAGCAAATAAAAATTAGAAAACAATGGCTTACCTCTGGAGCACAGTATTGTGGCCGCCACTCCTTCAGCAAAACCTTAATTTTATTAATGAAATACGAGTACAAACTAAATCCTAATCTACATTAACTACTGCATAAAACCTAGAATACAAGGATACGGCCAATATATAGGCTTCAGAAATCAAACCCTAATTCTAGCAGAACTATAAAGCCACAAAATTACATTGAAGCCAGGAAAGAAAATTCAGCATGTGGGGCCCACATTTGGCCACTAAATGGCGGCTAAAACCGCTAAATAGCGGTTTTATTTCGAGTAACTCAATTAAAATTTCTTCCACGTCTGTATTGTGTCTTTCTCATTATATATCCTTAACTGTATTTGACTTTGCATCTCTGAAACATCATAGTCTCGTAGTTTTTCTCACTTTAGAAACTTTTCGTACTCTGATTTCCTACTCCGACATTGATTTCTTGCCATCTCCTTGTATAAATCGAATTACCTGAAAAAGGTACTAAAAATATCCGAGTAACATTTATTTATATACAAAAATAGATAAAATATGAGAGGAAAAATACAATATATGATATTCATCAGTTACCTTGACAGTATTGGGAATTTCATACTTTTACCCCTAACATGATGGAGTTGCCGAGAAACTTGCTCTCTTCCTGTTGCGTTGATGGCATTGGGCATTTCATGCTTTTACGCCCAGCATGATGGATTGGCGAGAAACTGGCTCTCTTCCCTTTACCTTGATGGTATTGGGCAAATCATGCTTTTACCCCCTGCATGATGGGTTGGCGAGAATTTTATTCTCTTCCCGTTACCTTAACGGTATTGGGTGGTTCATGCTTTTACACCTAGTATGATGGGGTTGGTGAGAAAGTTGTTCTCTTTCCGTTGCCTTGATGGCATTGGGCAGTTCATGCTTTTATCCCAAGCATGATAGGGTTGGCGAGAAACTTGTTCTCTTCCAGTTGCTTTGATGGCATTGGGCAATTCATATTTTTTACCTCCAATGTGAAGGGGTTGGCGAGAAATTTATTTTCTTCCCATTACATTGATGGTGTTGGGCACTTTATGCTTTTACCCTAGCATGATAGGATTAGCGAGGATTTTGTTTGGACTTACATGCCAAACATTTTCTCTATCCATAGTCGAGAGACGTAGAATCCATTTTCATTTTATGCCCCAAGTTGGGGTACGAAGCTATACCTCAGCAGTGGCCAGCATTTCTTTATTTGTTGTGTTGAAGAGGAGGTTGGATGACTTTATTCCCTTAAAAGTAATATTTCTTTAGGAATTTCCCATTGATTGGCATTATCATCCGGTCACCGTGTTGATTGATCAACTATTGTATAAGTTTCTTAACTTCATCTTTAATCAACTCTATTAGCTCTGGACAGAGTCTTCTTTGATGCTACTTTACTGGTTTTGCGTCTGATTTAATATTTAGCCAGTGCAAAGCAACTTGAGAGTCTTATGGGTTTGGGATTTGTTTCATCACCCATGTTCATTTGAATCACCTTATCTTTGGTAGGCAGTTCGCACTGTTCAGAGCGCATGCTCCATTGAGCATCAAAACATTTGACTAATGCTTCATCTTAAGGAAGAGTTAGCTTAAGAGTCAGGCTGAAAGGTATCATATTTGTAGCCAGCCCGTTGGATAGTACCCCCAGACTAATATCTGAGTCTCCATAAGAGTTTTCTGTGTTTTGGCAGATCTCATCCTTTATAACCAAAGTATCAGGTGTCGTGACATATTGCAACCCCCTACCAGTTTTGTGATGGTAATCTGACTCTTTTCTTTCGAACATGAAGGAGAAATGTATGTTTTGACACTCTTTGCCGAAATTTAATCTTGGCCTTTAGATGAAGATATACCCCATTTTCATCATTCGGAATGATTTTAGTCCGTAATGATAGAATTGAAGGGTTTTCTAATTTTTATCTTCAGCATTATTAGACGGAGTCGCATATGAGCAAACTCTTCCGAAGAGAAATGGGTTGAATCGACCCTGACTTTGCCTTCCTCGAGCTGGTCGAGGCTGAGTTTAGAGTGATTTAAGTCTCAAGCTATTTGACGCTCAATTTGATGAGTTGAAGGCGACATGTAAATATTGTACCACCACTCCCGATAATTGAAACGTCGGCAGTTTCATCGTGAATGTTGTTGCATTTCCACAATGGTTTTCAAAAGCATGTGAGCATTATTCCTGTGATGCAGACACGACGGTCATGAGCCTCACATGAAACTTTAGCTTTTTAGTGGGCTCAAACCTGAAATTGTCATCATGTGACTTCGATTTTGAAAGAGTTTCAGAGAGGAAGCCTCTTTCATCTGTCATATGGACTAAATGACCCTGAATATAAGGCTTGTATTTTTAGCCTTGGTTGCAACATGGATGCAACCCCGATGTGATGATTTGAATACATAAATACCAACTTCAGTCTCCTATGGAGTGATACATACAAGTGTGATGACAAACCTTAAATGCCATCTAAGACATGCGAGTGTCATGACCAACCTCGCACGGGAGTTGAGACATGTCTCCTGCCAAGCCTCTTTCAAGAGTTGAGACATGCGAGTGCTATTTTGAATTCTGTATTGAAGCCAAGGAGCTCTGTATGAAACTTCGAGTTGCTTGAGTTGCACATCTTCATGTTCAAGATTGATGTTTATCACGGAATAAAGCTCCATTGGCTTGGTTAATTACCATGCTGCATGCCTCATAATGCTATGAGGAATTGGGGAAGCCTCGAGAACTTTGTAAATCTCATTCACTATCCCTAATTGAATCAATTCTTAATGCAGAGAAAAGAATCAACTTTTTGGTGATTTACTATTCCTGTATTAGGCCGAAGTGTCTTTAGAGACTGGAGGAGAGTTGTTCATTTTTTATTTTTTAACCATCTAGAAATTGTTACAGTTCGCCATATTGGCTGTTGCTCGGATAATGGATATAGCCTCATATGGCGGAATCGACTCCAACATTCCTTTGTAGGAGTTTGTTCATTTTTCCTTCACATAAGAGCTTCTTAAGGGTTAGGAAAGAGAGCTCCTTCTTCATATTGAACTATATGTTATATGGATGGCCCTGATCAATTTTATCATATCAAGCCCTTATAACAAGAATAAGTTATCTTATTTTGCATGTGAATAAGATGTAGCTTTTGGTTTTTCCATGTGGCTTAACTCCTCATCTGATTTGGTCAAGAATGGGCTGAGCCTTATGCATGATTTGATTCACACTAGGCTGAGCCTCGCATCTGACTGCTTGAGTCTCATAACCAATGCGGGCTTCAAAATTTATGAGTGTTCTTTGATGATCTCGAGTCTGTTGTTGGGTTCAACTTGAGTTTGAGCTTTATCCATATCTGTTGCACGAACAGTGAAGTATCATCATGCACCATGAGTTTTGATGTGTATTCTGGACACATTTCCTAATATCGAAGATAATTGTTCAGTGATAAAACATCTTTTTCTTTTTCAGCTGTATTTGAATTTGTGTATAATATTTAAGTTTGATGTTTTGACCCTTTTTTTTAATCCTTTTGAGTGTTGGATAAATATAACTAATCAAACATAGTTGAATGTGCCGCTTTGACGAGTTACATGGGGGTTGAGCTTCGAAACATTCAAAACGTTCATCCCGCGCGCACTCATCAGGGCAGCACCTCTGCTCAAAACTAGAAATCATGTGTGAGATGTCCGCGCCAGCTGCAGCATCATTATTATATATTTTTTATTTTTATTATTTATTACTTATATTATTTTTTTTATTTTTTTTATTTTTTTATTTTATTTTTTCTTTTTTTTATTTATTATTTTCTAAATTTTTATTTATTATTATTTTTATATTTTTACTCCTATTTTTATTTTTATTTATTTTATTTTTTATATTTATTGTTTTTATTACTTTTATATATTTATATTTATTTATTTATTTATTTATAGTTTATATTTTTATTTTTATTTATAAATAGCGTGTCTGGGTTGCAAGCGTAGCGTAGCGTGTCTGGGTTGCAACCCGCGGGAGCACCTCGCGAGTTGTACCCCGCGGGTTTACCCCGTAGGTACACCCCGCAGTTGCAACCCCGCGGATGGCACCCCGTGCACCGCACGGCTCTCTCTCTCTCTCTTTTATTATTTTTTCTCCTTTTCTGTGCACTGTTGCAAGCGCTGCTCTCAGAGCGGGGGGCCCAGGTGGGCCCCACCTGCTGGCAACAGCCTTCTTTTTTTTATGCACTGTTGCAAGCGCTGCTCTCGCTGTGCCTTCTCTGCGAGCGAAAGCAGGTGCTTTAGGTTCTCTATACGGAATAGTTCCAAACGCCTCTTTTGTAATATTGAGACATGCCCGTTGGGTCTTGTGCCTTCTCGGCAATAGGCGATGACGCCGTATCCTTGATTAAAGGTGATAATGCCTTTTTTTTCTTTTTTATTTTTTGACAGACAATAACGTCTTGTCTTTTGTTATGGGCGATGACGCCTCACCTTCTTTCTTTTGACAGAAAATGATGTCTTGTCTTTTATTATGGCGATGATGCCTCATATTTATTTTTTTTAATAGACGATGACACCTAGTTAATTTTAGTGAGCGATGATGCCTCACTTTTTTTTACGACGTCATATTTTTTTTTACTAGCGATGACGTCTTGTTAGTTTTAGTGGGTAATGACGCCTTACTTTTTTTTTGGGCCATCACCCGGCGATGACACCTAAGTTCAAGGCAGAGGAACTTGATGATCGGATTGTGCCGCCGAGACTCCCACTGTGGTTACCAATTCTTGTACACCAAAAATTGTAAAGATTCTTTACATTGCCAATTTACTTTTGAATTACAGCAATAAAAAAAAAATTAAAAAAAATTCAAGATTACAAGAATGGATAAAGATTGATTTAAATTTTTCCTTTAATTTGTGGGTTCTGACAGCGGTGGAGCCTTACTTCTGCACTCCGTTGACGATCTGAACGTCGTGATTTCTCCCGAGAATGGAAGGAAACTCCGCTCTTGGGATTTTCCTGTCACCTTATTTCTCTTCGTTTGGGACTCTCCTCCCTGAGAATTTATCTCCCTTGGAAACTCTCTCTTCTCCTCCTCTCAACTCTGGAAGAAGATGATCTCTCTGGAATCCCCCCTTTTCTGGCTCCCGCTCGCTCTGGAAGAATCCTCCTTTCCAAAAAAGAATCCCCCTTTATCTGGACTCTACCCTCCCTTTATATATTGAGGGGAGTAACCGCTCGGATAAGATCTGAGCCAAATCCGATAATAAAATACCGAAATCGGGGTATCCGTTCCCTGAAAATCTGGACCCATCTTCGTAACAAATCCGTATAACCGAAGTACCGAGGTTGGCAACCCCGCGGGTAGCACCCACGGGATGCTCCCGCGGGTGCAACCCATGGGGAACTCCTGTGGGTGCAACCCGCGGGGATTATTCCTGTAGGAAATTCCCTCGGGTGGCTCCCGCAGGAAATTTCCCAGTATTTTTTTTTAATATATATCTACATCCATCGTCTATGCTAAAAAAATGTTTTATAATATTTGATATGCATAATTATTTACTAAAAACCCAATAAAAGAAGAGGCGACTTGGAATAGTGTTGGGAAAATAGTGATACCGTATTCGGATTACTATTATATAAAATAAGCTGGAATTTCGAGATGAGATGGAACTTCTCTTGGTGTGATTGCAACATATATAAAGCTATTCTTAATAGTAAATCACGTCCTTATGAGATTGTACATGCCCTTGAACAATTCAATGTGTTTTACTCTGTGAATTGTAGGGAACAAAGATAATAAGGAATTTAGATAATTTTATTAGGCTAAAGTAGAGGGGGAAAAAACCCACAAGCTATCTTTTTTTCTTAGAAACTTCCATGAACTATTTTATGTTATATAAAATCTGATGAGATTTCAAATTTCATAGAAATCACAAAGTCGTGTTAGCAGAAAAATTAGTATACACACACTCTTCGACTTTTCTAAATACTCACTTTTGGACTATAGTATATTGATGTATATTAAACTAGTGCAAGCGCACAATGTCAGTTGTATCGCAAAATAGTCATTCTCACAGGAATTTCGAGTGTTTAGCAATCATACTAATTATTTTATTCTAGCAAGTTACTATGAAGATTAAAATTGAAAAGAGATTTATTTATTATACTAAATGCTTGCCTTAGATGTTCGAATTTATTAAACTAATAATATAACAATGAAATTCTTTCTTCTTTCTATTTCTTTATGATGCACGATCAAGTAACATATTAAAAATTTGATCTCTTTTTAATCTGGTTTTAATATAGTGTTCCTAAGTATGATTTATCAATTGGCGTGCAAGCATAAATCATCAAAATGTAACATCTTTATTAATCCAAATTATATCAAATTGATAATTATATAGACAAAATAAAGAGAACAAATTTCAAACTTAATCTAAGTATAGATTATAAAAATCAACTTAAGAATAATCTATCAAAAACAACAATTTAATCTTTATATTATTTATAGAAAAACCATAACATCAATTCATTTACAAAGAAGAGAAGAAATCATGCTAGAATTATTAATTTAACTTCATCTATATCTTAGGGCTAATACAAATTAGTTATGTATGATTTTTACTAAAACTAAAAATTTATATTTTTATTCATGAAAGTAAAACTAATTAACCTATGAAAGTAATTAAACCCTAATCTAAGAAAGCAAATAAATGCTAATAACTATAAAAGCAATTAAATCTAATCTACGAAAGCA
Organism: Dracaena cambodiana; assembly: GCA_036321105.1. Lineage (NCBI taxonomy): Eukaryota > Viridiplantae > Streptophyta > Magnoliopsida > Asparagales > Asparagaceae > Dracaena > Dracaena cambodiana. Next base: position 47,355,443 of record JAYEPQ010000004.1, read on the forward strand.
ATAAAAAAATTACTTACAAAGAATTAATGAAGAACGAAGAAATCAAGCTATGTCAAGTTCTGGTATGGCGGTCGTTCCTCTTCAGTTCTCAATCTCCAATTTTATTAAAATAAATGAGAAAATCGTCAGGATGGCTTGAACAAGGTTTTTTATTCTCTCCTAAGTTTTAATATCATGAACCATAAATTTTCAACTCCAACTCCAGTTTAGACTATAAATTTTGGTTTTTGTCTTAAGGTTCTTCCCCCCTTTCAAAAGTGTTTTTTCTAATTTACCGTCAAAATCATATATATATATATATATATATATATATATATATATATATATATATATATATATATATATATATATATATATATATATATATATATATATATATATATATATATATATATACTAGCGATGGATGTAATTTAAATGAGATGGGTTCGAATTGGTTCCATATATGATCAGAATGCAAACTAATTAGAAAAATTTTGCATCCGTATTCGATTTGACCCAAATACGAAGCCTTAGATTCAAAACCGATTGGAACAGGTTAGAATATTGTATTTGAATTTTTGTTTGGAGCATTTTTATTTAATATTGAATTTTTATTTTCAAACAAGACTAGTATATATAGTGATATCTTAGTCCAACTCAGGTCTAGGATTTTACATACGTATTTGATTTCACCACTAAAAATAAAATTAGATTTTTGGATGCGATTTAGGTTTTCACTCTTGCCCTTGTAATTGATTATTATACTAAAGCACAAACACTTCAAAAAGGAGTGTTGTCTTCATATTAGATGCATATTTGATATTTACACTTATATAATACTAGTCGAATATGTAGACATTTTGAAGTTGTCTCCATATTAGATTCATATTTGATAGTTACATTTATATAATACTAGTCGAATATGTAGACATTTTGAAGTCGTATTAGATTTTGAGGATGCATAAACTTAGGTGTTAGAATTGTGTTCCCTTTCAAAAGGTTCTAAAAGATCATGTCAACATCATCAGAGCTGAGAATTGCTTAAAAGATATAGAAAAGATTATTTAGAAAATGAAAGATACCAAACTAATACATCCTAATTAAATACCTACCAGCACATATATACTTGAATTATATGAGATACTGGATTAGAATCTATGGACATAGAAAAGATTATCTTGGCAATTGCAACTACTTTATACACTTATTGCTGCAACCAAACAAAGAGAGAGGAGCAAGGACAAGTTTGAATTGAACTCAAATAAATGAAAAAGGATTTCACAAGGCTCAAGTTAGGACGGTTTGCATCAAGATGTCCATTTTGAGATCCTAACTATATATCAATCAACCGAAATAAAAAGCTAAGGAGGAAACTCTAGATTGGTATACTTAGCAAATTAACAACCATGATATAGGAAAGAAATTCTAGATAATTAAGAGTTAGAATAACGGAGAATTATGATGAGATTTGGATGAAATATATATTAGAGTTTTCACTACCTTTTTCTCAAAAAAATTATAAATTAAAATCCATAGTATAGTTTGCATATAAGGAGAACTCAATAGTTTTCTAAAAGAAAGCAAAGTTTTCGTAAATGGACGCATGATATATATAACTATTACTACATGAAATCTTCCTCTAAAGTTACCCAAAACAAACAAGAAGTATTTTCATTAAATTTGAGAAATCATGTTGTATTAATAAAATGGCTAAAGTAGAAGAAAATCCCACGAGGTATATATAGTGTTTTTTCTAGAATTTGTCTTATAAACTATTTTATGTTATGTATTTTTTTTTTATAGAGTTTCAAATTATATAGAAATCCCCAAATGTGAATTACCAGAATCATAAATGGATCGATTTTAAAATATGGCCATATACACTCTCCCACCTTTATAAATACTCATTTTCTGGTTTAGTATAATTTACTCACAAAATTATATATATGAAATTGTCAATGAGTGGATTGTGTTTTTAAACGAATCAATTAATTTTTAATACTTTATGGAGATTTACATAATATAAAAAAGTTTATTCTCCTTTAACCTTATAAAAAATAAACCATGAACAAGAAATTAAACGTGCACCAGCTACTATTTCATTAATTCTCAATTAGCTTGACTGCTATTTGGCAAGTTTCTGCATACAGTAGTACTTGGCCTTGGGACCAAATTCAGGACTAAACGGATTCGTAAACAGGACCTTGTAAAAGCAGTTCGGTGACAGATTGAGCACTGCAACGCAACATTCCCGGCTCACGACCTCCAACTTGTTCCCGCTGGAGGCGGAGTCGATGAGCTGGTCCCCGCACCCGGGTATCCGCTGGAAGTGCAGCCAGCATTTCTGTGCCTCTGGATGGGTGTTTCTCGGCGGACGGAAGAGCGGGGTGCCGGAGGAGGCCATGCTGCTGGGTGGCTGCTGATTCCTCCACCGCGCTTCCCCGGCCTCCTTGTCGTCGTCGATGCAAATGGATTGTGATGGGGACGGAAGGATGGACAGGCAACAAAGGAGGAGGAGGAAGAGAAGGATTGCCTTGGCTTGTTCTTTAGGCTGTGCAATGTCCATGGTTACGTTAATGTGTTCGAGTACTTGGAGAGATTTTTATAGAGGTTTGTTGGAAACATTGGCATGCATGTATTTAAGACATCTTTTGAAGGTTACGTAGAATGTCTTAAAAGAGCAATTTATGGTCCCTATCAATGATGAGAAAGGCCGCAGGATGACTTGAATAAGGTTATTATTATTTTTTTTCTCTTTATATTATTTTAAGTTAATTACAGTGAAATCCCTTGTAATATAGAAATAGTGTTTTATTACCTTTTAAGTTTAAAATTTTTAGTTTATTCAATCATTTAATATTCTCATCCTGGTTTAACTTAAATTACACATTTTTTATAAAATCCCCAAATCATCGTCCTCTCCTTCACTAAGAACACACATAAAATATGTCATAAAACATGCCAAGAAGAGGGTAATTTGGAAATTTTATAAAAAATATAAAGTTAAAATTAAAAAGGAGGGGTTTTACATGTATGTCCCTTACATCTTTAAATATTTGAATTTAGTTCCCAAAATATTTATATTTATAATTTAGTCCCCCAAATCTTTTAAGTTGCCTCACTTTAGTCCCCATCATATTTTTGGTCCGAATTTTCCGTTATACCCCTTACTTACTTCACTTTAGTCCTCTCTTCTCTCTCCCTCCTCTCTTTCTTTTCTTATTGGGTTCCCCTCTTCATTCTTCTCCTCTCTCTCTCTCTCTTCCCTTCCAGTTAAACTCTAAAGTGAAGTAACTCAGAGGGAACCTAATAAGAAAGGGGGAGAGAGAGTGTAGAGAAGAATAGAGAGAAGAATCCAATAAGAAGAGAAAGAGAGGAGGAAGATGGAAAGAAAAACTAAAGTGAAACTTAGAGGTATAATGGAAAATTCGGGCTAAAAGTATGGCTGGAAACTAAAATGAGGTAACTTAAAGGATTTGGGGACTAAATTATAAATATAAATATTTGAGGGACTAAATTCAAATTTTTAAAGATGTAAGGGACAGATATGTAAAAACTTCTAAAAAGGATTAGAATAGTAAACTGTTGACTAACGACATTAAGAGTACATGAAGTAATTAATTAAGAGTTTTAAACTTAAGAGATAGTAAATTACACTATCATCATATAGTATAGGAGTTTTCATTGTTATATAATCCAATTATTTTTTAGCATAAATAGTGAGACTAGTCCACTGCGTTTCATTTTCTCTTTAAATTATTAATTGCATAATTCATAAGTATGCAACTCCAGTCTTAGTATGAATTAGTATTATTTTTTTGTTCCTTTGGGTTGCTTTAACATATTCATTGTTTGAATCTTTTCTTTTTCTGCTTTACCTTCAAAATCATTACTTTCCAATTTATCCCCTCAATACGTGTGGGAATTTATATATATTTCTTGACACAGATGTACATGAGATGGGTTCGGACTGAATCCATGTAAAATCTATTCCAAACTAACAAGGAAATGTTTTATCCACGCCCCAATTAGCAATCAGATATGATTAGCGCTTCATTCTTTATTATCTGCATTTCTTGAGTTCTAACCTCCCTCATCGTGGGGTCGATACTCACTGAAGGACGCCAACGATGTATTTGCATAGGAATATATCAAGTTTTTTTGTAAAATATCAGTAATTATATAGTTTATCATTAGCTGTGAATTCATTACTCAAAAAAATTAATTACGATTACTTTATAAATTTATAGAGATTATTACAAACTATACTAACTCTTGTCTTATATTTGGTGTTAGACTTTTCGAATTAGGGATATTATAATTAACTAATGTTTTTCCTTCTGTCTAGAGCTTACTGGACCTATGTTCCCCCCCAAGACCCACCTGCTTTTTTGTGTTGCTTACCAAACGATGTCGACACCCCCACCAGAGGTTGTGAGATCTCGTGAGGAGAACGTTGACCTTTTCACCCATGTAGTTAGCTTTCAGGTCAATTATGGTCGGTCACCATGAGTTAGGGGTAAACTGTCTTATTGTCAATTCTACCCTGCTCCGGTGACTTCCTTGCTGTAGGTACTAAATAATTAGAACAATCAGTTAAAACAAGAACATTAGATGCCTGCGCTTGGGAGAGTGCACCCAGGAGCGCGCACCCAGTGTTGTGGAGCGTGCACCTCCTAGACAATCGGGTTCCATATCTAGGAGTGTGTGCGCAATCTACGGCATGCGTGCGCCTCCTAGGAATGTGCAATTCAGGAACGTGTCTAGGGGGCGCGCCCCAAGGAGCATAGCCTGAGCATCGCAGAGTGTGCAATGAAGAAAGTGTGTTGGCAGTGAAAATTTCTAAGTAAATAGAGTTTTCCACAACAGAACGCGGAGCTAACTCAATAGTTCCGCGTTTGGCTATATTAGCCTCGCTTTTGAACAAAACGCGGAGCTATTTAGTAGCTCCGCTTTAGTTCCGCGTTCTAGTTCTTTAGCTCCGCGTTTTGATGCGATTAGCTCCGCGTGAGCAGATAACTAGAATCTCAAATTGATTGAAATTATGATTTGGACTTATCCAAATACCCAAATTAAGTCCGATCAGAACTTTAAATCAAGAGATTTAAATCAAAACTAAGATATTTGATTGGAATCCTTGATGAGTACAAATTCTATTTAGATAGAAACTCTCAAATCATCCTAAGGCTATAAATACCCTCTTGGGGAAGCCCTAGGGGTCTTCTTTTTCGGTCTTCTTTTCTTCTTTTCGGCATCTTGGAGAATTCAAGTTACACATAGAGCCTTGAGTTCGTGAAATACCAGAAAAGATCGTCTACAGTCGGTCTTATCTTCAAGAGAGAAGATTTCAATGTTCGATCGTCCAAAGGAACTGCTTGACAGATCCTATCGCCACAGATCCCACACTATATTGTAAAAGAGAGCGATTGAGATATAAAATCCTCTCGTTTGTTCCTTCTCTTTTTCTTGTTCTCTTCTATTGTAATTCGAGTTTATTCAATGGAAGCAAAGCGAAGAAATTCCGCTGCGAACAAACTGGCGACCACAGTGGGAGCCGTCTCTTTCACTGAAGAAGAGATTATGGTGCTATCAAACGTCAATATGATCGGATCCGACGTAGATATGCTCGTCGTTGAAATCGACCAGCAGAAGTACGAGGAGTACCTCTCCTCTGAATCATCAGGTAACCTGAACGACACACGACACTATCGTCGCGTGTGCTCCAATACTCGAGCAACGGGTAAAAATGTATCCACCGATGAACGGGGATCCTTGGAGACCGTGGCCATAGAGCAGGTGATCGGGCAGGAAATCCTAGCAGAGAATGGCCCCTCCATTGCCGAAGAAGACCTGGGAACTGGATTGACCAGAACCCAACTTCGAAATAGAAATCGAAGAGCAAGGCGAAAAGCCCTCAAAGCCCGCCTTGGACGCGAGGCTAATGCCACAGAACGCGAGGCTATGGTCCCTTGTAAACTGGCTCACGCTAATCGTGAGACCAGTCGTTATCGCGTTAAACGCGAAATCTCAACTTGCGTTGATCGTAAGGAAAAATCAGCGTGTGATATTCCACGCGAGGCTATTACTGAGCTAAGCGAGAAACGCGAAGCCAGTATGATTTGTGTTAGTCGCAAAAATTCTGACACTCACGAGAAACTCGAGTATAACATCTCCTTAAAGCCAGCGTGTGATTCTACACGCGAGGCTATTACTGGGCTTAGCGATAAATGCGAAGCCAGTACAACTTGCGAGAAACGCAAGATTTTTGATACTCGCGAGGAACGCGAGGATAAAAATTCCTTTCAGCCAGTGTGTGATTCTCCACGCGAGGCTAATACTGAGCTTAGCGAGAAACGCGAAGCCAGTAGTATTTGCAAGAAACGCAAGATGCCTTACCTCCGCGTAAATCGTGAAGACGATTGGCAAATTGTTGTTAATCGTAAAAATCGCGCCAGACGCGAAGTCTTAACTTGCGTTAATCGCAAGAATAAGCCAGCGTGCAAGAATTTTCTTCCACGTGGGGCCAAGATTCCAGAAGAGAAACTTCTGAAGAAACACCAAGCCAGCATAAAACGCGAGGCTAGTGTGGCAAAACGCGGAGCTATTCTTCAGGCCCGCGACACAAAACGTGAAGCTAACTTTCAGCTCAGCGCTCCAGAACGCGAAGCTGTCTCTCAGCTCCGTGTAAGTCAACCTGGATATCAAATCAGGACTGATCGTTACACCAATGGATCAGAACTCGACTCCCTCAAGAAGCTTCAGTGGATCCCTCACCCCTCTCAGCAAATGAGTGGACCCCACAACTCCATGACTAAAGTCACCGACCTCAGGGAGTACTTAACCAAGAAGAGAAGCATAGACCAAGTTCAAGCCGAATCTTCTTGTCATTGCCAACAACTTATGACAGCGGTATCCGCTATAGTAGATAATTGTTGCTGCAATAAGAACAGGGTATCGGTGTTCTATCGATTAACCGAGTTGGACAAAAACCCTGCTAAGAAAACGAAAGCTACAGATCCCATACTATATTGTAAAAGAGAGCGATTGAGATATAAAATCCTCTCGTTTGTTCATTCTCTTTTTCTTGTTCTCTTCTGTTGTAATTCGAGTTTATTCAATGGAAGGAAAGCGAAGAAATTCCGCTGCGAACAAAGTGCACCTCTCAGACAAGCACATTCTATAACCAAGAGCGTGTATGCATCCTCGGCACAAGCGCGCCTCCCAGACGTGCACGACACAAAGACGCACCTAGGAACGCACGCCGAGTAGCATGCGCTTCGACACTACAGTGCGCGCACCGAGGAGCACCTACCGTATAAACGAGCACATCTCATGTTCAGGACCACGCACGGCAAGAGCAGCATGCCCATGGCAGTGAACGCCCTGGTGCATGTGGGTGTCTAGGGGAGCGTGCCCAGGTGCACGCGTTCCAAGGGGCTACACGTGCCCGGCGCTGTTTGTGTGCCCAGGTGCACATGCGCTCTGGAGCCCTTGTGCCAATGCATGCGTGCTCTGGCGCGCGCAAGCCTAAGCTTGCGTGCGCTGGTGCATGCACCATGCACGCCCGGGTGCATGCTTTGGTGCAGATGCATGCTACACACACTGCATGTTGTGCATCGTGGGCTTCGTGCACTCCAAATCTCTGCTTCACATGTAGAGTTGGTGATAATGATTCCGGAGAATCTGTTGCAACGTCCCATGATCCGTTACTCTGATTACAGAGGGATCATTTTGAAAGGCTATAAAAGGTCATCTGTTAATAGAGAAAGATACATATGCATACAGATTGAGACCAAACAAAGAACACACAGAGAGAACAAAGATGCAGAAGTTACTACGCTTCAAGAGTTCTGGTTTTTCCTCTATGTGAGCTTGGTACTACAGAATCAATCAATAACCAGATCATCAGCAGAAGACCGCAACGACCTTCCACCTCCGCCCAAGATCCCACAAACAAAGAAAAAATAGAGTTATCTCTTTTTCCTACCCCCTGTAATCTGATTCAAGTGATTTTAATTTTCTTTTAATCTACTGTAATCTTTATCAATGGAAATGGAAAAGAAAATCCAGAATTCAGGCACACAAGAATTGGTGACCATAGTGGGAGATTGAAGCATTTCTGTCATAAGTGAAAACTTAACATGAGAGGGGACTAAAATCACTAGGATTTTAAGCAAACCCTTAAATATTAATGAATTTGGTTTGTCTTTACCAATCGCTATTTGTGTTGGGAAAACATGCTACTTTTCTCAACATAATGAGTTGTTGATTTTTTTTTGTTTGGGCTTATATGCCAAAATATTTCTCTTTCCTTTGGCTTCGCGACTTTGGGTAATGACGTACCCTTATAATCGAATAAGGATACTGTTGTATCAAATTTATCGTGGGATTTTTAGCAAATTCTTAGCTATCAACGGATTTGGTTAACCTTTCGTAATCGCCATTTGCATTGATCTAAGCATGCTATTTTCCTCAGTATGATGAGGTTGTTGAGGATTTCATTTGGGTTTACATGCCAAACTTTTTTTTTCTATCCTTAGTCATAGAGACATCGGATTCATATTCGTATGGTAACCCTAGTCAGAAGCATGGAGCTTTACCTTAGCAGTGAGCCAGTATTTCTTCATTCACTGTGTTGAAGATGAGGCCTATATGTCGTAGAGCACTCACTAGGGAACTCCTGTATGCCAGAATTCTAGAAATTCCTTTTCATTGTCATTGATAGATTACAACAAATTAAATGAAAATTACAATCAGTGAATCTGATTACAGGGTTAGGGAAAATAGATAATATTATTTTTCTTTTGTTTTGTGGGATCTCAAGTAGTGGTGGAAGGTCATTGCATTCTTTCGTTGATGATCTGAATGTCGATTGACTTTGTAGCACCAAGCTCAGTTGATGGAGAAGCTAGAACTCTTGAAGTACAGTAACTTTTGCTTCTCAGTTCTCTGTGTATTCTCTGCTTTTTTGTTTCAGTCTATATGCATCCCCATCTTTCTTGGATAGCCTTTTGGAACGTAACTGTCTCCTTAAATCCCTCTGAAATTGGAGTATTAGATCATCGGACGTTGTAACAAATTCTCCGAAATCGTTATAACCAACTCCGCATGCGAAATGGAGATTTAGAGCACATGAAGCACACAATGTGCAACGTGCAGTGTGCAGGGTGCATGCACCAAGGGGCGCGCATGCTAGGGCGTGAGCACTCCAGGGTGCGCATGCATTTGAGAGTGCAAGCAGCCCCGGCAGTACATGCAGCCCTGGGAGCATGCTCCCCTGAGTGCCCATGCGCACCTGGGCGTGTGCTGTGTGTGCTGCCCTTGGCATGCGTGCTTCTAGACATGGGATGCGCTCGCATAGAAGTTGCACGCTCCTCGGTGCATGCTCCACCATGTCCAGGTGCGTGCTCCTTGGCGCATGCCCCTAGGTGCACCTTTGGGTTGCGCTCACTTAGGAGGTTCATGCATGCTGAGGATGCGCACACTCCTGGTTATGGAATGTGCTTGTCTTGGTGGTGCGCGCTCCTCGATATGCACTCTTCGGCGCGCACTCCCGAGGTGCACTCTTGGGTGAGCTCTCCAAGGTCCGGATACGTGCACTCTTGGGTGTGCTCTCCAAGGTCCAGATGCACCTAAAGAACCTCTTGCTGCTTAATAGGGAAAGGAGCTAGCCTTTTCTTCCGCAAGTCATGAGGGTCATAATTGACCACCCTAAGCTCGCCTTTGGAATGCACGTGGCTCCAAGCAGGACTTCTAAGAAACCCATTTGAATGGTAGCCATGTTGGTTGTAACCATGTTTTGTTTGGCTTTGAGTTGAATTACTTCAGCCTCGATCAATGCCTGAATCTTATCTTTAAGGATATAACAATCCTTAGTGGGGTGACCTATGATCCGGTGATAGAGATAGTAGTTTGGATCATTAATTTTCCTAATTTCTTCAGGTCTCTTACTCTCTGGCAACTTAATTATGTTGTGCTAGATGATCAAGTTGAACATAGTAGCATTGTATTTCTCTTTAAATGAATATTGCTTTTGAGGTTCGGATGGTCTTGCAGGGCTATTCTTGGTCGGCGCTCTTTTTGGCTTCGACATAATTTCCACCGCCATTGTATCTTTTCCTTTGGAACGGGAGGGGTAGGGCTTTGCTTTTTGTGCCTCTTCTCGCAAATCTCTGCTCTTTGATGCATCGAAATATGTCTTCTGCTTTTGCACCTTACTTGAGCAAGTCTCTCCAACATTTGTATTCTACTGAACCCATCTTGACTAGAACATTGGCCAATAAATTATATATGCAGGTCTCCACGAACACTTAGTGCCATCTTCAAAAAATTAGGCTAAGAACTCTTGTTCTACGTCAACCCATAATTTTATAGTTCCTTGGGACAACTACATGAACTAGATAAATGCAGGTTTTTGCAAAGTACTCGCAAATATCTTAGTAAGAGTAGAATCACGCCCCATCAGATATCATGTTTGTGAACAAGAAATAGAAGATGTGTTATTGTAGAGAGCCTTTGTCGTCAAATGACTAAAGATTCAACAGTTTGTAATTCGAGGGATAGGGCATATATTCCCACTCTATATGATAGGGGGCGCATAATCTTAACTTCTTAAAGATCTTTCTGATGGAGAAGTGCTTGCAATTGACTCTCCATCTTCCCCATTTTCTATGCGTGAGGGTTGATAATGAACCTCATCTTCTCTTCTTCGTCAGAGTGATGAGATGGCTCCTTGTGTTTATCTTTGATTTCTTCATCTTCATTTGCAGGTTCATTTCCCTCCAGTCGATTGTATGACAAGGACTTTCTTGGTATGAGCTAGTAATTCGGTTAGAAGCTGCTTCATTTCTTCTATAGATTCTTCTTGTTGCTTAAGTCACTGTTCTTGTGTCTCTAATCTCTTCAGGACTTCATTCGGAAGATCGGCCACATTTACAATAGCCTTTGAGTCTTTAGTTGAGTTAGAAGAAAATAGAGAAGAAGAAAATAGAGACATCATGGCAGAGTGCCTATCTTCTTAATTGTCAGATCCCTAGCCAACCACCTGTAATCTAAGGGTATAGCGACTCCCTTCTTGACTCAAATGAGCTTATATGCACCATCTAGTTCAATAAATACTCCTTTTAATCCTGGAGAGAACTTTGAGTACGACGAGTCACTTTCTTTGACCTGTTTTCCCTTGCTAATATTGTTGGATGTAGCAGTGGGCAAATTTGTTACAAAGTACAATTTTCTTGAAGTCTGCCTTCTTTTCGGATTAATAATTCAATAAAAAATGGACGATTTCATCATATAGTTACAACTTATTAATACGACAGAAATTAGCCGTTCACACTAACATCGAGGAGCAGGTTGCATCGCACTTCTCTTTTGAGTCAGATATTCTCTTAAATCTTAGGAAGTGTCCTCATTTACATGTAGAGCTTGATACTTACGTCTCAAATTCTATTCGATACACAGCGGGTTACACCTGTAGTTTGATTGGTTTGAATTAGATCAGAATTAACTGAAAATTTAGCAGCATGATTAGAACAATTTGAAAATCTCCTATGAGATCTTTTGGCATGCGCGCTAGACTGCACATTTGTGCAGGCCTCGCTCGCCTCTGGAATGCGCTTTAAGGACAGTTGCTGATCAGGAGCACATGGAGTGTGCGCCTCTACTGCTGTGCTCAGAAGAGTGCGCAGAGGGCATGCCTTAATATCTGTGCAAGGGAGATGGTGCACTTTGTGATCTGCTCGGGGAAGATGGAGTGAAAGCTCATGCTGAGCGCACACTTCTGAAGAGAAAGATGGAGGCATGTGCTTAGCACGCACACCTGAATAACCATGCAGAGGAGCTCCCAGAGCGCGCAAAGGGCTGCGCTCTGCACGTGCGCTTTGGGGCGCGCACTCGCAAGTAAACGCGCGGGGATGCATGACCTCCATGCGCGTGCATGCAGGTGTGCAGAGGTGTGCACACACGCATGAGGAGCAGCACACTCCGCGCACGCGCTTGCTCTTGGTTCTTCCATACACGTGCTTGGTTTTGCTGTGCGAGTGCTTGGTTCTACTGCGTGCCAAGTTTTGCATATAGAGTTCTGCGCATAGAGTTCTCCGCATGTGGGCACTTGAGAATGTATGTTTTCAACAGGAACTGATATGTTATCTTTTGTATAGAATGCCTCTTTTGTAATGTTGAGGAATGCATGTTGGGCTTTGCATCTTTTTCGGTGGTCTTGATTTCTTTTCTGCGACCGCATCAAGGCTGAGCTTGGTTTGACAATGTTCTTTTCATGAGAATGATCGTCAAGAGACGACTATGTGACAACGAATCTGCAATTAACGCAAGTTTTGCTGTTAATAAGCGATAACACCATATCTCTGTTAAGAGGCAATAACACCTCATATTTTTTGATAGACGACGACGTCTTGTTTTTATTCATGGGTGATAATGCTACATATTTTTCGACAAGCGATAACATCTTGTCATTATCAATGGGCAATAATGCTCATATTTTTTAGCTAACGCCTTGCGGGTTTCAAGTCAGAAGAACTAGATGAAAAGTATTATTCATATCTCTGTTAGTCGAAGTCAACAACTAGTGTCTCAACCACTGATCCAATCAATTTCGTATCAGACTATGCCACCACATTCACTTTTATAAAAAGAGAGGCTCTCACTGGGGTCGCCAACTCCCGTACGCCCGGATTATGTGAATTCTTGCCCATTGCCCTTTGATAATGATTACAACAAATTAAAAATAAAATTACAACTTTGATCCAGAATTACATGGGTATGAAAAAGAGATAACTCTATTTTCCTTTATTTTCATGGGATCCTAGGCAGCGATAGAAGATCGTTGTGGCCTTATGTTGACCATCTGAACGTCGATTGATTCTGCAGTACCAAGCTCAGGTTGGTGGAGAAGAGGAACGTATGAAGCGCTTCTCTTATTCTTTGTATATCTCTTCTCTCTGTCTCAGTCTGTCTATCTCATCTCTATTAACAAATATGACTTTTTATAGCCTTTCAGAATGTAACTGTTCCCCCAAATCTCCCCATAATCATAGAGCAAATCGTGAGAAGTTGTAATAGATTCTCTAGAATTGTTACAATAGACTTCACACGCAAAGCGGAGCTTCAGAGCACACGATGCGCAACACTCCATGGCACGTGCAATACAGGGCGCGCAAGCAACCCCGGGTGTGCACAGCCATGGGTGAGTGTGCAGCCCTGCGCACACCTTGGCGAGCTCCCCTGGGCACCCGCGTGCATGTGGGTGCGTGCAGCCATGGGCGCATTGCCCTCGGCATATACGCTCCCTGGTAGGGATGTGCTTGTGTAGAGGCATGCGCTCCTTGGGGCACACTCCATAGTGCGTGCTCCTTAGTGCGCGCCCCTAGGTGCGCCTTTGGGTTGTGTGCTGCTGGAGGCACACGCATGTAGGGATGCGTGTGCTCCCCTGGTCCTTGATGCGCACTCTCTGGTGCTTAGGAGCGTGCTCCTGTGCATGCACCCCTAGAGCGCCAGTAGGCGGCGTGCGCCGAGGAGCATGCGCCTGACCACCACAGAGCATGCACTGAGGAGTGCGCACCTTCTAGACAAGTACATCCCATACCCAGAAGCGTGTGCGGGGAGGCGCGCACAACCCAGGAGCGAACCTAGGGTCGCACTGATGAGCTTGCAGCTACGGTCGAAGCATGAATCAAGGATTGTGCACCTCATAGACAAGTGCATCCTATAACCAAGAGGGCCCGCACATTCCCAGCATGCGCACGCCCCAGGCCTATGCAACCCAAAGGTGTGCCTAGGGGCGAGAGCCGAGGAGCATGCGCCTGGATACTACGGAACACGAACAGAGGAGCGCATGCTTTCTAGATGAGTATGCCCAAATGAGAGTGCGCCCATGGCAACACACACCCAGGTACACGCAGGCGCCCAACGGAACGCGCCCAGGCGCATGCCCAGGGCTACTGTGCGCCCATACGCGTACACGTTTAGGTGCAAGCCCTGCTGCGCGCATGCTACATACACTGCGCGCATGTCCAGGCGCACGCCCCATTGCACTGTGCATTGCGTATCGTGCGCTTCGAAACTCCGTTTCGCATGTAGAGTCTGTTGTAATGATTTTGGAGAATCTATTCCAACTCCTATTATTTGATCTCTGATTATGATGAGATTTTAGGGAACAGTCATATTCCAAAAGGCTATAAAAAGCCATCTCTGTTAACAGAGAAGAGAAACAGACTGAGACAGAGAGAAAAGATATACAGAGAACCAGAGACGCACTTCAGATGTTCCTCTTCTCCTCCAGCCTGAGGTTGGTGCTACAGTATCAGTCAACGTTCGGATCGTCAATGAAAGAACACAATGACCTTTCATCGCTGTCTAAGATCCCACAAAAACAAAAGAAAACAGAGTTATTTCTTGTTTCTATCCTGTGATTCTAGATGAAAGTTGTAATTTTCTTTGAAATTTGCTGTAATCATTATTAAATGGTAATGAAAAAGAATTCTCAGAATTCGGACGTACACTTTCCACTTCTAACCAGCTCCTTTTATGGTGTTCCAAGTTCTTATCATCATTGTTGCTCCCTAGCTAGCCAGCCGCAATTGAAGTCTATGCGTCTTTCCACCTGGACGAAGGTTATTTTCGGTGACGGAGGAGGCCTCCCAAGGCATTTCCCATCAATGATGGTGCATGTACACCTGAGTCTACACCTGAGATGGAACTCCTTCATTATATGTACTGACCACCTGCAGATTATTTGGGGTTAAGAGGTCTATTATTCTATCTATATCTTGGACATGATGCTTACAAGAAAATGGGTTTTTTGTGACAACAAAAGTCATCATTGAATGCCTTCAAGTTGTCACTGAAAATATTCAGTGACGAGTTTAGTGATGACTAAGTGTCGTCGCTTATGTGGCCATCACTGAAGGTTTTTGTGACGATTTTAGTGTCCGTCACTAAAAATAGTTTCCAGTGATTACTACAACTTGTCACAAAACACTAACTAGATTGTCATTATAACATTTTTTTTTGTGACAACTAATATCGTCACTAATTCATATTTGTGACAACAATACTTGTCACTAAAAAGTTATTATATAGTCACTATTATGACTCTTCAATTTAGTCACTATTATGACTCTTTAATTAGTGACGATGTTCGTCATCACTAAATCGTATTTGATATAACAATACGTGTCACAGAAAACATGACTATTTGTCACTATATGTATATAAAATATTATATAATGACATTAACTACAAAATTAGTGACGACAAATATTGTTACAAATAAGTAATTATTAGTGACAAATTATAATAGTGTCACTAAAAGTTAAAATTTGCAACAATGTTTATTGTCGCTAAAACACAAATTTTGTGACACTATCAATTGTCACAAATAAATTTATCAGTGACGATTTATTGATTTGTTACTGCATCTTCAAATAGCTAATACAAATAGCTGTTACAAATACAATATATACAATCATTCATATTTTCAAACACCATATTCACAGGAGATGTTTATAATTAGATGATATATATATCAATGATGTACAATCGAAAAATAAAATTCATCACATAAACATGCTAAAATATTCATAAGAAAATGATCCTGTCTTGCACAAATTGTGACTTATTTTTGTTCGAAGCAAAGTATTAAATCCATATAAACACATAAAAATCAATTTTTTGATTGTGATATAGAACCAAAAAGAGAAGCCATTCGCTCTTGAAATATGGACTCGAACTCAGCTTGAATCTAAGCTCTAGTTTCAGCTCGTACCTCTTATAACTTTGTCTTTAACTTCTTATCTGACTCATCTAATTGTGTTTTTAATTTCTCATCTGACTCAGTTAGCTGTTTTTTTAATTTCTCATCCTACTCAGCCTAAACTTCTTCTCTAATTTTTTTAGCCACTTCAACCATCATTGTCTCTCTGGCATCAGTTATAGCCTTCTCTACTTGCTCTTGAACATCTTGCCGAGGTCTTTTACTCGGAGGCCTTTTTTCCGCTCCTTTTCCTTGAAAATATCCTGATTTCTCACCAAGCACATGAAGCAATATGTCATTACGAGACATCTGAGATTCATCATCTTGTGTTTGTCTCACGACAAACTCATGTAGTTTTTCCTACAATTAAATAACAATAACTAAAGGCATTAGCAACAATAGTCAAAACAAACTCCAAAAATAGAATACAAATTTAAGTTAGAGGGCAAAATCTCAACCAATTAACGTAAATTTTTATGAGAGTATCATAACATACACTAAAAATAGAATACAAATTTTTATATGTGATTCATAATGATTTGATATAATTTTTGTTGTATATAGTCTAGAGATCACACACTATACTGATACTGGCGCAGTTGACAAAAAATATTTAGTTTCATATCAAAATTTTAACAAATTACTATGAAATTTTCATTAAAGTGTAAAAACATACTTCTAAAATAGAATATAAATAGTTAAAGCAATCCATGGTGCATTGGTATAATTTCTGCTCAATTTAGTACACAGCTCATGCACCAGTCTGATACTGGTATAGCTGAGAAAATATTTTGATTGAGGTCATAATCACAACCAATTAATATGAAATTTTTATGAGAGTGTAAAAACATACTCCTAAAATAGAATATAAAATTTCAATGTGATTCATGGTGATTTGGTATAATTTTTACTTAATAAAGTGCACAATTAAAGCTCCGGACAGATATGGGTACAACTGAGAAATATATCTACTTGTCAGTCACAATTAAAACCAATTACTGTGAAATTTTTATGAGAGTATGAAAACACACTCCTAAAATAGAGTATAAAATTTTAAAGCTATCCATGGTGATCTGATATGATTTTTGCTCAATTTAGTACACAGCTCATGCACCAGTCCGATATCGGTGCAGCTGAGAAAATATTTATTTTGAGGTTATAATCACAACCAATTAATGTGAAATTTTAATGATAGTATAAACATATTATCCTAAAACATAATATAAAATTTCAATATGATTCATGGTGATTTATTATATTTTCTACTTAATAAAGTGCACAACTCAAGCTCCGGATAGATATGGGCATAACTGATAAATATTTCTAGTTGTCAGTAAACTTTCAACCAATTACTGTTAAATTTTTATGAGAGTATTAAAAAACACTCCTAAAAAAAATATAAAATTTTAAAGCTATCCATAGTGATTTGCTACAAGTTCTGCTCAATTTAGTGCACAGCTCATGCACCAGTCCGATACCGGTGCAGCTGAGAAAATATTTACTTTGAGGTCATATCACAACCAATTAATGTGAAATTTTTATGAGAGTGTAAAAACATTATCCTAAAATATAATATAAAAATCTCAATATGATTCATAGTGATTTGTTATATTTTCTACTTAATAAAGTGCACAACTCAAGCTCCAAACAGATATGAGCACAACTGAGAAATATATCTAGTCTTTAGTCAAATTTAAACCAATTACTGTGAAATTTTTATGAGAGTATTAAAAAATAATTTTAAAACAAAATATACATTTTTAAAGATATCCATAGTGATTTGATACAATTTCTGCTCAATTTAGTGCACAACTCATGCATCAGTCCGATACCGGTGCAGCTGAGAAAATATTTACTTTGAGGTCATAATCACAACCAATTAATGTGAAATTCTTATGAGAGTGTAAAAGCATTATCATAAAATATAATGTAAAATTTTAATGTGATTCATAGTGATTTGGTACATTTTTTACTTAATAAAGTGCGCAATTCAAGCTCCGAACAGATATGGCACAACTGATAAATATATCTAGTTGTCAGTCAAACTTTCAACCAATTACTGTAAAATTATTATGAGAATATGAAAACACACTCCTAAAATAAAATATAAAATTTTAAAGCTATCCTTAGTGATTTGATACAATTTATGCTCAATTTAGTGCACAGCTCATGCACCAGTCTGATACTGGTGCAGTTGAGAAAATATTTAGTTTGAGCTTATAATCACAACCAATTAATTTAAATTTTTTTTGAGAGTATAAAAATATACTCTTAAAATATAATATAAAATTTCAATGTGATTCATGGTGATTTGGTATATTTTCTACTTAATAAAGTGCACAATTTAAGCTCCGGTTAGATATGGGCACAACTGAGAAATATATCTAGTTGTTAGTCAAAATTTCAACCAATTACTGTGAAATTTTTATGAGTGTATGAAAACACACTCCTAAAACAATTTCATATAACATAATTTGCTATGATTATGTCTTCATGTATTACTCCTATCATATTATCTTGATCCTTATGATTTCTGCATTCTGATCACTAACATCTCTAATATTTGATGAATCCATATGTTCCCCATACTCTTCTCCATGAAGCACCCATACTTTATAATTGTTCACAATGCCTTTCTTAAATAAGTCAAGTCTCACTTCAGTGCGAAATTTATAAACAGTATTTCTGCATTTGTTATATGGACAACGAACTCTATCTGTGATTCCAGGCTGTGAAAAAGCATAATCAAAGAAATTATCGGCTCCTTTTATATATTCAATGCTTGCTCTATTGGGAATTTCCATCCATTTCTTGTCAACCATCCTTATCTACATGAGTTGTAACATAATAATGGATATGTTGTATTAGGAAGAGAAGAATGTACATTAACAAATAATTGTATATTTTCTTTCATTTTTCTTTACTCTCTAAGAGAAGAAACATGCAGGCCTATGGTCACGTGCTTTCGCAGGTGCGCGCGCCCTCGCACTATGGAAGCGGGCGCCTGTGCACCATGGTGCGTGCACGCCCAGGGCAACATGAGAAAAACAAATAAAATTAATTCCTTTTTTGTTACTTTTAACTTAATAATATGATATCTTTCCAATATGCTATTACTTTTGTTCAATGTTTCAACAATATTAAAAAATAATTCTAAGATTAAAAAAAACCTTCCTTATACCAGATTTTGTTCTTCTCTCTACATGCTCTTATTTGAACAAAATTTTATCATTAGTGTTTAAGGTATTCAGAATGTCTTTTTGTTTAATTCATTATTATATGTATCTAATCTAACTTCTATTTTCTATTTGTAGGATAGTTTGCATTTGTGAAGCAAAATCCATAAGATTAAAATTTGTTGAAAGCCTTCTTCATAGTTTGAAGTTCTTCCAATATCATTCTTTAAAGGAAAAGTCTCTACACCAAAATTGCAGTTCCTTGAGAAGTAGAATGCACAAAACAACAATTTTTTTAAGGTAATTCTAAGATTCGTAGACTAAGAAAACAAATGTAATTAAGAAAATTTTTCAATTTCAACATTAGCTTAAAAGCAGTTATATACAGTTATAAGATCACAGATTTGCAAGTCAACAAGCAAACAAACAGGTTAAATACAGTTGTAGTTCACATATACAAAGTCAAAAAAGTTATTTATAGGATGCACACAAAGGTTTATGTAATCAAAAGTAACCAAACTATAGCTTTCGACTTTGTTTTGCAAAAGAATGATCTACTTTGTTTATGGTAGTTATATAACGATTCTATATTTTTGATGTTTCTTAAAGAGCAAGTGTATAAGCATAGTTGAAATAATCTCTTTCCTCTTATTTTTCAAGAATGGAGTGAATTTATTGTGCTGTCAAATTATTCAATATATAAGCACAAATACTGACGACATACAAGAAGGCTGCTTTGCTTTAAAACTCAGTGATCATGCAGCATTGCTTTAAATTCCAGTTAACAAATTCCAGTTGCAAATTCCAATTTATAAATTCTAGTTTAAAATTCCAGTTACAAATTCTAGTTTACAAATTTCAGTTTAAAATTCCAATTACAAATTCCAATTTACAAATTCTAGTTACAAATTCCAGTTTACAAATTCTAGTTACAAATTCCTTTCAAATAAATTCCAGTTTTGCAAGTGCATTTGATGCCAAATCTAAATTTTGTTTTATATATTTCTTTAGCTTCTATCATAAACCATATTCATGGTAACATTGTTGGATCTCATTATCTATATTTTGTTATCTGTCTGTCATGATCTTTTGTACTACTAAACTGAAATTCCTGCGGATTTTTCCCGCTGCTTGAAGGGAATAAGGAAAACAAGAAGGGTACACATGCAGATAGAAATGTAATACAAAAAGGGATGTAGCCTGAACGTCTAGATATTCTTAATTCTTTGATATAAAAAACCATCAGCTTATAAATTGTGAATTCGAGTTGACACTAAGGCATAATTATTTGCCGGCGCGCACGGGCGCTGTTCCCTGCTGATCGGAGGCAGAGCGGGCGTGCGGGCATTGTTCCCTGTGGATCAAAGGGAGAGCAGGTGCGCGAGCACTGTTGCTTTCGAATCTGAGGGCTAATGGGAGTATGGAGATCGATCAGTTGGAGAGGGGCCGAACGTGGGAAAAGGATCGATCAGATACCACAAAGTTTATGTGAAATTTGTTGTGGCTGGTTAAGTTTTGTATAATGATAATAATAACATTTGTATTAAAATTATAATTCTATTTGTATTATAATTATAATAGATTGAAGGGTTATTTTATGATAGGATCTGGATAGACGGCTGAGATAGGATTTAGGTTAAATATATAGATTAAATTAAGAATTATAATTATATTTGTATTCCAATTACAATAGATTAAGGAGTTATTTTATTATATAATATCTGGATAGACGGCCGAGATAAAGTTAGGTTAAATATATTTACATTAGGTTAAACATTGTAATTCTATTTGTATTATTTTTATAATAGATCAGGAAGTTTTTGTATCATAGGATATGGATAGACAACCGAGATTAGGTGTAAAAAAAAATAAAAAATTAAAGTCTCATGGTTATTGTATGTTGATAATTTTATAGACGTAATTAAAAATTAAAAATAAATTTTGTGACAATAGAATCCCTCACAAAAAATTGTATGTGACAATTAAAAATAGTTGTAATTGATTTCCATGTTTTAGTGACAACTTTTTTTCATTGTAACTAAAAAATTAGTGTTTTAGTTACAATATTTAATTTTCGTCACTGAAAACTCAATTTTAGTGACAAGTTTATTATTTGCTACTAAAATATTTTATGTTTTAAAGACAATTAGTTTTTATCACTGAACAATTAGTTTTAGTGACAAGTTTTTAAGTTGTCACAAAAATAATTTATATTTTAGTGATGGTATTTAGTTTTCTTCATTGAACACTCAGTTTAAGTAACAATTATTTTACTTGTCACAGAAAAAAAATTATGTTTTAGTGACAAAGTATAGTTTTCTTCACTGAATACTTAGTTTTAGTGATGCGTTTTTTCGATGTCACAGAAAATATTTATGTTTTAATGACGACATGTAGTTTCTGTTACTGAATACTCAGTTTTAGTGATAATTTTTTTAGATGTCACAGAAATAATTTATTTTTCAGTGACGATTTTTAGCTTTTGTTACTGAAACTTATGTTTAGTGACAATTTTTCTTTATTGTCACTGAAATATTTAAGTTTTAGCAGCAAGTTTTAGTTAGCGTCATTGAAAACTATTTTTTAGTGACACGTTTTAGTCGTCATTACTAAAATATTTATATTTTAGTAGTATTATTTCGTTCTCATCACTGAAAACTATGTTTTTGTAACAAATTTTTATAGGTTGTAACAAAAAAATATGTTTTTGTGACAATTATTTATATCCGTCAATGAAAACATAATAATTGTGACAACATTTAATTTTTGTCACAAATATTCAATTTCAGTGATAATTTTAATACTCGTCACTAAGATATCGTCACTAAAAAATCCATTTTCTTGTAGTTTACAAGCCCCTTTCTTATTCATAATTTTCCTTCAGGAGATTGATACTAATTATTAGAGGGTCATATTAATAGTCAGCCAGTTAACCTTAAAACGGAATAATTTTTCATAGAATCTTTGCTCTGTAAAGATCACATTTTAATGGAAAAACACTTAGATGGTGATAAATTATTTGAAAATCCAAATCTTAGCTTGTAAGGACAACTTTCGGCTTGGGTCAGCGTCCATAAAAAAATCCTCTAAATTCGGACGAGGTGGGTTATTCCGAATATGGGTTGGCCAAATAAAACATTGAAAATCCTCTAAATTCGCTAGCTCATAAAAAAAACAAAGCAAAAACTACTCGACAAGTAGATCATACACAAGAGCAATGGATAACAAGTGCATAAACCCAAACAGCTTTATCACATATATGCACCTATAACACAACCCACTTTCTTCCAAGTCTCCCCCATCATGAAACACAATCACTGTAACAAACCGAACCATACTATATATAGAAAATAAATGAACTTGAAAGACTTGCCACTTCCAAGTTCCAATTTAAGGCCATGTTTGGCTTTTGGAAATAGGTGAAGGAAGAAAAATAGAAGTGACTTTCAAAATAAAAATAGAAAGAGAGCTTCTTCAATAAAGTTATAGTGTTTGTGTACTTAATTTTGAAAGTTAAAAGCAATGTTGAAAATAACATGTTATGAAACTCGTTATATTGCTCTATGAAGTCTAACGGAGCCCCATCGCTATGCAACAACTGAAAGTACTCATTGCCCTATAGCAGTACTTTTTTTATGTCATTTTGCATTATATTACATAACGTTATGTTAAATTACGTTATTTACAATTATTTTTTTTAGTAATTTCTATATTGTTGTTGATTATTATTTTGATTATTAGCTAATTATTGTAATTTTCTTACTTGATTAGTTGTTGACTTGTTTGATTACTTGTAAAATTGCTAATTTGTTAATTTCCGATAGTTTCTTTGGTCGCCTTTTGTAATTCCTTTTCGGTTGCTGAAATATCATATTTGTTTATTCGATTGAATTTTTAACTGAGCTGAAATCAATAATTACAAATAAGATAAATTATACATTACAAAATATAAATTACAATAATGATTATAACTAGAGTTGAAATAAAAAAATTAAAATCATGTTGTTTTTTTATTTAGATGATGACTAGTATTACGATTATAAACTTAATATAACGTTTGAAAATAAATATGAAAATTATTGTAAAATTTAATATAAAATTATAATAGATTATGTATTACAAAATAATTTTATATTCTTTACGCTATATACGACATAATTTAACTGAGACAAAACGTTACTATTTTAAATATTAATTAAAAGCCCTTCCAACAAAAAAAAAAAAATGAGGAGAAGAGAAATGCCAAGATGCCACATAGGATCCCAATTACTTTAATGTAAACAACACTCCAAGCTAATTTGGCCTCGATTTGTGCCGTAGTATCCCCAATGACTGAACAACAAAAACAGCCGAAGATTTGTTCTTATCACCTCTTTATCATATTCCAATTGATCGTCTTTAGCAAAGCCAGCTGTCCTCTAAACTATCTAATCTAAAAGCACGGATCCTAATTCATTGATTGAGGCCGCCAGACACGAACTGTTGCCTTAATTCCTTTGCCTTTATTCCTCTTTTTCCTTTTAAATTCGCAAATCAATCTCAATCTCCCGGCCCTCTTTTGTCTCCCTTCATCATGGAAGTTGTGTAAGTTAAAATTTTAATAATTTGGATATCTAAGTTAAAGTTTTAATAAATTCGCATAAAGTGATCCAAATCACTACTAGCACTTTCTTAATCCAATTCTATTAACATCCAATCTCTCTCGCCCTCCATCCTCCAGATCAGAACCCGCAGCATCATCGGCAGCTCGGCCAAAGATGAGCCGGAACACGACGAGCATCCACGTAACCGCCCTCGATGGGCTCGTGAACGTCAACTCCCTCTTCACCATCGCCGTTTTCGTGGGCCTCTCCCTGACCTCCCCGGGCCAGCGCAGCCTCGAGAACAACTCGGCCTGCGACGCCGGCCCCGACGTAGTCCGCAACCTCCTCGTCTTCGAGGTCGTCTCCTTCAGCTTCTTCCTCTTCTCCTCCCTCATCGCCCAGGGGCTCAAGCTTGCCATCAATCTGATCAACAGCAAGGACGTCGACGAGGCCTTCAGGGCCCACATCAACGCCTCGGTGCTCAGGCTCGGGATGCTGGGCTCCGCGGTGGGTTCAGTGATGGGGTGCCTCTTCTTGCTCCTGTCCATGGTGAATGTGATCCAGATCAGGCTCGGGATGTTGTCTTGTGGCAGCAAGTCGGCGGTGCGGGCCGTCATCGCGCTCATCACGCTGGTCTCCACTGCGTTGCTCGTCTACATCTCGACGATCTTCTATGCGTTCACTCACTGATGTCCCGAATTTGTTGGTAGATTTGAGATTGTGTGAATATTTTTGGGAATGTTTCTTCCATTTATTAACGGTGAAGAAACTGTGAGAGATCTCTGTTATTGTTGATTTGAGTTATTTTTTAAGTTTGCATAATTAGATCTGCAGATTTTGCTGATGCAGCGTGCTTTTAACGGGAGGTTCAAAAGAGCACACCCTTTTTCAGTGAGCCCATTTATAACCATCCGGGATTTACCTGGCCTGAAAAAATACTAAGAAGCAGGTTCATTGGGAAAATTTGTGTGCTCCTTTGGAAACTCCCCTTTTTACCCCTGTTATTCGTCTTGCTGGAAATTCTAAACTAGTACACGCCACTTGACTTAGTGAGCACCGTTTGCTTACTGGGCACTCATATTCTTCTAATTTAATTACTCTCAAAACCCTATTTTCCCCATTTTTCCACACCAGTATCCTCTCAAACCCATCACTCTCCCATGCTCGCTCTTATTTGCTCTTCCTGCTCGCCTCCAGTAATCACCTCTCCTTCCGCTCGCCCAACAAACAGGTTAAGCAGTCCCTTCTTCTACTGCTACCTTGCCCTCTCATCATAGTATAAGCTAAGTGCAAAGACCTTATCGGCATATTAAACGTGTTCGACAAAATGTTCGAATGAGATTATGTCTCCTGAACTCTATCATCGCCGCACTCTAAGTGTTTAATAAAATATCCGAATTAGATCATGATGAAAGTTAACTTTGTAAAGAAAAAAAAAATTGCAAACTTATAATTCTTTTCAATTTAAGATATAGTGTGCTTATTTAGAATTTCCCTTGTCTTGCTAATGTAAGCTGCAATAAGAAAATTGACAAAATTGACGGAGGGAAGAGTTCGCTTCTTAATATACAAGTTTAGTTGGGTAGAACTACTTTGTTACCAACAATTCTATACTTAGATACAAGAAATTTTGGTTTCAAAGATTTGTATGTAAAATTTTAGTAACGCAGAATTCATTGGGAAGAAATCGCTAATGCAACAAGAAAGTCAAGAAACACCACCAGAGTAGCCGGATACTTTGGTTCTCAAATGCCACTTTAGATTCTGCTCCGTCTCCTCTATGTAAAGAAAGAGCCCTTTAATCTTTTGCTCTTTTAGTTAGGGAAATTTTAAATCTATCCCTCCAATTTCGTAAGTCTATCTTACTAAGTTCATTTCTATATAATTCAAAGTACATCCCTATATATTTCAAAAAGAAAATTCTAAGTTCACGAACCAATCTTTCGGACTCTACTCTCTAAGTATATTTCATGTAAAGTTAAAAAGTAATGGTTTTTCCAAGTACAATCCGCTATATTTCCAAGTTACTTTTATTTTTATTATATATTTTTGCTCTCTCATTTTCTCTCACTATTTCCAATTGATTCCGTGGTTGGCTCCTCCTCAGGTGCCCAATCTCATCATTGTCTCCTCTCTACATGCCTAATCCCACTATCGCCTCCTCCTTTCAGAGTGAGCAAAGTTCGATTAAACCTAAAATAATGGGAAATCAACCGGAATAAATAAAATCGAACCTAACTGAAATAATTGGATCTATTTTCAATTTCATTTTAATTTTTATCTCTCTCTCTTCTCTCTTACTTCAGTAACACCAAAATTTAAAAACCCACATTTTGGAACTTAGCTAGTCTAGTTTTTCATAATTAATTTTCAATTTTATGCTTGGAAATGCAGTGGAGATGAACAATGAGATTCCAATATTTCATTGTAAACAAGTTGATTTAAAAAAAAAAAAAAAAACTAGTTATATATTTATCTAGCTTTACATTTTCTTTGAAGTATTCATCTAGCTTTATAATTAATTTTCAATTAATTTTCATAATTAATTTTCAATTAATTTTCATAAGTATTCATCTAGCTTTATATTTATCTAGTTTTTCATAATTAATTTTCAATTTTATGCTTGGAAATGCAGTGGAGATGAACAATGAGATTCCAATATTTCATTGTAAACAAGTTGATTTTTTTTAAAAAAAAAAAAAAAAACTAGTTATATAATTATCTAGCTTTACATTTTCTTTGAAGTATTCATCTAGCTTTACTTTGATAACATAATATCAGAAATTCAAATTTTTTTTAATCTCATACACCACACCATCTTCTTTCATACTCATAGTGGGAAAATGGGGAAGGGAACAAGAAAGGTTTTTTTTTTTTTTTTTTTTTTTTTTTTGTTTTGTGGGGGGGGGGGGGGGGGGGCTTGGTGGGGGTTGTTCTAATTGATTGACAACTTATATGTATGAGTGTTTGTACAACTATGTTATCGATGTTGTTAAAAAGGAAGGTAAAAAAAAACTATGTGTATGAATATGAAATTTGGGGGAAAAATATTAAATTATTATTTTAAATTTGGCCTCCAAAAAGAAACTTCTAACTTTGTTTCTGATTCAGAGACTAGAAATCTTTCTCACTAAAAGATGCATTAAGATCGAAGGTAAGGATTATTTTTTCCTTCTCAATGATGGTCTCGTTCGATAATATTCAGCTACACGACCGGCACCAACTCTTGAATGATGGCATAGTTGATACATGGAAACGTATGCAGATGCTAAAATTTGAGTCCGATGGAATTCGAGCGAGCGACCGAGCCTCGCATCGCGAGGAGAAGGGCAACAGTGTAAATAGAGGTGGATTTTCTATTTCAATCTCTTCCAGATGAACAACTTAGAATAGTAAGTTTGCATATAGGGATGAGAATGGACGAGTTAACCTGTTTTATTTAAAATTTTTGAATTAAAAAGATGAAACTTTCATTTCTAATTTAAAATTTTGAATAAGTCAGACCAAAATTGGTCTGTGGAGCTATACATTCTCATCTCTCTATCGTATTCCTGAAATGGTATTTAACCTTTTTAACAAGTTTTGGTGTTTTACGTGTGCTTAATATGGAAAGATATCGAATTTAGTTCGTGTAAGCATTTGACAAAGTAAGAGAGCCAAACTAGTGAAGCCTAACTCGTTCATGGGCCGTATAGGAGGATCGTTAATTTAGGCCCATTTACGATGAATCGGGGGCTATCAGTATCATGGAAATATAAAGGAAGCAAAAAATAGATACTTCTACCGCACATGATTTTAAAAGAATGAAACGCGGATTATAAATACTTTTATTTTTTGGGGTATTTACAGAGCTGTCCCTTGTATCTTTATAAATTATAATTTAGTCCCCCAAATCTTCATATTTAGGATTTACTCCTTCAAATCCTTTAAATTACTATAATTTAGTCCCTCAGTTTATATTTTGGCCCGATTTTTCCGTTTTACCTCTGATTTTCTTCACTTAATTCCTCATTCCCTCTTTTTCCTCTCTTCTTAATTCTTATTGGGTTCCTACTTCTTCTTCTCCTCTCTCTATTCATTTATTAGATTCTCCCTCTCTATATTGAGACCAAATGTATTATTCTCCACTAAATGTATTAAACCTAGAAATGAATTTATCCAATATAGAGAGGAAGAACCCAATAAATAAATTTATATTGAGACTTAAAGATTTAATACATTTAGTGGAGAATAATACATTTGGTCTCAATATAGAGAGGGAGAATCCAATAAATAAATAGAGAGAGAAGAAAAGAAGAAGGAGAAACCAATAAGAACTAAGAAGAGAAGGGGAAGAGGGAAGGGGAAATTAAGTGAAGGAAATTAGGAGTAAAACGGAAAAATCATGCCAAAATATAAACTGGGGGACTAAATTGTAGTAACTTAAAAGATTTGGGGACTAAATCCTAAATATAAAAATTTGGGGACTAAATTATAATTTATAAAGATTTAAGAAACAGATTTATAAATACCCCTTTTTTTTTATTATTCATTTTCACAAATTTCTTAAATTTTTGTACTTAAATATGCACAAAATGAAACAATATATGCCGGGCAAGTTCGAAAAAAACATGGACAGAGGTAACAATAATGCTTTTACAAATCAAGAACACAGTTGAAGGTTCCATCAAGTTTTATCATACAAACGGTGGAAGTTAACGCTTGCTGCTTACACGAGTACCTTAACATTATCATCCATCTTCACAACAACTAAAGCAGTGGTTGGTTTGTTTGATTAACATGAACGCCGAATAGTCGCGCTGCAACTCTTTCCGTTATCGATTTTGATATGCAACCACCACAAAATGGTCACAAAATTGCATACGTTTTCAGGTATGGTTTCAGTCCAGATCATACATATACCTCACATTTATGTTGTAAGCCCTAAACTGATCATCATCATTTCTCCAAAGAATTTGTGGATTCATATGCGACCACCGATTGCATGAATATCAATTCCATGTGAATAATATCTCAACGAGAGACATGAACAATAATTCTAAGTACTATGATTGTTGAGAGGTTGCTATCCGACACCAAGATGCATTGAGGTAGCCCGTCATAGCATTTGCACACGATTCATGCATGCGTATATCTCTCTCGGCCACAAGCTGATGTTTCGGAGCATGAGTTGGCAATTGACATGAGTTAAGACTAGCGCAAAATTTTATGATGATAGATGTTGTTCATCTTTTGGATCCATGCAATTTGTCTTTAGAGTTGTCTGGTATTTTTCTAAATTTTAAATGTTTAATACTACAGCCTTTAAGAATTTGTCCCTCACCAAATTGAGATTAGACCGCATTTAGGGGGGCGATTTATGCAACCGACGGGTCCTTTCGTCTGATCGTGCAATTTTGGCTCGGCCACATGCATGCTAATGTTCATGAGTTGGCAATTGGCAGGCATTGTACATTCATAGAACAAATGCTATGCAACTTGTTGCAAGATGAATCAAGCAAGAGACGGTTAATAGTAGATGAACGGTGACAGATTATGCTCATTATTGGAGATCTGACACCTCTCAGCTTCTCTTGGGGTGTTATTATTGGTTGGGTATAACTACTTCTATACCATCATGCTGTAATATTTATATTTCTGTCGAATTTTATTTATAGTTAGACCACCAAAAACTTAAACGGAGTGAGAAGACCGTCAAATTAGACAACGCGTGCACTAAACGTGGCTAAAATTGTCCAAATTACACCTAACTAGAGTAAATATGGGTGATAATAGGGGTGATGTTGCAAAAAGATAAAATACAAACAAATGGGTTTTGTTAGAGAGAGAGAGAGAGAGAGTGAGATAGAGGTAGACGGAGGGAAAGATAGCGAGGGGGGGGGGGGGGGGTGGGTACCTGCGACGGGAGGGAGGATATTGAAAAAATAACGAGCACCATCCTTCAGCTATTTAGCTCAGATATGGAAAAAAAAAAAAAGGATTTTGTTAGTATGAAGATAAAGGGTAGGAAGAGAGGGTATTTTCGAGTTTAAAATTTTTTGTTATATTTTATTTTTAATCAAAGTGACTGTATCCCATTATGGTCTAATTTCGTTAATCTTTAGGGAGTGTAACTGTGAATAAAATTTGACATGGTGTATAAGTGGTACAACACCCATATCACAGAGATAGTTACTTGGTTAGATATTTTCTTTTGTGATTAAGAGTTCGATGTTATTAGTTTTGGATTTGGATACAAATTTTTTAATATATTGTTATTCGTTTTTTGACTGAAATTCAATTTTGAAATCTAGTTTTATTTTTTGTACTTGGACTTTAATTTTGAAATTCAATTTCAAAATCAAGTTTTATTTGTGGAGGTGTGTGGGTGTGTATGGGTGTGCTTGCGTATGCATGCGTGTATGCATGCGTGCGTGCGTTCGTGGGTGCGCGTGCAGGTGTGTGCGCATGTGTGTATGCGTACGTTCATGGGTGAGTGTGGGTGCATGCATATGTGCCTACATGTATGCGTGCGCGTGTCTGTGCATGCTTGCGTGTATGTCACTTCCAGCATTCCATATGTGTGTATGTGCATGTGTATGTTTAATTGACAACTCATTTAAGTTTCCTGTACTGTAACTCGTTTCCAACCATTCATATATATATATATATATATATATATATATATATATATATATATATATATATATATATATATATATATATATATATATATATATATATATATATGTGTGTGTGTGTGTGTTTCACTGACAGCATGTAAGTTTCCTATATTGGCAGCTCATTTACAGTGATCTCTGTGTGTATTTATTTATATAGAGAGAGAATTATGGAAATGAGCTGCCGTCGTACGTAAGATACCTAAGCTATGATCCATTTCTAGTATCTCTAATTATTTTTTTTTTTAAAAAAAAACTTTTGCATTGTGACCTCAACCGCTTGGGTTTCAATCATATCTAATTTGCTGAGTTTTAGTTTTGATTTATTCTTCTATTAAGTAAACAAAATTAACATCTTTTCAGTAAATATAACATTTTGCATCTATTTCATGGAAGGGTAAATAAACTTCAAAATCTATAAAATTTGATCATAAATAAGCTAAAGAGATAGAGAGCGTGATCCTAAAATATGATCCTAAAAGAAATTTTTAAAAAAATAATGGGATATTACTTTTTGGTCGCTGACTCAGATAACTTACCTGAACACACACACACACACACACACACACATAGATATATATATATATATATATATATATATATATATATATATATATATATATATATATATATATATATATATATATATATAATATGTGTGTGTGTGTGTTTGGGGGGGGAGGCGGGGGGAGAGCGGAGGGATTATTGTATATGAGCCGTCAACTCAGATAAGTTACATGAATTAGCGGAAAAAAATAATGACCTATAATTTTTTTCAAAATTTTCTCAGAATCATGATATCTACTTCCTTAGTTTTTTTTAGGACCAAATTTTATGGCTTCGAAGTTTATTTGACCTTTTATCAGGTGCATATAAAATGTTGTATTCACTAAAAACTATTAATTTTGTATTTACTAGATGAAAGACCAGTTAAAAACTAAAACCCATGATATTTGATATGAGCAAACCATAGTGAATACTGTTAATTTTGTGTTTATTTGATGGAAGACCAAAAAAAAACTAAAACCCATAAAATTTGGTATGAGTGAAACGTAGAAGGTCGAGATCATAATCCAAAAGAATATTTTGGAATTAAAAATTATTAGAGATAGTGGAAATGGACTGCAACTCTAATAACTTAAGTGAGACAGTAGCTCATTTCTATTATATATATATATATATATATATATATATATATATATATATATATATATATATATATATATATATATATATATATATATATATATATATATATATATATATATATATATCTGTGTGTGTGTGTGTGTGTGTGTGTGCATACATACATACAACAACAACAACTAAGCCTTTTATCCCAAGTACTTTAGGTAGGCTACATGAACCAAAAAAGAATTATACTGAATCGATCACATTGATAGTCCTTCTCCATTCATTTCTATCAAGTACACACACACACATATAAAGAGAGAGAAAGAGAGAACGGGAAATTCAACGGCGGTGAATCCTTCACAGCCGCATAGAAGACCCAATAAATTATTACACGTGGCGCCACTCAAGGTAACAAATAAATTTTTTTTCTTAACTGCCCTTTGAGTGGCACCACGTGTAATAATTTTATTGAGCCACCTAAGTGGCAGTAAAAAAACTCCCTTCACCGCCATTGAATTTCCCATTTACTCATATATATATATATATATATATATATATATGAGAAAAATGGAAATGAGCTGATAGCTCACGCAAGTTACCTGAGCTGCAGTTCATTTCCACTATCTCTAATAATCTTTTTTTTTAAATTTCTTTTTGATTATGATCTCGACCCCCTAGGGTTCACTCATACTCAATTTCTTGGGTTTTAGTTTTGATTTGATACTCCATCAAGTTAACACAAAATTAACGGTTTTTAATGAATAAAACATTTTGCATGCACTCGATGAAAAAGTAAATAAACTCTAAAATTTATGAAATTTAATCTGAAAGAAGTTAAGTAAGTGTAGATAGTAATTATTAAAAAAATTGAAAAAAAATTATTGGATCATTGTAGTTTTGCCGCTAGCTCACGTAACTTTTCCTGAGCTGGCGGCTCACCTACAGTAATCCCTATATATATATATATATATATATATATATATATATATATATATATATATATATATATATATATATATATATATATATATATATATATATATATATATATATATATATATATATATATATATATATATATACTGTAGGTGAGCCGCCAGCTCAGGAAAAGTTATGTGAGCTAGCAGCAAAACTGTAATGATCCAATAATTTTTCTTCAATTTTTTTTAACAATCACTATCTCTACCTCTTTAACTTATTTCGGATTAAATTTTATAAATTTTGGATTTCATTTACCATTTCATCAAGTGCATGCAAAATGTTTTATTCATTGAAAATTGTTAATTTTGTGTTAGCTTGATGGAGGACCAAATCAAAACTAAAACCCAAGAAGTTAGGTATGAGTGAACCCTTGGGGGTCGAGATCATAATCCAAAAGAATTGTTATTAAAAAAATTATTGGAGATAGTGATAATGAACTGCAGCTCAGGTAATTTGCGTGAGCTATTAGCTCATTTCTCTCTCTCTCTCTCTCTCTCTCTCTCTCTCTCTCTCTATATATATATATATATAGACACACACACACACATGCTTGTGTGTGTGTGTATAGAGATTTCTGTAGGTGAGCTATTAGCTAAGGAAAAGTTATGTGAGCTGGTAACAAAAATATAGTGATCCAATGATTTTTCTTCAATTTTTTTTTGTAGAATTACTTTCTCTACCTCTTTAACTTCTTCTTGACTAAATTTCATAAATTTTAGAGTTTATTTATCATTTTATCAAGTGGATACAAAATATTTTATTTATTAAAAATCGCTAAATTTGTGTCAACTTGATGGAGGACCAAATCAAATCAAGAAATTGGGTACGAGTGATCCCTATGGGTCGACATCATAATCCACAAGAATGTTTTTAAAAAAATTTTATTGGAGATAGTGGAAATGAGTTGCAGCTCAGATAATTTGTATGAGCTAGCTGCTCATTTCCATTATTGTCATGAGAGTGTGTGTGTCTATATATATATATATATATATATATATATATATATATATATATATATATATATATATATATATATATATATATATATATATATATATATATAATGGAAAGTCAATGCCACACGTAATTTTTCGAAGCTGAAGTTCATTTCCACTATTTCTACTAAATCTTTTCAAATTATTTTTTTGGATTATGATGTCAACTTCTTAGATTTCACTCATATCCAATTTCCCAGGCTCTAATTTTGATTTGACCTTCCATCAGTTAGACACAAAATACGATGAATAAAATATCTTTTATTAATTTAATAGAATGGCAAATATATTCTAAAATTTATGAAATTTAATTCTAAAGAAACAAGATTATATAGAACATGATGTAAAAATCTATTTAGAAAAATTTAATAGGATTACAATTTTTTTGCCGCTGATCCAAAATAACTTACTTGCACTAGTGGCTCATTTATAGTAATCCATATATATCCGCCAATTCAGATAAGTTGCTTGAGCTAGTGGTCAAAAAATAATAATCCTATTATTTCTATTCAATTTTTTAAAATCATGATCTCTCTCTCTGCTTAACTTCTTTGAGATCAAATTTTAATGGGTTTTAAAGTTTGGATATAAGATATTTATTCACTAAAAATTAT